>OY720344.1:23229311-23829311 GCA_963082975.1 Labia minor
AGTTATAAAATAATTTCTTAATCTTGAAAAATACCTTGATTTATCATAAGAATCTATACACTCGTTTTGCATCCGAGATCTTAATCAAAACGCTAACACAACAGTACTATCATTTCAATTTACATATAATTACTTTAATTTTTACCATTACTATTAATAACAATGACATATTCTCCAATTTTAATTATATACAACCCATCTAATAGTTATGAATAATAAAAATTATTTAGGATTGTGTAATAACTGAAATGCGCATAAAGTAACTTAAAACTTCACCAATTGCCTTAAATAATTAATATATATATAGCCGGTTCCTGCATCACATGCTGCTGGCAGCATAAAACTCTTCTTGGAATATAAAAATTTAAAAAAAATGAAGTTAGTTACAAATTAATAATTTTGACAATTTTTAGCTAACTTCATAATATTACAGACATCACATACATACGACGGAAATTATAGATATTGGTACTTTTTTTTTTATAATTAATTCTATTCGTGTTATTTAAACTAATGTAAATACTAAATATGAATTAAGAATTAATATATTATTTTAGAAAATTAAAAAAATTAATTAAAATTTTTCATTAACATTTTGAAGTAAAAATTGGTTAAATTATATTTACATCAATTAAATTAGTTTAAGTTTAGAATTAACTATGAACTTATATTTTTTGTTTGTTTGTAAATAATTTATGTACATAGATACAACCTATTTATTAATCTATTTTACATAAATAAATATTAGTATAAAAAATTATCAATAGAAAATTTGTTACAAAAATAGATGTATATAAAACACTGCGGATGTTTGTTAATAAATATAACATCAATAATTTTTAATTCACCCTCTCGTCACATTGAACAAACATTGGAATGGGATCCTGAAATACGTATCCAGTTTAATATCAACTTCCATTTCATAATACATAATACCATTAATATCTATCACTTTAGATAAATTGGATCGTGTAAATGTTATATTTTTATTTTCACCACGAAGAGAGACAGAGAGAGAGATATATAGTTTTCAGTCTTAAATTTCAATCAGTATTCATTAACGGTTGATGTCAAATATATTTTCAATAAATTCTTATTTAAGTTGATGGTAAATAATTAATTAATATCTTTCCCACCGACTAAATAAATAAATAAATAAATAAATAACTATATATATATATATATACTATATATCTATATATTTGTTATTTAACTGTTTCACTGTTAAAAGCATATTGGAATTTATAAAAATATATCGGAGCGTGGCTAAAGATAAACAAAGACCAATTTAAACATCCATTCATAATAACTTCTCTAAAATTATCTTCTCCTAAACAAAGAAAATGTTTTCGATGTTTGACAAGAGTGAGGAAGGTATACATAATTCGTGTGGAGATAGTATTCCGCCTCCAAAAGAAACAGATCGATATTTTGGATGGGGAAGGGGAGAGTGAAACTTACACTACGCCATATTAGTTTTAATAAGTTCAACAACATCAGAGCATATTAATGGACAAAGAGGAAAACATTTTAATGAATGACCCTTTAACTTGGCTCATGCTCAGGTACTATGTGAGTGGGGAATTTATTATTATTATTATTATTGTATAATTATTATCAAATCCTATTGTTGTTTCAAGTAGACACTAACCAATAATTTAAACGATCTATTATTCTCCATACAGTGAGAAGATTAAAATTCAAACTTTCAAATGTAAAGAAAAAATATTGATTTAATAAAAATTTGAAAATTTAACAAAAGAACAAAATACTTTTTGTTCAAATTGAAATTATTGAAATCTAATAGGGATATATAAAATATAAATTAATTAAAATTAATATATATTTATATACGAGCTGTGACTATTAAATAACGAGACTGCGCGGCCTCCAGGAGAGGGTAGGCGGGAACCTAATGCACCGTTGTACAGCTGGAAGGGTCTTCTTTTCCAGTACGAGAACACATGTCTGGCGGTGAAGTAGTTTTTTTTCTGTAGCGGTTTAAAATAAACGTGTTTTTTTGTTCCTACGCCGAAAACGATGTGTGACGAAAAACACCAACAACGTATCAACCCCGACCGAGTGCTATAAATTATTAAAAGAGGCTTACTGTGAGAGTTCTTTATCACGTGCGCTTGTTTTTGAGAGGCACAAAAGGTTTTCTGAGGGTCGAGAGAGCACCGAAGATGACCAGCGTCCGGGGCGTCCTGTTTCCATTTCAACTCCAGTGCTGGAACACCCTCCTTACTCCCCTGATCTAGCACCCTGCGACTTCTACCTGTTTCCGAAAATCAAGTACGCACTAAAGGGAAGCCGATTCGACTCGATGGAAGAGGTGAAAAGAAAAACGGCGGAGCTTCTTAAAGGCCTAACAAAAAACGACTTCGAACACTAGTTTGAGCAGTGGAAAAAAAGGATGAAACGGTGTGTGGCGAGTGGAGGGGAGTATATTGAGGGGGAAAGTTCGATTGTACCATAATTTTTTTAATTAAACCATTTTTTGTAAGAAGTCTCGTTATTTAATAACTACACCTCGTATATATATTTATAGTACATAAAAAAATAATGTCATTCGTAAATTTGAAATTGATTTTTTTTTTTTTTGAAATTCCATTCAAAAAGTTCTAACATACGTCACACACAGCAACTATGTTTTAGTAGATGTGTGGACTTTTGTTAGTGTCAGAGTTAAAACCAGTACCGGGGATTCTTCAGATCTTCAGACCACAGTCAGTCAAAGATTACCCACTCACATTCATCCGAAAATATCAACATTGACTTTTCGTCACACAAAATTCTTCTCAAAATTTCCTTGAAAAATGAGCACCGAAACGTCGAGATTCAAATCTCACAAAAACACGTGAAAATAGACCGGATATAACTTTTTATTTATTAAATTTAATATTTTATTAATTATAAATTAAAAAAACACATCAGACTAATCTTAACGATTAATATTAATTTAATTTATTTACTTAACCATTTAGATAAATAAATATCTGGTTTTGTTTTCTAAACTGACAATCGAAAATCTATAATTATGAAATCAAATTGTTTTTTTTTTTTCTTATGATCTATTTCTTTTAAATAGTCAAACACGTTACTAAAATAAAGATACATAATTATATGTTTCACCGGATGTGAGGCCCATATAATTTTAATTACGAACATCTCAACTGGCAAACTATTTGTCTACATAATTATTTATACTTCAAATTAATTGAAAATGCACTTTTATATACTTTATTTAAAATCAGTCAAGAAAGGAACAGATAAAAAAACGGATATCACCATCCCCACCACCACCACCTTCACAACTGCTTCACTATAGTTCTCTTTTATTCATTTAACACACGCAAAATTTTATCTTATGAAAATTATCATTATTTTTTTTAACTATTCTAAATTTAGAACAATTGATTATTCTAGTATATTAAAACTTGATTAAAGACTGATTATATATATTTCTTTTTAAAGTGACTACATGTGATAAATAACCATGACAATGTTTTTTTTTCTTAAATAGTAGTACGATCAATTTTAATGAATGTCATCACTTTTTATTAAATAAACGTTTTAGTAAAACTAATCATTCTTTTACCATAAGAAAATATTATATTGAAAAAACAGTATTGATCTGTTTGAGATTTGATTTCGAATTTCCCTGAATGATTATTATCTAAATAAAATAAATGATAAGATAAGTATTGAACGTTTCACCTAACTAATTAAGTTGCATATTGTTTAATTAATATTTTATTGTAATACTATAATCAATATTTTGTCAACTTAATATCATTTTTAGGATTTTTGCAGAATTTTAAATTTATCATTTAGTTTATTTTTTTTTATTCTATTGTTTTTTTTTTTGGGACTATACCTATTTTAGACAACCTTAGCATTTATTTAAAATTAATTTATTATTTTTAAATCTAATTAATCTGGGCGATGTTTCGATCTTTCGATCTCAAGTTCGGCTGACCAGAACTATAACTACTAATCTTTATTGTATTTTTATTTACAACAAAATAAGGAATTCAATAGGAAAAAATCTGGAGTGTCTCCACTCGACTATCTCGCAAATTGGAATTGGATTAAATAACATATATTATATTTAAAGTAAATTTAATTAATTAAATTATAAATTATAAATTAAAATTAATAAATAATATTTATTAAACCAGCGAGTGTTTAGTTCTTTGTTGAAACCATCCCGTCACGTACCGCATGATTGGCAGTCAACGTGTTAAAAAATTTAAAAAATTAATTCCGGTACTTTTTCAGAGATTCAATCAAGCTGAATTTCTATATACGTACATTAGCAGTTTTATACAATTTTTAATCATGTGAAAAACTATCAAACATATATCTTTATTTTTATGTCAGTTTAGAGGAAAAAAATGAAAACGTGGTAGGTAATGGTCCTCTTCCGAATAACCTACATTTCTCAAAAGTTGATAGAAAACTATGAATTTTGAATAATGCCCATGTCATTCTAGCTCAAACCGTTTTTGCGTAATCTTGTTTACATACATACACACATACACACACACAGACATTTTTCTCAACCTTAGTGAAAATGATTCAAGAACCTTCTAAACGTATAAAAACATCAAAATCTCGACATCGAAAATTTTCGCTCTGGCGAGATAGTAAAAAAAGGTGAATTTTGAATTTTCTCGGTCTGTGTACATTCGATTATCGAAGTTTTTTCGTAGTTTCTATCAAACTACGAATTTTTAATAATGCCAGGTGTGTTGATAGTATAAACAAAGAAATTTTTCAATTTTTAATAAAATAAATAAATAATTAAAATACAAAATATTAATGACATTTATATAAATTTAAATTTTCTAAAAACTATCTTCATTAGTTTGAATTCAAGTTCAAGAAAGTTTAATAATTGTACTATTTAAGTGTGTAGAAAGATAAATAGAGTAGAGTAATATTCCTCATGAAATACTAAAAATTCCATTTAGTAACCAACCATGACGGATACTATCGTTAAAATATACAAAATGTCAACAAGAAAAAAGTCATCTGCTCCATCAAGGAAATATTTTTTTTTCTAAGCCATCTAAAATTAGATTATATCCTTTCTAATTTTTTTTTTTTTTTAAATCTTATTTTAATTTATTATTTATTTTATTAATCCAATAATCGATTACCTTTTACCTGTTCATTGAAATTTAAATTTTTTTTTTCATTGTTGTGGTGTATTGAAGTATTTACAAAGAAAAAAGTTATAAATTTTATTTATCAATTTAACTTCTTGATTTTTTTGTTTTTTAAATTTCTTTAATTCATTAATCATCTTAAATATAGGGAGGGAAAATGAGCCTCACCCGTTTATCATCTTACTAATTTGAAGAAATTTTCATTTCTATATCCACTTCTCTCTTATAATTGATTAATTCTACTAATTGGCATTAATTATATAGAATCTACCTGCGTAGTTGCTAATTAATTCCATCTTAAATTGCAAAAGACGAACTATATAATTCAATGAACCGAAGTTGCTAGTTTATAAAATCGATGTGTCGACTTCCATTTCAATTGCAATTGATCGATCACTAAATGAATGATGAATGACACTCGGCTTCTCGTCTTCATCTCAATCCGAAGTTCAGTCGCCAGTCAAAAGACGTTTTCTAAGAGTCGGGCGTAAGTTAATTTTATTTTAAACGCACTAACACATACTTTGCATGTGTTCGGTTAAGCAACACCAAACAAATTTGAAAGAGTGTGAAAATGTATTTTTAAGCTTGAGTCAGTGACGAAGCCCCCTTAGGGCCGTATAAATAGACACGAGCCGCTTGGCTATGCAGCTCCGTTTAAAGACACACGCTACTTGTGCTCGTATCGGCCCATTTTATTCAGGACATGCACCATTGACCCTGGTAAATGCGAAAAATTAACCTCCTCTTTCGAGGAGGGGGGGGGGAGAAACAAAGTAGGGAGAACTAATTAGAAATATGAAACCCTTGAGGAGAGAGAGGATATTTATTCTTAAAATAAACAATCCAAAGAGAAACTGTTTAATTGGAAAATTGATTAATATTTACTAAATTCTTCTTTTTTTAGTTATAGAAAATTTCAGATAAAAATTTTTATTTGTTTTTCAAATTAATTTATTATTTTTTTTTTTTATCTATTCACAACTTCCAAATTTTCTGTAAAATAAATTAACTTTAAATACAGTGGCGTACCTAGGGGGGGTGCGGTCCGCACCGGGCGGCACTTATTTTGGGGCGGCATTTTTTATATTTAGTTATAGTTGTAAAAAGCAACTAATTCATTTCATATTTATTTTTTTTTCTTTCTTGAATAATAAATGATTATTATGATTATTATAAGTTTACTATTTGATTTATATAAATTATGATTAACTATATGATTTCGAATATTATTCCTCGGTGTAAATAAATGCATTTTAGTGTAAATTTTGAATTCTAATTCCAAGAACAGGATAATAATTTTATTTTATTGTATTCATTAAAATTCGTTGAATTCGTAAACTCATCTTTACGATTTTGTTCAGCAATTTTTCCTAACTAAAAATTTTTGATATCAGTTTATAAATGTCATTTCTTTTGAAAAGTTTATATGATTACTTTGAAGTGATATACCAATTATTTTTAAATCATCGATTTTTCTTTTGAAAAGCAGGCCGGCGGAAAAAATATAAATATAAATTTTGAGAGCATTATACACGATTTTTCTAGTATGAAAGCTAAAAGAGTAAATATTATATTAATATGTTTACGAGTGCATACAAATATGTGTAAAAAAATTTACTCTGTGTATTAATTAATATTGATTAAATAACTTAATAATTTATTTATGTGCATTAATTTATAAATACCACTATTTGATTGACTTATAATAAAAAGGGCGGCAAACTGGAGATCGCCCCGGGCGGCAAAAGTTCTAGGTTCGTCACTGTTTAAATATGATTTATTTTATATTAAATTTTTATTTTTAGTTAAAAATAAAAAAAAATGTAATTGATTTATAAATACTAGAAAAATTAATAGACCAAAAACATTATAGTTTGGTTTTTTTTTATGATTTGTTATTCACTTATGGCTCAGATCCAAAAATATTTCTATGTTTATATGTAAACTACCTGAACATATGTTTGGATGAGCATATGTAAATGACACTCAAAAAAAACGCCTGAAGGTTATGCAACATTCTTATAAGGCGATGGTTTCTAACTAAAAGAGGGTGATTTAAATCATCTCGCAGTTGTATATTTCAATTTTAATATCATTATACATATTGATCTTAAAAAAAATGATTTTTTTAATTAAAATTTTTAAAATTCGTACTGTATTAACAACAACAACAAATTATACTTAATAATTGAGATAATATATTTATATCCAACAAAAGAAATGAATATGAAACCATTTTTTCTTATTTTATAAAATGGGTTAATATAAATAAAATTTGATATAATTATCTAAATTTTGTTAAATATAATTTTTTTTTTTCAAATTTTCATTTTTGTATTATTGACCTTATTTATCATGTTTTGTTAGAATTAATTAATTTTTTGGCATCTTTATGTTTGACTGATCTGACCTATTAAAATAGAACTATTATATTAAGCTACAGAAATATTTTTTTTCTTTATAAATGAATATATAATGGTATCTATTGGTAAAAAATTAACCCATGTTTTTCATTTTATTAATATAATTTATTAATAATATAAACATTAGCATGCCTCGTTTATTTTCTTTTGATAATTTGAATATTCATCGATTCTAATCATGAATTTATGTTTTCGGCTTCTACATTCCTATTAAATATCAATCGAATAAATGAAAACCTATCAATATTTTTAATAGTTTCCATTAGTTTCAATATTGATTGATGATTGAGAGAAGATTACGTCCTGTTGAAAGAAAGAAATCATTTCTTGTAGGATGGTAATAAATCTTTTCTTTCTCCCTTTCTTCTGACACTCTATGAATATATTTTTACTCATTCATTTAATTGGTAAAATTCACAAATGAGTAGTTCACAATTGTCAACATTTGTTTAATAGGATTGCGTAAGCCGTTACTTAAAAAAAAATTTTTTTCTCTCTCCTTGTACTTTTATTTTCATTTTTTTTTTCCTTGTGCTAAGATGAAAAAAAAATCCTTTCACATTATTTCCACGGGAATTAAAAAATCTATTTTTATTGCCAAAGTTGTTCTCCCACCAACTCGCTGGCAGGGGTATCATGCGTAGTGCTGCCACGACACAACCAATGACATACTTAACGTCTCGTCATACCAACAACAACAACATTCGAGGAGGAAGATTTTTTTTTTGTTTCTCTTCCACTATCAAGGCCAAACGGTTGAAATGAATTAGTCGGCAGATAAGATATGATTAAAATCCTAATATAAATTAAGATTTCAATTCAATCTTTGAAAATTCCATTTGATCTTGATAAAATTTACGCTGATACTGCGATTTCTAACAAAGTCTACAAAGAACGAATGAATAAATAACTATACATACACATACGAGCGAACGGATCGACCAACATAACTGATGACTTGGCTTATATTTGTAAACATTGACTAGGCTTTTCACTCTTAATCCTTGAGTGTGTTTGTTCCAAAATAGGCAAATGGAACTTAAACAGGAAAATTACTCCTGCCATTCATCAATTTATAGCATGTTACTTAATAAGGCAGTACCAATCACTATTTATGTATACATATATTATTAGATAGAATTTATTTAATAATTTATATATATATAATTACCCATTTAACGAGCTTAGCCGCGAGGTTATAGTGACCGGTTCGCCGACTCGAGTTCGAGGGTTCAAACCTCACCGTGTGCATCGATATATTAATATAAATATAAATATAAATAAAAATAATAAACAAATCTGAGAAAGCTGGCTATATATTCCGAAAAAGCCAAAAAAAGAAAATTACCCATTTAATAATATCTAAAATAACTGCTGTTTGTATGCCCGTAAAAATTCATAATTATAATTTATAATTGAATTTTAAAATATATAATACAAAATATTTGGATATAAATTTATAGAAGATTAAATATTAATAAAATTTTGAATAATAATAAAATATGAAATACATTACTTCATAAATTTTATTTATAGTTTTTTTTCATAATAATTATATTTTCTATAAATTTTGTATGTAATTTAAAATTTTTTAAAACACGAGTGGCTGACCCGCACATATTTTTACAAATTATATTTATTTATTTTGTAATTGCTAAAATACTGAAAACTAATGCATTACAATCTTAATATAATATAATTTTATATGCAGCCCTCGGATCTATGATTCAATTGCAAAGTGGTCAACGAGGTCATTTGGGTTGGCTACCCCTGAACTAAATATTTAATAATCCGTTCTTGGTCCTGTAATATATATATATATATATATATATATAATGTAAATTGCAGATTAATTATAAATATTTGTTTATATGTTATATTAAAATTTTTTAGATTTTGTTTCACGATTTATTAATAGTAATTAATAAATATAAAAAAAAAGAAAATACTTCGAATTCATGATCATAAATTTAATTAATTATTTTTATACTTATAATTTTTTTTTATTTATAAATGATAATTATTTTAAAAAGAAATCATAATTTATCAGTTTATATCTTTGATTAAATATTTATATATCTTATCAAGTTAAGCACCAAAATAAAACTAAAATTAAAACTTATTGACAAATACATTTGTGGATTAGAATATTAAAAAAATATGACTCCGCCTATTATTCTAAAAATAGTCATTTACTTTTACTATCAATCGATATATTTCTTTAACCATGAATGATGGCTTTATTTATAAAATAATGTCATGTATGTAGATTGTTAAATTAATAGATATATTTAAATAAAAAAAAATCTGGAGTGTCTCCACTTGACTATCTCGCAAATTTGAATTGGATAATCAAGCTTTTTCTATATTTGAAAATTAATTAAAATTTTATTCTATCCTATCATAGGATATTTAAGGTCTTTAATATAATTTTCACTGACATTTTATTGAAATAAGAAGACTTTGGCTTATATTTTTGTGAGTTGCGCAAATTTATAAAAAAAACATTTCTTTTCAACTGCTTTAAGCTGCATTTAACTTTTATCATAGTTTGGATAAAAATTAAATACATTACTAGGTACTCGACGGGTACGTAGCAATTGATGTACCCATTACATCTCTTATATGGGATGTTCAATGTGTACATATATTTATATGAATAGTGCAATTTTAATATATATTAAATAGTAATATTATTATAATCGTATACACGCGCACCAGCGCGTGTTTGGCCTTCAACGTGTTAAAAAATTCAAAAAATTAATTCCGGTACTTTCAACGAATCAATCAAGCTGAAATTCCATATATAGCAGTTTTATACAATTTTTAATCATGTAAAAACATGAAACAGTTTAGAGGAAAAAAATGAAAACGTGGTAGGTAATGGAGCTACATTTCTCAAAATGAAATTGAATAATGCCAGTGTACCAAATTTCATTATTCTAGCTCAAACCGTTTTTTCGTTATCTTGTCTAAATACACACACATACAGATATTTTCCTTAACCTTAGTGAAAGGGGCCTTCAAAACGTATAAAAACATCAAAATCTCTACATCGAAAATTTTCGTGATCGCCATACTATCTCTGGCGAGATAGTAAAAAGCAGAAGAAGAAGAATTTAATATTTATACATTCATTTCTAATTTTTTGAACTTAGTATAAATATTGGTTTATTTAATATGTAAATATATTTATAAATATAAAAATATCAGCGTCACTAATTTGGAAGTATTAAATAAAAAATACCAAAGTACCTCATTACAATTATGAAGTAGAAATGGTAGTGTATTTTTCATTTGCAATCCTGAAAATTAATTGATTTTTTCGTTAACTTGTCTACATACACACACATACAGACATTTTCCTTAACCTTAGTGAAAATCACTCAGGAGCCAGGAATGTATAAAAACATCAAAATCTCGACATCGAAAATTTTCTGGCGAAATAGCAAAAATAATCAATTTATTATGTATTTTGAAAAATTAAGAAAAATAATAATTTTAATATATGGAATATTTTTAAAATCATTACAGTGATCTATATGGTACTTACATAAATATTCCTATATAGAGTAAATTTAATTGAGTTCACTTCTGTTAAATTTTTTTTTATCTTTTTATTACGGTCATGGAATAGATTCAGGAGTTTATCATCATCAATCCAGTTGACCTTGACTATCTATTAACCCATTACTTTTGATTTTATACAGTGATATTAAATAAAGACAAATAAAAAGTAAACATTGTTGAAAAATAAATGAACACTAATGAACTAAAAAATTAGATGTTAGTTTTATTTGGTTATATAAAAAATTAATATCATTATCTGAGTAATTATAATAGAAAGAGATATAAATTTGAAGAAAAAAAAGTTAGCATCATAAATAAAATAAATCTAACACAAACATTAATATTTTTTTTTATTCAGATTATATGTTATACCTATATAAATTTAAGTAGTTATAAATTTTTAATTATGTCGTTAAATTTTAAATAATAATTAAATATTTCAAATACTTAATTTTTTTTTTCTCTCTTTTCTAATATAAAACTAGTTTTAGAGCATTTTTGAATTGTTTCAAAAAATAAAAAAAATAAAATAAAAATATATATATAAATATTTTCTTGATTTAGTTGTAGTATAATAAACACATATAATATTTCCATACATTTCTTTTAATAATATTCATTTGACTTCCTTTACATTAAGAACCAACTGTTATCAATAAAGTGATAAGAGTTTATCTTGAAAATTCTGATAGCCTGAACAATTCTCAACTAATCTGTTTAAATAAAATATTAATAGAATTATTTAAAAAAAAAAAGAAAAATATAAAACATAATTAAAAATATTATCGACATGGCACAATGCCATTGACAATCAGATAGAAGATAAAATAATTTTATAAAGTAGTAAATGGCAAATTAAACAATATCACGGAAACTATTGGCTTGGTCCTATATTAGAGTTAAAGAAAATAACGCCTTTTGTAGTGTATTATCAACACTCAATAAGCTAATGACTTTTCACCTAATTTAATTGATTTTTTTTTAACCTCTAATAATTTTTAAAATTTTAATGAATTATTTAAAAATAAAATTATTTCTTTTTGAATTTGAAGAATACGAGGGAAGGTCAATAATATATTTGGAGAATAAATGCTTAATAAGCACACCAAACTCACTTATTTCCTTTCTTCTTCTTCTTTTCTTCTCAAATCACGAAGTGGCCTGCTATTATTGGATGTCAAACTAAAACTAAAAGACCCATTTCATTTAAAAGACGAGAAATTCGAAAAGTCTCGGGCTTATTGACTTACCCTCGTAATTGAATAATTTTTGAATGTTCATATTCATGATTTTATTTTGTAGTTGTATCATGCACATAAAATAAATATACTTTAATATGTAAATATTGTTAATATGCAGTTTATTAGAGTTATATATATTGAGACATTATACATATATAGAAAATTCAATGAAAGTTTTGAATACTTAATAGAAAAATGACTTTTTTGGAAATATAGATTATCACAATAAATAAAGGAGTAAACTTGAAAAATACTTAATAGAAATGTTGTCTTTTTCAAGTTATCAAAATTCTCCCTAAGCCTATTCAAATAATTCATTGTTATGTCTTCAGTATCTTTATTCGGAATTATAATAAAACAGGAAGTGTTTATAATTTATTTATCTGTATATATTTAATATGATACAGATAAATAAATTTGTGACAAATCTTACAAAATTTAATTATACAGTAATAAGTATATTTAAAATAAATTTAAATATGAAACAAAAGGATTCTTTGTTGAATATACCTGTACATCAATGTGATTTGTTTACTTTTCTATAAGTCTAAAATGAGAATCGAATTATTTGTTGCAAAATGCACAAACCATTAATGCACCTGATAATTAATCAACCACTAACAAAAAAATATGATTCGCGAAATTAGGTTCAGGTTCATGGGTACGCACGTTGCTTGATCTGTTGTTGACCTAATTTCCCCAAATACCAGCTATGAAATGGAAGGTCGACCTTGCGAAACTTCCAAATACTTCATTCGAACGTTGTGTTGTAACATTGCCGGGCGGTTTCAGGGGGGGAGATGTTTTCTCTGTTCCATTCGTTTGTTCTTTTCTTGCGTGTAATTTAATGTTTCCTAACCAAGCCGGTGGATGACAGACAAGTAACTCCGTGTCAGTCCTATTCACCTCGGAAATCAGCCATTAAGTCTCGCGAGAAAGCAGAAAAGCCCCTCCCGAATGATCCAATGGTCGGGCGTCGCTTAAGAATTCGAGGAAACATTTTCATTTGCAAACGATCGGCTGGTATCAGAGATGTCGGCAGCCCCCTTGTTCCGTGGTTGAGTGTTCAACGATCCCTTCGTGCGGGAGGCCCTAAAAAAGCCACCGTCTTGGTGTCGATGTGCGTGTGGTCGCCAACTAGGTTTGTTTCCTTATCGTTTTCCAACAACTTGCCATTGGAATTCCAAGAGATGATTCCCAGTAGGGCAAAAAAAGACATTCTTCAAATAACGAGATAACAGAGAGGACTCAATTAAATTCAAAAAGAGAATAAATATTATCCATGGAATATTTTTCGAACAAACGGAATTAAAATCTGCCCTCGGATGGATTCAAATAGAATAATTTTACATCTAACAGTGGCGAATATTTTTTTATTATTTTTTTTTTTACTGACATATTACATATTTAGTAAGTTTATAAATGAAAGCTTTGTGTTGGAGTAATTTATTGATTTTGTTAGCGACAAAAAGAACTCCATCAAAGCTTTTGCTTTGCTTAATTGATTGTTGTTCTATTTAAATAATAACTGAAGTAAATACATCTAAAATATAGCAAAATTTAATTAATTAACGAATTTATTAATTAATTTTGAAGAGAATTAATCATTCAAACTCATCCTAAGTTAAAAAAATGAAATAAAAAAAAAAAAATTTATCAAACATTCCATTCTGACAGTTATAAATAATTTGAATTTGAAGTGAAAAATTGAGAATCTCATTTCTTATTTTTCTTGGGTGAAAAAGTCAATTATGACTTATATGCGTTGTGACCTTTTACCATTGCGAGCATCATGTACAAATATTTAAATTTATTTCAGAGTACAAATATCAATCGATTTTAATGGGATGAATAATGAGATTTTCTCTCTATGAAAGGATAAAAAAGCATTCTAAATCACAAACCAGAAGTTGCTATCATCTATCCATTATCTTATAACTTGTTTTTTTATTTGAGTGTATTGATAATGAGAGAAATTCAAATTTGTAGACAAAGTTAAAAAATCTTAAAATTAAATTAAATACCAATAAAAAAAAGAAACTAACACAAACATGAAAAAGAAAGTAGCTATAGTCAGCAGCTACATTCCTTCAACTATCCCTATCCTGAGCCACTTTCATTTATTTCCTATCCTCTTCTTATGTAAAATAGAATATTTCAAATATTAATAAAATGAATAAATCTACAATTTATATTATGATCAATTGTTATTTTAACCTCTGACTTTTGTCATCGTACTCAAGGACAACGCCTATCAAATGCCTGCTTGTCCTATGATCAATAGAACGAGTCCTATCAACCTTTACCTTGATTTTCTTAATCGGACGCGGTACTTTTTGATCCCAGAGACTGAATTGACTCCGTCCTATACATACCAGTTAGAAAAATTCCCTTGCCAAGTCCACGATTACAACCCGGGACAAATTGAAAATGTGAGTCAACACTGTTGACCCCCAACCTGTGGCCCTTCAATTGTTATTTTATTTCTATAAATTAAAAATCTAATTAAAAAAAAATAATAAAAATAAAAAGAGGAATCAACTGGATAATTAATCATCGTCATTTATAATATTAATTTATTAATAAATAATAAATCTATATTAATATTGAATATATATCTTTGTTTTTCTTCTATAACCACATTTCTATGAATATACTCGAAATTATATTATACATAACACTTTTAAGAAAATCTAATAATATATACCTATACAAATTATATATATACGAATATATAGATGTATACAGGTATATAAGCGTGTTAAATTTGCTAATACTGTAATAGATAGTAAAATTATTTATTAGCCTAAATATACCTTCCGATAGGAGTAATTTCCTTCTATTATCTAAATGATTTGATTGAATCCAATCAATATTTGACATAATGTTTGAAACAAAATAAATAAATAATACGATTACATAGTTATAGATAGATACATATATGGTTTATGAATTTATTCTTACAATTTGTATAAATAGAAAATTAATTATAGTATTAAATAATAATAATTATAATTATAAGTTATTTATAATCGGAAGCATTTATAAATTAAGTGAATAAATCAGCACATTATAATTAGCTTCATTATTATGAGTTGATATTAAATGGGTAATACATTTATTATAATTATTAGTTTTGCAAAAAAATACAAAAACGTATTTAACTAGAAATTAAAAATGATTGCAATGATTTTATATATATATATATTTTATTTGTTATTGAAAGTTTTCAAAATAAAATGGAGAAATACTTTTAGAAACTATTTATGGTATTAATTAAAATTGATTAATAAATAAATAAATAAATATATATATATATATATTCATTTTAATGTATAGATAATAAATTATAATTAATAATTATGAAATATATATATATATATATATATATATATGCAGCTGAAAATTTTTAAATAAAATAAAAGATTCATGATTTCAATTGCTAATTATTAGAATATCAATTATTCATTATATTATCTTTATAAATTTTTCATTTATTATTTTTTTAACGAAGTAAGGTTCTTTAGAATTTTCTTTCTTTTTAGTTTATTGTCCATTTATACAATTTAAATTGGTTGTATATTAAACAAACAGAATTTACAAAGGAGAATGGAATGAATTATAAAAATTCAATATTCCGAGATTGGCATTTGGTAAGAGATAAGGTTAATAGATATAATCACGAGTTCAATTCCTGGAAAACTTTTTGTATTTTACTTTATTAAAAGAGTTACTTTTGTCTTATGATTATTATGATTATGATTTAATATTAAATTTATTATCTGATCATTAAAATAGAATCTCATATATCTATGATTTTGACTTTTCTTTCATTCAATTAGTTAATTATTCAAAAATGAAACAAATTATTTATGTTTTTGAAGAGACAAGTCTTAGCTTTGAGAATTTACTATTCGTGTTAAAAGTGTAGAATATGAGTTAAAAGAGACGGACTAACCAATTAATTATACATCTAAATATAAAAATACATTTATGTATGTTAAATGCGATGAAGTTAGGCGTTTGGTATATTTATATTTATTTATTTTTAGTCAGGAATAGTGTAAGTGTAAATCGAGTCGTAGTGGGTTGTCCTTTATGGTTTTTGTTGCTTTGAGGAATGTTTTTGAACATCTTTTTCGAAGAGATCTACTGCTAATTATTTTCTAGGCCTAATTGCTATATATATATGAGGCGCCAACGTTCTTCTTGGAGATCGAAGGGGTGAAGGGTTTGGGTTTGAGCCACAGACAGTAATTTCCGACAGTGGCAAGCCAGACGCCTAAGCTCTACCCAAGCTGAGAGTCTGGTAAATAGAGTTGCCTTGAGTTGACCCTTTTCACCTCGAGAACTTTGACACTAAGTACCTTCGCCTCGAGGCAATTCGCCTATAAAATAATCTATGGTCTTGATAATAATTATAATTTGCACATATATGTAAAGTAGAAGAATTTGCAAATCAAACATTGATTGTATGAATTTTCAATAAAAATTACATTTCTTTCTTTCTTACTTATTGGAAGAAAGACAAGACAAGATCGTTGTGGTGTGGTACATATATGTGTGATGGAACAAGATGTTAGGATGAATTGGTTAACAAGGTGTATATTAGGTAAGGAATCAAATGGACATGGATTATGGCAGTTAGCCAGATGTTAACTTTACATTTGAAATACAACTTGAAGGTGTAGCTATGGGATCATACATATCGAAATAAGATAGAAGGAGAGAAAATGAATGGCCATTCATACGAGTGGAATTGATCGGCCACTATTGTTGTGAAGTGTGATAAATTTCACTTTCTTTAAAAGGCTTTGGAATGCGAGCCAAGTGGAAGTTTGACAACAGATTGTTTACACGAGGTGTAAACAATCTTGAGTGATTTGGCTGGCATTGATCAGGCCTTTCTAGTTGCTCTCGAAAGAATCGCATTGATTAAAAAAGTCCCTTGAGAACGATCGATACGGAAGCATTGGCCCATCATTTAACTCGATAGGATTCATTACTTCAAATACACTGTTTATGGTCTTCTTCCTCAACAAATTCATTTTCTTTATTACCTCAGAATCAGCTAATCTTTCTCTTCACTCTTAGTATTTTTTGTTTTCTTTATTAATTTTAAAGTTAAAATTTAAATTTATTTTAAATCCCAAAATGTTGGTTTGTTAAAAAAAATGTGAATTAGATAGGGAATTCCTACGATTTCATTTCCCAATGATAATAATAAACAAATAAATTTATTAAAAAAAGAATATCTTAATTATTTATTAAAATAAAAACTCGCTCTCTTTCTCTTGGGATTCTATATTTCTTTCAAGTGAGATGAATACAAATGAATACTATTTTTTTTAACCTTTTCTCCATTATTTTTTATTTTTGTATATTATTCTGTTGATTTTGATAAATTGGAAAAAAAAATTGTTTTTATTTTCATAATATATTGTATAATATATTAAATGTATATATATTCTAATATATATTTAATTGTCGACATGGTCTATGACCTTAGGAGACGAGAATAGATTTAGAGTATTTGAGAATAGGATTTTTCGCAGCATTTATGGGCCAAAGAAAGTTGAGGTCAACGGGGAATGGCGGAGACTACGAGGAATTACATGACCTCTATGCATCTCCAGACATAGTCATAAAATCGAGAAGGCTGCGATGAGCAAGGCACGTGGCTAGAATGGGAGAGGAAAGAATGGCAACAAATATATTGGTGGGGAGTCTGAGAGAGAAAGGTCCACTTGGTAGACCAAGGACGCGGTGGGTGGACAATGCAGGAAGAGACGTGAGAGAAATGGAAGAGGGTAGGGATTGGAGGTTTGTGGATCAGAATAGGGATACTTGGAGAAGTGTGGTTGCTGCGACCAATAACTTTTGAGTTCCGTAGAGCCACAGAGATCGATCGATAGATAGATAGATATTTAATTGTCAACTTAGAAGAGTGATTCCCAAAGTGTACCTTACATTCCCCCTCTCCTGGTGCGTGCTGCAGCGATCCAGGCGCATTTGGAGAAAATTGTATTAACTTTCGCTCTATTTTGAGTACAATAAATTGTTTCATAATTTTAAACATCAATAATTTTAATTTCTATTTTATTTTTTGCAAAAAGGTAGAAACAGTTTAATTGCTATTAAAATTTATATCAAATTAATTTCCAGGTGGCGCTGAGTAATATTTTTTCTGGAAAAGGGACGGTTGGTCAAATAAGTTTGAAAATCATTGATTTAGATTCTCAAAGTATATCCTGTGTATTAAAGGGTTATAATTTGGATTTCATTAGATAAAAAAAAGATCCTATGCCGAGAAAGGTAATGTTAATTGATCTTGACCCTCATTTGAACAAAAGAGGTTATAATTACATATTAGAAAATTTCTTTTCTTGATGCCAACGTTTAATATTAAAAAAAAACATTTCTCACTAGGACAAGTAATTTATTTCAGTTAATCTATATTCTATATGTATTTATATTGATTGTCCTGTTTCAACTTCCTCCTACAAAGAAGAACCAGTGGCCTATTGTTCTACTTACTCTGATGTTTATTCCGCTGAGAGATTTCTTCCATTTCTGTAATTAAAAAAATATATTTTTTCCTAGTTATTATTATAATCCATGACAATCAAGCTAAAAATGTTTTTTTTTATCATTTGTTAAACATTTGTGGTTAAACGAATTGAAATATTCACCCATATATTTATTATATTATTTTATTCATTCATTTATTTTACTTTCAACGCTATATAAATATAATCATTGATTTTAAATTATACTAAATAATACATTCCTACGTTTAATCGACTACAATTTCTATTGTTTATCAGCACGAAATTCAGATGTATATATTAAAGAATCCCTATAAATCAATTAAGGTATTGATGAGAAAGAACTCTACTTATCTATGTTCTATTTATTTAATATTTATTAATCAATAATTTTGCTCCAAATCCATTTGAATAAGTGTTTAGATTTCTAATAAAACATTTAAAAGTTAAACATAATAAATTACAAAATCAATAGAATAAAATTATTAGAATAGATTAAAAAAAAGGCACACGAACAAAACAGATAATCATAAGATATAATATACCTATAGAAACAAATCCACTTTACTGAATCAAAATTCATTTAATCTTATCTTATCATTATTAAACATTTATATATCAAGGGAATAGTCCTTCGATATTACAGAAAAAAATATGAATTTTTGCAAAGAAGCAGAATTATTTGTTTATCAGTATTGTTATCTCAACAGGTAATCCAATAAAAATAAATAAAAAAAAAATGAAAAGTTTTCATTTAATTAGATTATAACAAGGAAAATTTTTGAACAAATTAAAAGTAGGATTGAAAACTGAAAATAATCGACACTAATCATTGCTTTATGTTTATTTTTGGTGTGAGGACACATAATATCTATTTTTTTATTTTATTTTATTCGTTTTTAGAATTTATGCCCATTTTAACCAGCCTTCGCATTTAATTTAAATTAGGATAAACATGCCAGTAGTTGTCCTCTGTACCAGTAATTGACCATTTGATAGATTTTTTACTCAAAATAAGTTTTTTAATTTCAATTTACTCAAGAGATATCGATAGATATCACAAAAGCCTCTTCCCGATTGCTTAACAATGAAACAGAGAAATTAAAAAGCTTATTTTGATAAAAAATCTATCAAATTGTCAATTAGTGGTACATAGGTCAACTACTGGTACGTTTATCCTATTTATTAATTGTTAAATCTAAGTCTACGTTTTCCAAACTGGGGGCACGGATTATTGTTAGAGCAGGCGCCAAAAATTGTTAATAAAAATTTCATTTTTATTCGAAATTATGTACAAATAATAAAATTTTCTATCGTAATACTGCATTTTTCAAATTATTTCATAGCTCTTGATTTCTCTAAGTTTTTATGAGTACAGAATCGATTTGTTGACAATGAAGATGTCGTATTAGGATTGACATTAAAAATAATACTTGCGATAGTTTACTAAAACAAAATGAAACCTTAATTCAATTTTAGGTCAACCGGGTCTTAGTGGAGAGTATTAAACGTAGTTTTTTTTTTTTGTAATAAAGTTTTTATTATTTAAAATGTGTTTATAATATTGTATCTATTACAAAGATAAAAGAGGGAGACATATTATCACAGAGATTGGAATTAGCTGATCTAATTCAGGAGTAGGCAACCTGCGGCTCGCGAGCCGCATTTGGCCCTTTCGATATCAAAGTGTGTTTCTCCAGTTCCATGCCCAAATATTAATAATTATATTATTTTATTTTTAAAATATTATATTGCAATAAAAATATATAATGCAAACAAGATAAAAGCACTCAACAAAGTTTATTTATTTTTAATCAATAATCAAATCTATATATCTAATCCTAATTAAATGTCATAATAATGAAACAAAAATGTTAGTAGCTCTTTAAAAATTTTGAAATTTTGTAAATTGCAACATTTGGCTCTTTCGTTTCAAAAGGTTGCCAACCGACTGATCTAAGGGAACTTGGTAAGTTTCGATCCTATGAACTCAAGTCAGTATAAAAGATTAAAAAGTATACAAAGGTTTTTGCAAATGATCATATATATATTGAATATGGAATTTGAAGTTTCTATTTTTGCAGACCCATTTTGTCAACCAAATAATCTCAAAGATGAAATTGCTTTATCTTTTATTCTGATGTTTTTTTCTATCATTTTCTGATATTCTCTTATTCCTTTTCTTTGATTTGTTTGCACGAAAAATAAATATAAAAGCATTCTAATAAATGATATGAAAATAAATCGAAGTACTGTTACAAAGATTACTACACTATTCAGTGTGAGAAAAAAAAATTTATAAATAATATATATATAAAGAAATTATTTATGTATAAATATGAAGCCTATGAATGGGTTCAAGAGCATGGAACTAATTATCTTCTTGTTCAGGTATAATTAAGAATAAATATTCTTAATGTCACTATTTTTCATTCAAATTATTATTATTATTATTATTTTGAAAAGAGCCTTTGCGCATCTTGACGATGAAATTTCGTTTTCTTTCCCGTTTAAATGAACAGTTCACTTTTTTTTTCCTGTGCGGAACCATTCATGTTGTTTGTTTTGTTGTTGACTCAGGAATCAATTCTTGTTCTCGCCTCACACTTCCTTAACGCAACTTAATATCGCTGAAAAATCAATCTTCGACATTGGATTTCGTCTTGCAACTGAAATATCAACTTGTCAACTTCACTTTGAAATAGAAAGACATTTTTTTTTCCAATCACGTCATTTCATACATAACAAAAATTTTCATATATATATATATATGTATAAGTATCAATATAATTTGATATATTAAGATTATTAAAATTAACCCCTTAATATATTTAAGAATAAAAATAAATAAAAAAATGAATAGTTTAATAAAAAAAATAATTTAAATAAATTAAATAATAATCAATTTAATAATTAATTGATTCTAAATCTAAGTACTTAATGTATTTTTTTTAAAAATAATTATTTTTATTTTGAATTATCTTAATTCAATAGTCCTCTTTATACAACCATATTCATTTCCATGCATTTTGATTTTTTAATATCCTATAATTGACCTCTATGCATCTCTAGACATAGTCAACATCATAAAATCGAGAGGGTTGCGACGGGCATGATATGTGGCAAAATTGAGCAAGACTAGCGAAAAATGTATTTGTTGGGAGACAAAAATTAAACGTTCAAATTCAACACAAAGAAAGCAAAAAAAATAAAACCAAAATCTACATCGAAATTATAAATAAATTATTATTCAATTAATTTTTGAAATTATTTTGATTTTAATTATATGATAATAATATCAATATAGATTTACAGATAAAGGGTGTTTTAAAAAAAATAATTGAACTAGTTTGATAAAAAATATGTTTATCCTTCAAAACCTCTCAACATAATTATTTTATTTGAGTGGAAAATATTCTCATTACCTTATTTACATTTTTTTATATTGATTGACCTTGGCTTAATTTAATTAGCAATTTTGGTCCACTTTATTAAATACTCGATTATGCTAAATATAGATACAGATAAGATATAATAAAGAAAAAAAATTTTATTTTTCATAATATATGATGATCATACAATAAAAGTTTGCAATTAAGTATATGAATAATAATAAGTAATAAGTAATTAATAATTAAATGTACAAATAATTAATTCCATTTTTTTATTTATTAATTATTAACACATTTTTTTATTAAACTAAATCTATTTTTTTCTTTAATTTTAATTAATAATCTTAATAATAATAATTTATGATCAAATTATGTTAAGACAAAAAAAAAGAACTTTAATTACAACTTAATAATTTGAAGCGTAATCATTTCCCTACAATAAATCCTTTCTAAATGGTTCATCAAATAGGTAACCTTATCTTAAAATTAGAGTTTCAAAACCACTTTGGTTTAGAATTCAACTGATATATTGTGAAGGGAACATGGAATATTAATTATCTAAGGCGTAAAGATTTACTATTATAATAATATGGATAAGATTATAAGGCTAAATACATCAAGTGTAAACAATCAGCTACCTTCTCATCTCATATTATATGGGTATATGGATATACTATAGTATATATATATATATATATATATATACGTGGATAGAGTAAAATAATATTTTTTTTTTCAATTCTTATTATTCTAGTTATTTAAAAAATTTCCAAATATCATTTTTTTTTGCCTTTAGTGTGTGTAAAAATCAATGAACAGATAAAATTGCTATCATTTATCATATAAAAACAACAAAGAACTTTTGGTTAGTAATTTATTCTAACTCTCGCCATTATGATTTTCCATTTTTTTTTCAAATTTACTGTTATTTCAATTTAATGTTAATTTTCACTTTTTTTTATTTTACAACTATATGGGTACAAGATAAAAGTCCCTTGTTTGTTAGATCTATAATATAACAGTCTATTTTTAAACGTAGTCACGTTCTTTTTCTCATTCTTGACTGAATCCCCTTATTTTGATTTTAATATTCACAATCTAACTCATTTTTTTTTAGTATATATCAATAATGTTATGGTGAGGCATTTTAAAAGCATCATATATTGTACATTTTTATAAACATTTAAAAAATAAAAAACAGCTATTTCACTCAAAAATAGTTACAGTAATATTGGAATAATAAAAAAATTATAATTAAGTTGATGGAATCGCCTGGATACATACTCTATTAAGTTCCTGAAGTTGTGGGTTCGATTTTCGGGCATATCAAGGAAATTTTTCTCTTTCTGGGAACTTTTTGTTAACAAGATTCACCCAGCCTAATTGATTCAAATTGGGAAAATTCTAGAAATAAGAAGTAGCGGTACTCGATCAAGAAAATCAAAATGAGTTGAGAGGATACGTTGTACTGATCAAATAACATCACTCCAGAACAGAAGCTTTTTTTAGTTGAAATGCTCAATCAGAAATGGACATATTTTCAAAATAGAAAGTAACTGCTGGATAATATAAAATTTCTTTATCGGAATAAACATATTATTCCAATCATTTCTATCCCATCATATCTCCATTAAATTGTATCGTTTTCAATTTGATTTATTTCTCTTGTATTTCATTTTTTATTTTTTTTATTATTTTTTTTTTGGTTTAATTGACAATATAATATTAATAAAAAACACCCTTCATTTCGTATTATTGTTTTCAAAATAAATATTTAAATTATTTATATAATTTAATAACAATGAAATATTATAAAAAAACAACTTTTTAATACTTGTATTATAAAAATATTTTAATTACTACAAAAAAGAGTTAATTATTTTTTACCTCATCCTTTTAATATTAATTTTTATATATTAAATATCCTTGATCATATTACTATCTTCATAATGAACATTTATTTAAAAATTTTCAAACGAAAGATCATTAAAATATTAAATATACCTATAAATATATATATATATATATATATTTACTCACGATATTTAATGAAGAGTGAAAGACAAGAGAGTGTACAGTAATAAATATATCAATAATAGAGAAGTTAATTTGTTAGATGAAATCGAACAAATTTGTTTGTATTGATTTAAACAATTCCTGGTTACAACATCACGGCTTTCACATTTTATTTAAAATCTACAAGGATTTATCGTTGATTGGTCAGTAAATTTTTTTGATAAATGTCTGGTTGGACAGAAGAAGAGAAAGAAAAAGAGTTAAATCTTTTCACTCTCTACACTATTATATATTATAATAAAAGCATAAAAATTTTCTAAAAAATAAATAAATTTAAGTCAAATAAGTTACCAAGGAATTTATAAAATAAAATAAAAGCTAATAAATTAAACCTAATAAATTTTGAAATACCTGCTAAATATCAAAGAGTATTATTTTTAAAGTTTAGAAGAAGATTAACACGGAAATGAACAATGTATATGATCGAAAATATATTAAAATTCTTTACTTAATTTATTTGATATTTATTACGAGAGCAGGTCAATAAGTCCGTGACTTTTTGAATAAAAGAGGTTTTTGGATAAAAAATTATTTTATTTTTCTCAAAGTAGTCTCCTTTGAGCTCAATACATTTCATCCAACGTTTCTCTAATTTTTTTATCCCTTCCAAAAAATAAGATTTGTCGAGGACATTAAAATTATTAATCTTTAAATCCGGAAAATAGGGAGGATGAGGGAGTAATTTGTATTCCAATTCATGGATTTTCATGGAAATTCACTTTTTAATTATTTTCTTAAATCACGAGGTAGTCTGATATTATTTGATGTCAAACAAAAACTAAACGACCCAATTGGTTTTAATTTCGGCAGGAGTCTGCTGATAGTTGCCTGCTGACAGGAGCAGTATTGCAATTTCATTTAAGATATGGGAAATTCAAAAAGTAACGAACTTATTGACCTGCCCTCGTTTTTATTAAATGAAGACTTTTAATATATAAATAAATATATACAATATGTATAAAATATAGGTATATTAATAAAAGATAAGAAAGTGATCATTAACTTAGTTATAATCAATTTTTAAACATTGTAATAAAGATAAAAGACTAATCCAAAATTGGTTGTTTACTTATTATTATTCATTCTTTTGTGATTTTTGTTGTTTATATAATATAATAATGCCCCCAAGTGTAAATCGAATTTAATTTCTAAATATATTTGAAAAATAATAATTAAAATTCAAACTTTATTTTGAAAAGATTAGATACATAATAAATAAATAATAATTATGAATTTGTTAAACTTGTAATGTAGTAAAATTTATATTTATTTTATTTCCAAACCAATATTTGTAATTATAACAATTTTATTTTAATTTATTAAATAATAATAAATTGGATATGAAAATATTTATTCTCCCTATTTCATTATAATTGTGAGAGTCTATTGTATTATTTCTAAAGCCATTTTTTTTTTTGTTTTTTAATTTGTCTATAGTAAATTTGACGTAAACGATAATTTTATGTCAAATGAAACACGATGTTGAAAAAACAAGGTTAGCCTTAAAAAGTGTCTTATTTAATTTGTAGGCGATCTTTGTCTGGAGCCGACTTGACGAGGGGGAAGGGCCAAGGAGAGAATGAAAAGAAGCCGACTGGAGCCTGGGAGGTTTCCAGGACCCGGGGCATGTATCCTGCTCCATTTCAGCATCCACATCTCTCTGTCCTTTCTTTACATTGAAGAAGATGAAGAAAAAACAACCTTCTATATCCATATCTCTTTTAGTTCTTTATTTTGTTTGTTTTTATTATTTTTCATTAGATTTATTTATTTATAAGAAAATTAATTTGTACATACATATTTATTAACCGAATATTCAAATTTTTATAGTTCTTATGAATTAAATCAATGGAATGTAAAACTTTTGAAAAGGCATGAATACATAGCACAAAAAAATATGGAACGTGAACAAAAAAAATTTTTTTGAACTTTTTTTATTTTAACATTATTATGTATTATTCGATAATTATGTTTATCAATTTTAACTAAATAAACTTTACAAATACTATATATATAAATGTCTTTAGTGATTCCGAATTTGACAGTTCTTAGTCGCAGCAATCAGATTACTCCAATTGTCTCAATCCTTAAACTTACAAATTTTTTAGTTCTTAGGTATATTAATTATTGGGGTTTCATGATTTATATTATAAACTTGTCTTACTGGAAATAAAACTATTCTAATAATAAAGTCAATTTTAATTAAATATTAATAATAATATTATAAATAATATAATTTTAGATCGACTTGGCTATGCCTCAGCTAATATGTCTTTATATTATTTCTTGAATGATAAGAGAAACCTGTCTATATAGGTTAGGATGTTGTTGCAGTCCTTTCAAATCCAAATATTTTTTAATTATAATAATATAATAAATATTATTCAATTATTTAATACGCTCAAAATATTTCTTTTTATTTGATTATATGTAGATATTGGACTATCAAGGTACTAATTAATAAGCTGGAGTGTCCCCACTCGACATTCTCGCAATTTGAGAATTGGATTAAATAACATAATATATTATAATTAAATTAAATTAATTATAAATTATAAATTAAAATTAATAAATAACATTTATTAAACCAGCGCATATTTGGCTCTTTGTTGATGGCACCACGTCACGTGTTGGCGCATGAGATTTGCAGTGTTAAAAAATTAATGTTGGTATTTTCAGCGATTCAATCAAGCTGTAATTCTATATATAGCAGTTTTATATAATTTTTAATCATGTGAAAAATTATCAAACATATATCTTTATTTTTAAAAATCAAAACGTTGTAGGTAATGACCCTCTTCCGGTTGAGCTACATTTCTCAAAAATTGATAGAAAACTACGAATTTTGAATAATGCCCGTATACCAAATTTTATTATTCTAGCTCAAACCGTTTTTGCGTAATCTTGTCTACACACACACACACACACACATACATACATTTTTTCTCAACCTTGATGAAAATGATTAAGGAACCTTCAAAACGTATAAAACCATCAAAATTTCGACATCGAAAATTTTTGTGATCGCAATACTATCTCTGGTGAGATAGTAAAAAGTGATCCATATATGATATTTAATTATTACGCCATGTTCCTGCATGAATACTTTCGCTAATAAACTTAACATTTTTTTTTTTTTTTTATTTTGTTCTTTAAGTATTTTATTCGATACAAATCATTGGAATTTTAAATTACCATGTTAAATATATTCTCTAACAAAGCATATGCTTATCCACTTGATTATTTCATTAATATCATATTATAATATTTATTTATGAATTGTAAACATAACTCATGTGAAATCATTTGGCTTGAACTTTTGCATCAATATTCATTTCGTTTGTTCCTCACGTTGAACCGATCAATATAATATACCTTCATATATATATATATATATATATATATCGACTTTTATTATATAAATAACTTTATTTTTTAAGATATATATGCTCGCTTATAATACAAAAGTGATGGTGTTATTGCATAGCTTCAGAAAGTGATTTGCAATAATCTATAAATAGAAAATAGCGTTTGATTTGTGGTTCTCTTTTAATTTATTACAAAATCGATACGAATAAAAGTGCGTGTGTGAATAGAGGAAAATAAAAAATGAGGGAAGGGAATTTGTTGCCAAGCCAATTTGATTCTATTAATTTAACAAATAAGATATGATACTTTAATAGAAATACATTTAGAATATCTCCCTTTTAATAATCTATTAAATAATTAAGTAATAAATAACTTTAATTTATTTCAGTTGGTAAAAGAACATATTTTTTCAGGATGTCAAACAAAAATCAAGATTACAAATATTTACATTATTTTATACTTATAGGTAATCAGTATATTTATTTCTTACACATTGCCAGTAATAATATATAATTACTAATAAATAAAAAATCAGTTGAAATAAAATATTATAATCAGTTTAAAGAAGATTTATAGATATAATAAGAAAAAGTAAAAGATTAACAAAATGGCATATAATAATAACTAGAATTGAGCCCCTGATCGATATGCAATGAGAATGTGTAGAAACATTTGCACGTTATTTTATTATAAAGCACCTGGGTAGTCCTAGTAGATGTTAGTTACATTGAAAAATTAAAAAATTAATTATATTTTAAATAATATTATTATTATTATTATTATTTGCGTCTGGACCATCTAGGATCACGCAAAGCTCCCATATACAAGGGTATTGATGTTAAGTGGGCCCATATATGAATGTTCTTTAGGTGTTAACTTTTTTTTTTTTTTTTTTATTCTTCTTTTTGAGTGCTCGTGAAGTTCCGGATCCTCCAGGTGACGGGTGGATTAGGTACCAACTGGAGTTATTCTCATCACGATCCACATTGTTGCTTATGGTTGCTTGTTTTTGAGGTAGTCCTGCTGGTGCAGGGTTGTATAGAACCAGGGCTTGTCAGTTCCTGGAGCCGGAGGCAGCTGATGTTAAATTGAATTTATTAGAAAAATCCGTTCTTGGTTAGAATCGAACGCCGACTTCTTGTGTAGAAGGTTGCCATGCTACACTCTCAGCCAAGCCACCTCCAAATAATATTATAAATAATAATAATAATAATAATATTTATCATTAGAATTTTTAACATTACATTCTTTAATCTCTATATTTTTAATGTTTAAAAAGTCATGTTAAATAATGACTTGAATAATTACAATGTTATGATTTTTTTTCGTATCATTCTTTTGTATTTATTGACACCTGTTGATTAATTAATTACTTTAATTACTCCCGAAAATGAAACCCAGGTAGATCGATGATCAGATAAATAAATACATTGTAAATAAAATCCTTAGTCGTTTTAGTGATCAGACACACACACATATATATATATATATATATAAAGGGTGATCAATTTAATTTGTTGTTGCTATCTCGAGACCTATAAATAACAAAGTTGAGTAAATTAGCAAACAAATTCTATATCATGTGAGTATTTTAATAAATTTAAAAAAAAAATTTTCTCAAGTGGTTCATCAAATAGAAAACTCATCATTTTTATTTTAAATGATAATATAATTTTTCAATAAAAAATCAATAGTAATGATTTTTCTGTTTTCAACAATTTTTACTACTTTGTAAATAAATGACTAAATTAAATATGTTTTTTTAACAAACTCGATTGATTTTTTATTGTATAAATAAGTTCCAATGAAAACAAAAAAGTTAACTTCCGAATATTTATATTTTGAGAATATTTGGAATTTTTTTGTTTTAATTTATTAAAATAATCTCTTGATATAGAAATTGTTTGCTAATTTATCCAACGCGGTTATTTATAGGTCTTGAGATAGCAACAACAACATAAAATGAACACCCTGTATACAAGATATACAATTAGTGTTATTAGTGTATAATATTAGATAGATTAAACATTATAAATTTATTGAAGACTCCTTTAAATTTCAAATTCATTTTTATTATTAATAACAATAAATATTTCTTAATAAAAATAAGGACATTATGAATTAATTCATTTAATAGAATGGATATGTTAAATTCTTTATTTAATTTTGTAAAACGAAAATTAAATGGAAATTTCATTATTTCCACCACCAACATTTTCATCAGCATTCAATTTTAATTTTTCTTTTTTTTTTAAGTTTAGTTTTAATTTTACAAGGGATTGTCTTGTTCCAAGTTATTAAACAATGTTTATAGATGTAATTAAAGTTATCTATGTATTGAATAGGAAGGGGTTTATAAGAAATATAGTCAATTATAAAATTAACATAATATTCATTCAATATTGTAATATCTTATCTTATTATGCTAGCTAAAATTGTATGTTTGTATAGCCATGTATAAACCACTCTAACGATTTTTTTTGAAATTCACACTAGATATAGTATTTATAAAGAAAAATTAAGTTTTATTGATCACATCTCTGGAAAAATACATCTTCATTAGTTTTTTCTTAATTTAAATTTATATATGGATGACGTCACAAATGACATCCATATTGAAATTTGGCTCCCGCCATTTTTTAAAGGATATTGTATTAATATTTTTTTTATATTTAAAATATTTTTAAATTTTTTATTTAATTTCGAAATAAAATTAAAAATATATATTTTAATAATATTTTATAATTATAAATTACGATATATATTTATCATTCTTCCAATAAAAAAAATATTCATGAACTTAGAAACATACCTAATAACCCCAAGTTCCATTCATTTTAATCAGATGATGCAACATTTAATAATTGTAATAAATAATTAAAGAATTGTATATCAGCTCGGTGTCTCAAGTATTAATATTACCAGCCAAACCCAATAATAATGAATTATTTTTTTTTAACTTAATTACCGGTTCGGGGTCCCGGTACTTAATTCATATAATGTATAAATAAGAATTTAAGTTATTGATTATTTGTTGATGTTTGTGATTAACACCCTGAAATGTCCGTATATATTAAAAATATATTAACGATTAAATCCATTGCTCAAAATTAAGCTGAATTCTAGAAAAGATTCCCTAATTATCATACTGTATGATAATCATTCATGTGAATAATAAATCAAAAGTGCATTAAGCTAACAACTGAATTGGAAATGACCATTTATAACATATACCTATATCCTATATACATATATATATATACGATATATATTAAATATATAAAGAATGTGTTTAACATTTCTTTCTACAAATTTTTTTTTTGTTTTATAATTTTAAAAATATTTATTTTATGCCATCTTATGAAATTTATTTAAATAATAAATTTGTCATTCTATAATTTTAATTAATTAGAATAGGTAATTTATTCTATGAAATAAGTAGAAAAAATAACGCCCTTTTATTGATTCGTCATGCAATTATAAAATCCATTGTCTATATAAACACAACATATAATAAAATAACAATATATATATTATCTAATATCATTAAACACAATATTCTTAAATATAATTAAACAAATGTGAGTATAGGTATCTTTTTTTTAATTTATTTTTAAAATTAATTAGAAATTTAATGTAGAAATAAATTAATTAACAAATTTTATTGCATCCCTAATATATTATTTCCAGTCAAAATCGGATTAGAATTATATTAATAAATTTATCAATATATAATTATAAATATATATATATATATATATATATATAAATTCCAAAAAAAAATTTAAAAAATTAACTTATACATTTTTTTTATTTTATTTTTTTAATTTTATTTTTTTAATTTTATTTTTCAAACTATAATTAGACGACTAAACCCTTAATAAAGAAATGTTATGAAATGAATGATAATATTTAAAAGAGGTCATGAAAATTCATGAATAAATTAAAAACAAAATTCTTGAAAATATTTGATACTACTATGGCAGTGATTCTCAACCTAAGTGCCGCGAAATTATCAAAATCTGGCGCCAAATTATTACAAATGTAAACAGGCTCTTAAACATTTCCGACTTTTTTTTCATAAATTATTTCTACTTGGTTCTAAAAAAAAGGTAAACCGTTTTTGGGACCTCTTTTTTCAATATGGTAACAACTTTTACAATTATCTTTTTCTTTGTGTGCCGCCAAATTTTTAAACCGTTAAAAGTGTGCTGCGGTAAAATAAAAAAGGTTGAGAATCACTGTACCTTGGTATGTAATTAATAAAAAAAAAATTAATATTTTAATAGAATGATAATATTTAAGTAATTTTATTTATAATATAACCAGCGGGTAAAGGGTCTGAAAAGCCGGACGACGAATGCCCGGGGCGCCAAAATGTAATGTTGAGAGGCGCCGATATTAAAAATAAATTGAGATTTTCAATTTATTAGATCATATTTTTTCAATATTTTCTTATATATAGTAAGAATACTTAAATTATTTATATAATGTAAAATTATATTAATGTTTAAATACAAATATTTTTATTTTTATATTTGAAATTTCAGCACAAGAGTGACATATTTTATTAATTCAATTAATATACCGAAATTTATGTATTTAATTCACATAATTTTTTACTATTTAAAAAAAAACTATTATTATTTCTCGTCTTTTATTAAAAAAGTTTATTACGAATTAATCTAATTAATAATAAAATATAATTCATTCATCAGTTATTTCATCAAGAAATATATTTCTATTATTTCAATAATTTTTTTTCTGTAGAAATTAATATTTATCATCACTTTAATATCAAACAAATATCCAATTCTTTTTTTACATTCAATTTCAAAAATTTGCAACCTTTGACTTTTGAAGATGTTATGCATTTGGATAATTAAAATTCAAAAGAATTATATAATAGAAATTCTTATTCGAAAGTGACTCTGTAATAAATAATTATTCGAAAATTTTAATAAAGAATATTCATTAATTTTTTATTTAAATATTCCAACCAGTGAATTTTTTCCCACTCTGGTTAAACTTAAATTAAATTATTTCATTGAAAATAAATACAATCAATTATGAAATACAATCAATTATGAAATATAATTGGAAATTACTTTACTATTCAATTTTCTTACACATCTTCTTTAATCACGATGAAGAACGATATTTTATAATAATTGTATAATATTCGTAAAGTAAAAATATTTTTTAATTATTCATAATGATGAATTTTTATAATCTCAAAAAGAATATAAAAATGAACTTGATAGCCTAATTTAAAATTTGCATTGTATATTACTACTCGTATATCTCAATGTATTTAATATTTTATTTACTTAAAAAGAATCTTAATATTTAACATTAATCAATGAATTTCCTAAAATATATTCCTTTTTATCATAAAGTGTAAATATTTTCTCCAAGATCCTTTATTTACGAATAATACTACTTTAATTTATAATTATTTTTTATAGGAGTAGTGGGGTAGGTAATGCCAATCCTCTACCTTAAATGTAGATATATATATATAAATATAATTAAATTGATAATATATATATATATATATATTTTTAATAAAAATAAATTTAAAAAAGATAAGAAAGCCTTTGGATAAACAATTCTTCGAAAATTGTTAAATAATTTTCTATTTAACTTATATTTATTTTTTAAAAAGTTGAGGACTCAGTTTACACCTACTGTTCTTTAAGTGACACACCATATGACACAATTAAACTAAAATAGGTAATAATCAATTATATTTTATTAATTAATTAATCATAAAATCATTTATATTATATAAAAAATTTAGTTGCCTATATTCTTTTAAGGAAATTGAAAAAGTCACACACATTTAATTTAATTATAGAAAATATTTTAAATGATAATAATTGCACAATTAAAAAAAAGTTGTATTAAAGTAAATTTGAAAATATAATTAATATATATATATTTATATAAATTCATAAATTTATCTATTAAATTATTCAATGAAATTTATTAGTTGATTAAAAATTACATAATTATAAATAATGTTAGAAAACTAGTAAATGTATATATAAAATATTATTTGATAATGTTAATATAATATTCAGTATTTAATTGTATAGGTTTATACATTTTATTATTATATTATTACTATATTATAATGTGTATCAAACGTATACATAGGGAAAAAATTTTTTTATTCATATAGATGTGTTTCACAATTTTCCACTAATCACATATGAGTAACTATCAAATAAATATAAATTATTTAAAACTTTTTTATAATAAAATATATATATATATATATTATATAATATAATTATTTATTATAAACTATTTTATTATTTATGACTTATATATAGGATATAGGATATATACGATTAGATTATATAGGAACAACATATAAAAGAAATAATACCTGTAACTAGAATTTTATTACCGACCGACGATAGTAAGGGAGGTATTGTTTTCACACCAAATTTCACATGTGGAGATTTTTACATATCTCCACGAATCATGCATTTTCTTAACAGAAAAAAGTATTTTTAGCATGATGTCTGTCCGTCCGTATAGATGTGTACAGCCTGAACGGCTCAACCGATTTTGATGAAATTTGGTATATTTACTTAATGCATCAGTGGGATGAATTGATCAACTTTGGTGCAAATCCGGAAACCGGAAGTGGTAGTATTAGCGATCGACGATAGGAAGGGAAGGGTTATTTTCACACCAAATTTCACATGAGGAGATTTTTTTATATATCACCACGAATCATGCACTTTGTATTGGTTTTATCCTCGGGAAAATCATATTTATTAGTTTTTTCTTGATTTAAAATTATATGACGTCATCCAGCCATTCATGACGTCACAGCCTGGTCTTGCATATATATTATAAATAAAATAAAATTAATAATGTTTATATTTATTATGTATGTATACATATCTGTTTTTTATTACATTAATAGATATATTAAAATTATTTGAAATTGTTTCTGTAGCTGGAAATTAATTTACTTCAAACCGTCGGTCGGTTCGGACCTGGCCACAGTTCAACTTATTTTTATATAATTTTGTTTTTTACTATTAATCCTTAGTATATATTAGTATAAATCCCTAGTATATATTAATTTTAATTAGATAAATAAATTGGCGTATCATTGATAATATTTAAATTATTATAAATTTGTTTTATAATTTTAATGAAGTCAAGTGTTGATTTAATGAATTAATGCAAAAATGGTTATAAATAAACTTGGTAATTTTTTTCTATATGATGTCAGTGGAAGAGGAAAGAAGAGCTCACAAGCTTGATTAATTAGATACATTTCAGTGAGGAGTGATCTCTTATATCATAGGCGTTTAACCACTTGACATCTCTTCAAGGCAAAGGGTCGAAAGTAAGCATCTTGGCTTTTCCACCTACAGAAACAAACAAAAGGGGACTGTAGCTTTTAGGTGGTGGAGGGCAGAAATTGGGAGATAAAATGTTTACGGGAACATTAAATGTAAACATTTCGTTTTAATAATCATTTTCATCAGATAAAAGACGAGATCCAGTTACCATCCTATCCATTGTTTATAAATTACATACATTTTATTGTATTTTTTTTAAATTTTTTTTTTTTTTTTTAAGTAATTAATTGATAATTTATGAAATTGTTAAACCTTTATTAATCTTTGTTTCTTGTTTTCATAATTTGTTTTTTTTATCCTAATGATCGTATCATCCTATCAGCGTGAGTAAAGCCTGACACAATGGAATCGTTCCGAATACAGATTAACGTTTGGTTGGCTCTGCCCCGGTGTAGGCGGCTCAATTTTCCCAGATTTGGTTTTATTAGTATATTATAAAATTGATAAGTCAACTTATGAAAATGATTAATTCATTTGATGCTCGATTAAAAGAAAAAAATTATTAGAACTCGAAAATACTATTACTAATGATAACTTATAAATTAATTAATATTTTTTCTTTAGATATTTCATTCCTAGGATATTAATTAATTAAAATTGTTGTGTTGAATGAATTCATATACAAGTTCAGACTATATATATGATTCAATGTAATACAAAGCAGAAATGCTTGAGGCGAGAAGTTAATTCCAAACTTACATTAGTGTCGTAAAATAACAAAATTATCTTTGTATCATCTACACATATTTATAATAATAAGTGAAACTACAATTAACCCAAAATTTAATGTATAATGTTAGGGATTTATAAAATATGTATATATAATGAATTATTTATTACAAATGAATTTTTCTAGATATAGAAAAAAATTTTAATATATTATATATATATATAGTTTTTTTTTAAAAAAAAATTATTACTATAAATTTGAATAAACTATCAAATTAAGAATTAAAGTCAGGTTATGATATTTTTACCGACCGACGATAGTAAGGGAGGTATTGTTTTCACACCAAATTTCACATGTGGAGATTTTTACATATCTCCACAAATCATGGATTTTCTAAACAGAAAAAAAGTATTTTTAGCATGATGTCTGTCCGTCTGTCTGTCTGTCCGTCTGTCCGTCCGTATAGATGTGTACAGCCTGAACGGCTCAACCGATTTTGATGAAATTTGGTATATTTACTTAATGCATCAGTGGGGTGAATTGATCAACTTTTGGTGCAAATCCGGAAACCGGAAGTGGTAGTATTAGCGATCGACGATAGGAAGGGAAGGGTTATTTTCACACCAAAGGAGATTTTTTATATATCACCACACAAATCATGCACTTTCTATTGGTTTTATCCTCGGGAAAATCATATTTATTAGTTTTTTCTTGATTTAAAATTATATGACGTCATCCAGCCATTCATGACGTCACAGCCTGGCCTTGCATATATATTATAAATAAAATAAAATTAAAAATGTTTATATTTATTATTTATGTATCCATATCTGTTTTTTATTACATTAATAGATATATTAAAATTATTTGAAATTATTTCTGTAGTTGGAAATTAATTTACTTCAAACCGTCGGTCGGTTCGGACCTGGCCACAGGTCAACTTATTTCTGCTACTCTTGTATTTTTTTAAAAATATAAAATATGTAAATTTAATTAATAGAAAATAAAATAATTATTAAGATTTAAGACACTAATCTATTAGAGATAAAAATTTATAATAAAAGAGGAGACATTATTTTTTTTGTTATATATAATTTAAATTTATAATTACCCTCATCACTATTGTATGTCTAATTGGCAAAGACCGATAAATTATGAATTAATATATTTTATAGTTTTCTTAATTGAATTAATTATGAATTATTTATTTTTTAACAAAGAGTTAAAAAAAACTAAAAAGAAAACACCACGTACAATGTCAAGAAAATTTATTCTCCATGACAAAAATTTAAAAAAAAATCTTGTTTTTTTACACCTGAATTGATCGAATAATTGTAATATTACTAGAATTAACCGCAAATTTCTAAATAATAAACATAAGATTTTGAATTTTTTTCGTATTTCGAAACCATTACTTATTGAATAAATAAATATTTAAGAAAATATATTAATCGTTTAAAAGAATATATTATATACATATAACTAAAGAAAATTTTTATATATACATACATTTGCTTACTAAATCTTGTGTCGCTAGTATTAAATTAAATCTCAAGGTTACTGGGCGACATGAAAAAAAATTTGAAACAATATTTAGAGATATTCTAGATTTATCATATTAAAATAATATTAAATCTATTCATATTAGTGTAGTAAATTATTTTTAATACATTAGGATTGATAATTTAGATTCTTTTTAGAAAATTAAATAATTAAAAATAATGTTTATATATATTTAATAAAAAAAAAATTAAATCTATATATAAATTGATTTAAATAATGAATAATTCATATTATTTACACTAACTATTTTTTAATGCAAGAAGAAACGTTTTTCACGAATATAATATATATATCTAATGAGTATATATCCGCGCCGAAATAGATAATGAAAATAATTAAATAAAGAATGTCATATTATTGAAGGTCAATGTTTAATGAATTTTATTTCTATATTTAAAATGGAATAAAATAATATAGAAAAAAAAAAACATTTAAAAGAATAACAAGGATAAAGAAAAAAGATATTGGGGAGGGTGTGGAGGGCGTGGAGGGGTGGGAAAGGAAATAGACAGGTGTAAGTTGAGGGGGACAATTGGTGCAAGAAGAAAGTCGATTCGTTCATAAAGCAAAAAGAAATAAAAATCACTTTCAAACTGATTGATTGACAAAACAAACAGCGCCTTTCAATTAACTCTCTCTCTATGAAATTGATTATCATAATTAATAAGGAAAATCGTAATACTTAAACATTTTTTTTTTCATATAATTACAATCGTTTGATGTTAATAAAATAAAAATAATTGATTTTTCATTAGTTCGATATAAATATAGTATTTAGTGAGAAAATTTGCAAGATTAAATTATATACTAAATTTAAGATGGATATGAATTTTGATTGAGCGCCAAGTTAACTTAATTGGTTAGCTCGTAAAGTTATTCAAGATAACATAAACGAACTTTCATGTAATATGTACTTGAGTTCTTTTAGCTTGACATTTGCACAATCCGTAATAATTAAAACATATATCATAAATGTTATTGTTTTTCGATAATCATTGAATTAGATTTGCCTTATAAAAAAAAAAATAAAAAATTATTATTAAAATATTATAATATTTCTTTAAAAAGTATTAAAATTAATAATAGGTGTTTTATAAATAATTTCAATATTTTATTTATTAATTTTTATATCTGATTTAATCGAGAAATAGAATGTTTCAATGAATATAATCAAAATTTTTTTTTTATATAATATTATTGTAAGCTTATGGTGATTATGCTCCGAACGTTTCAACATATTCTCATTTTATAATTCAACTTTTGTAATTTTCATATTTATATTTTATTCATATTTTTGTTTTTTGTACTTTCTTTTTTAAAAAATAAATTTATTTCTTATTAAGTTTTTGTAAATGATTTCAAATTATATTATATTTGTGAATTTCTGAAAAACAAAAAAAAAAAAAATAAAACGATGAAAAATTTCTTTGAATATTTTCATTATCTGGTTTATTTTAATATTTAAGAGAGTAAATATTTATTTCTAATGTAATGAAAATGAATTTTAATCTAATAATACATGAGTGGTTAATAATCATTCTAATTCAGATTCAAATGGGAATCCATTGAGCGAGTATTACAAACCCGGGGCCAAACCCTCCCGCCTCGCTGCGCATAGCAGATACAAGGTTTACACTGGATCGTATTCATTATTATGCAAATGGATATATACACCAAAATTCGTATGAAATCAAAATGACAAATATATATTAGCCGTTCAAAGAACGTAATTTAATAAATAACAAAAGAAACAATTTCCAAGTATACTTGGAATGATTTTTTTTTAAGAATGTCTGAGAAAAATTAAATTATATTTTCTAATGAAAATTAGCTGGAGTGTCTCCACTCGACTATCTCGCAATTTGAATTGGATTAAATAACATAATATATTATATTTAAATTAAATTTAATTAATTATAAATTATAAATAATAAATATTAAACCAGCGCATGTTTGGCTTTTTATTGATGGCACCATGGCACGTGTTGGCGCGTGAGATTTGCAGTGTTAAAAAATTAATTCTGGTACTTTCAGCAATTCAATCAAGCTGAAATTCTATATATAGCAGTTTTATACAATTATTAATCATGTGAAAAATTATCAAACATATATTTTTATTTTTACGGTCACTTTAGAGGAAAAAAAATCAAAACGTTGTAGGTAATGACCCTCTTCCGGTTGAGCTACATTTCTCAAAAGTTGATAGAAAACTATGAATTTTGAATAATGTCCATGTACCAAATTTCATCATTCTAGCTCAAACTGTTTTTGCGTAATCTTGTCTACATACATACACACACACACATACACACACACACAGACATTTTTCTCAACCTTAATGAAAATGATTCAGGAACCTTCAAAACGTATAAAAACATCAAAATCTCAACATCGAAAATTTTCATGATCGCAATACTATCTCTGGCGAGATAGTAAAAATAAAGAGATAAAAAGAAATAAATCAACATATTTTAAATAGCAATAATTATGTATAATTTAGATATATTATATGTTCATCTTATTAAAAACTTCCTCAGGTTTAAAAAGTCTATTACTTACTGTCTTTGAAACTAATTAATTTATTTTCAGTTTTTTCAATTTTATATCAATCTAACTATAGCTCTGTAACTATCAGCAAACTTCAAAGATTAGTGAATGAGTGAGTGAACACAATAGCGTCTTTGTGTTTTAATCTATTCTTTTTAACGCATTATACGTGTATTTTAAGTATCTAGCTCTCTAAAACTATTTCTCTTTTCTCATTATTCTATCAGAAAATCGAAGGAATACTTTGAATTTGTTTATTCTAAATGATCGAGTGCTCTTATATACATACATTTTCGATTTGATAGGTCATCGCCATGTTACAAGAAAGACGGGTAAAAATTGTAAAAAATGATGTAAAATATTTTGATAGAGTGTACCAATTTTTTTGAATAAATGTCTTTTTAAAGTGAAAAAATGATGACAATACATCTAATAGATTAGTTTTAGATTACATTATCAATCTAAACAAATTTTTAATATAACATTAAACATTTGTATAGATAAATTCTAAGATCTCAACAAATCTTTGATCAATTAAAATACTTCTAAGTTATTATATAAGTTATGTTTCGATGAATGGGAATGTAATAACTAGTAATTAGTGCCCAGCGAAGAGAGAGAACATTAATTAATAATTTATACATAATTATATTATATAATATTTTATAATGATCTCAATTTGACATTTTACTTCTACTTAAAATTTTATTTAATTTCTCCCTAGTTAAAAATACTATTTTCATTAACAAAATAAAAGATTAATAAATTATAGAGGTTTATATATAAAAAAAAAAAAACTAGCTGAAAATATCATTCTCAGAATTTATTCTTGTACTAGACTAATATTATAAATCAATCAATTCTTTTGACCTCTTAACATTGATCAAAATTAAGTATTTTAGAAATGGGTTAAAACTTATTTTGAAGAAGAAATAATGTAATCCTGCCATTTATATCAATAAATTAAAATAAATAATATAAAGTGAATTTTTTGCTTTTAGAAGAAAATATCATCAAAAATTTAATTCCTTATTTCAGGAAAATAATTATAGATTTTCTATTTTTTTTTTAATTTTATAATCAAATCTTCCTATTTTTCTGTCTTGTATTAATATTAATACAATATAAAATAAATCAAAATTTAATAAAAAAAAAAAATACTTTTAAATTTTATTTTAAATATAGGTTTAATAGTGTTTACTTATCGAAACATGGAATTTACTTAATTGAACCATAGATTAACTTTTTAACTGTTTATCGACCCATTAAACGCTCATTCAGCTACCACTTTCAAACATGAGTTACCACCATTCAATGATTATCTAAACAAGTATTTACTATTTTATAATTTTTATTATATTATAATTTATTAAATGCGCTACTATAATAAATTATGAATAAATAAATATAATTTCAATTTAAAATAATAATAATAAGTTGACCTGTGGCCAAGTCCGAACCGACCGACGGTTTGAAGTAAATTAATTTCCAGCTACATCAACAATTTCAAATAATTTAAATGTATCTATTAATGCAATAAAAACCAGATATGGATATAACATAAATATTTTTAATTTTATTTTATTTAAAATATATCAGTAGGAGCTGACTGTGACATCATGAAGGGCTGGATGACGTCATAAAATTTTAAATTTAGAAAAAACTAATAAAGATGATTTTTCTCGAGGATAAAACCAATACAAAGTGCATGATTCGTGGAGATATGTAAAAAATCTCCTCATGTGAAATTTGGTGTGAAAATAACCCTTCCCTTCCTTCGTTGGTCGGTAATACTACCACTTCCGGTTACACCAAAAGTTGATCAATTCATCATACTGATGCATTAAGTAAATACACCAAATTTCATCAAAATCCGTTGAGCCGTTCAAGCTGTACTCATCTATACGGACGGACGGATAGACACACATCATTCGTGGAGATATGTAAAAATCTCCATATGTGAAATTTGGTGTGAAAACAATACCTCCCTTACTATCGTCGGTCAGTAAAAATGTTAAATATTTTTGTGATGTGTATATGATTGTTAGTTAGTGTGGAACTGTTAATAATATACTTCTGTAAGTAAAAGTAATTATAATAATATTTTGTAATTATATGTAAATTAAAAGAAGGAAAATAAAAACAGGTTGTTATTTATAACAGTAAGTAGTAGGTAGGTATTCATCTTCAGTTGATATTCCGAAAGTGAATTTCTTTCCTGAAATTCATAAACAAACACCGCTTCTCTTACGATATTAATTCAGAATTAGTCGTTAGATTAATTTGTCAGAGGCGTTATCTCTCTGTGAGTTAATATCATGTAAAATTATAGATTCTAACCAGAGGTGGATAATATTTACTTATTTCTTCTTAATATCATAGATTAATACAATACAACCCGATTATAAAGTAGATTGATATGTAATTGAATTTTCTACTGACTTGTTCCGAGCTCGTCTGATGATTTCCTTCCCCTTCCCTTTCCCTATTGCCCCTCTTAGAGGCTCCTGTCCCTCCTGTACGTTCCCTCTTCATTGCTGTCTTCTCGGTCTTCTCTCCCCCCCCCCCCCCCGATCTCACTCTCTCTCTCTCTCCCTTTCTCTTCTCTTTTGCCTCTCGTGATTCTCTGCCGTCTGCTTCCCTGGCAGGTTCCTTTCTTCTCAAATATTTATTCTTTAACCCTCCTATACCACTCACAATAAAGGACTTGTATTAATCTGTCTATTTCCGTCAAACCAGACAAAATCAGACTTAATTATTAAGACAATGAAAATTACTATCGATTTGGTAAAAATTTTCCATTGAATCACATTAATTAACACAAGGTCAACTGAAAAATTTATTTTGAATATTCACTAATGACGTGTGATGTCATTTCAACTTTGTATGTTCAATAATACTCGATATTTAAAAATTGAATTATAATTCCATATTAAATGTTGATCATATCATAATAAAAAAAAATATATAATATATATAAAAGTTAATTTTTTTTTTAATATATATTGTATTGATTTAAAACAATATTAATTAATTTTTCATTATAAAATATGTTTCTTAAAAAAAGATACATGATAAATGAAGAAAAATTCATGTCGAAAAAAACAATTATATGAAAATATATATATAATTCTATATATTCTATAACAATTATATTTTACTATATATTTAAATGACAGTTAAGAACTAGTGATGGGAAAATTTTCGTTCTTTTTAGTAATCCCTTATTTTTAACTGATTTTTTGAACCATTGATCTTTCAATTTATTTTTAACCTATTTTAGGGGGTTAAATTACAGTATAGAGATAAATAAGAAAGCATTCAGATTATATTCAATAATTTTATTTAAAATAAATAAAAATAAACCTACTAAATTAGTTATAAAGAGACTAACTATAACTACTACTATAACTATACATAACTAAACATTATAAATTATTAGTAGTCTTATAAATTTTACTTTAATATAAAAAAAACTATTCATATAATAATAAGATAAACAACTGTAAATATATATATATATAGTACCTGGTTCACCGAGCCGCCGCTCAAATAATTTAAATTTAAAAGAACATAAATTAAAAAAAAAATAGTCATAAAACATACAACCCTTAAATGTACCTATTAATGCACTGAAAGATAAAAGTATGGCCTGTGAATATAACATAATATATATTTCGTAATTTGATTACAAAATATTAAAATAAATATTTTTAATTTAATTTAATTTATATTTATAATATTTTGTATTTAAGGAAGCGCTGTCTGACGTAGTTGCTGATGTCATTTAAATTTGCTAATTTAAATTAAGAAAAAATTAATAAAGATGATGGCATACATGAAACCAATACAGATCGTTTTTTCTTTATAAGGGTGTGAATTTTCAAAAATACAAATATATATATATATACAATTTTTCCTAGTATAATAATATATATATACATACGTTATATAATCATTTAAAATATAAAACTACGAAGAGTATTTTCTTTAAAATCAATTCTTTTCATTTCGCATGTAAATAGTTTTTATAAAATATTTATTGTGTTATTAATAATCATATTTTTTTTATTTGTAGTTAAAATATTTAATTCATTTAAAATTTATTTGTTTAGTAGAGAATTTAATTAATATTGATGTTTATTTTTTCCAGGTTTGTATTCAAGACCAATCGTCTAGTAAAGTGATATTTATACATAAATATTATTCATCTTTAGGTAAGTATGGTATAACAAATTAATAAATTTTTTTTTATAAAATAAAAAAAAAACTAATTATCACATACTTATAGTATTAAATATGGAGGTATATATAAATATAAAGTACTTAGATAAAAAATCAATTATTTATATTTTAATTATTTTACAAGGAAAAGAATTTGAACTTCAATTAAATGATATTGTCATTATTATTATTTTTTTTATTATGAAACAATACAATGAATAATAAGTTTTAGGGTGAATTTTAATATAAAACAGGGTTGAGCCCTCTTTCCATGAAGCTTATATTATAACAATACTTATATTTCGAAGCATTTGGATAATAATATATTTTTACATTATAATGGAATAATACTATAAAAATTATCATTAAAAAACGTATTATATAAATTACAACTAAAGAAATTTTCCGAGTGAAGAATTTTCATTATAAGTCAAGTCTTTCACCCTTCCTAAATTCTTATAAAGGCATATCTTAAGACTTTTAAAAAAGAAAGAAATATATTAAATATTTATACTTGATGATTTTTTTTTTGTTCTTTTTATTAATTAGAAATTTAATTTTTATGAGTTACTTTAAATCATAACTAAATATCTAGTAATTTTTATACATCAAAAATATGTATAAGCTTTAGCGGTAATAAAATTTGTAATTAAAATTAGTTAACATTCTATTTTAATAGAGACACGTTTAATCACCTCTTTTATTAATTAATTTAGATAAAAAAAAACAATCATTCACTATGGATTTAAAAAGATATAGTTTAAATGATTAACATTTATTAAACAATTATTAAAAATAATTTTTTTCATTTATTTAAGACTGTATAATATAAATACCATATATATATAGAGAGAGAGCACATTATTTAAACAATTCCTAAACATTATGAACAAATCCATACATTTTTCATTTATTTATAGTGACCCTACTCTTGATATATACAAAATATTCAAAAACCGATTTTAATGTTTTAAAAATTGCATTTTAATAATAAAAAAATATTCTCCACCTTATTCTCCAGATCTAATCATAGTCCATTAAAAGATTTTGGTTTTTTATGGATTTTTAAAAAGTTGTTTTTGTCGAAGTGATCGTCTAAATGAACGTCTATTTTGAAAGCTAAGATAAATCGTTCTCACACTAGAATAGCAAAGTTAGGAAAGTCTTGAAATTAATGTATTACTCTTGAAGTAGACCATAGGTTCTTAAACTTATGTACTCCACGGACCCCCACTTGAAAAAATTTTTTTTGACGGACCCCCATCACAACTTTAGGTACTTTACGTCATTTTATTAATTAATTTCTGGCTTACGATCTCATAAGGACAAGGATATATGATGAATATTTCTAATAGTGATTGGTGAATAACGATTTTTTTGCATATTGTAGAACACATTTTATTAGAAATTATAATATTGAAGAAAGAAAATACAAACATTGTCATAGCAACAAATCTCACAAATTATAATGGGTACTTACATTAAATTCATATAAATATTTTATAATTTTTTTCAGAAAATATTAAATAAGAAATATTTTAAAAAATAACTGCATCTATCTCATTAAATATAACTTACATATTTAATGAGATGTATGCAGTTGTTTTCTTGAAACAAGAATCTCAATATCTGGCTTAATATTGGAAACTTTTAATCTAAGATCCGGCTCTACATTTAATTTGTTTCTATATTTAGACTTAATATAAAATAGTACCGAAAAAGCTTGTTCGCATAAATATGTTGTGCAGAATGGAATCAAGTGTTGAAGTGCTTTATTTGCAAGCGCAGGATAATCTGACCTGAGAAGTAACCAAAAGTTGCTCAATTCAGTTTTGTTAAATTTTAGTTTATAAGTTGTATCACATGATAATTCCACGAGAATATCTTGTTCAGGTGCAGATAAATGTTTAGCATTTGTAATTTCCATATTAAATGGATCTCTGATCCAGTTATTGCAAGGATCAGGAGTAGAAAAATACTTCCTGAAGTTGCTTTTCAAAGTAATTAAATGTTCAACAAATAATTGACGCGTTTGAATAAGCAATTTTTCACTGGAGCTTTCTATGAAATCATTGAGAGTTGGAAAAGACTCATATACACCGTTCTGGATGCGTTTCGACCACAAGTCGATTTTTTTAATCATTGCTTCTATTTTATCTTCAACTTTAAATATATTTACAACAGTACCTTGCAGGCTCAAATTAAGTTCGTTCAATTTTGTAAAAATATCAGTCAAGTAAGCCACCTTAGCTAACCAGATAAAATCATTGAAACATTCGGTCAGTTCAAAATGCGCATCTATTAAAAACAATCGTACTTCATCTCGAAGCTCAAAAAGGCGAATGAGTACTTTCCCGCGGGACAACCAACGTACATCTGTATGTAATAATAAATGTGTATGTTGACTACCCATTTCCTCACACAAAATTTTAAAAACTCTGGAATTAAGTGGACGAGCCTTAATGAAATTGACAATTTTAACTACTTCGTCTAATGTTCTTTTCAAATCTGGTGACATATTTTTGGCTGCTAATGATTCTCTGTGAATGCAGCAATGATTCCAAACAACCTGAGGCGCAACATTTTTAATAAGAGCAATCAATCCAGTTCTTGTACCTGACATTGCACGAGCACCATCAGTGCAAATTCCAACACATTTTGGCCACTCTATTTCATTTTCGGTTATAAAATTATTCAAACTGTTAAATATGTCATTAGCTGTCGTTTGTGAAGGTAGTGAATCACAAAACAATACATCTTCTTGTATTTGATTTTCAAACTCATATCTAATGAAAGCTAACAAATTGGCATTATTAGTGACATCAGTACTTTCATCCAATTGTAATGAGTAATAGTGACTTTTGCGCACTCTCGATATTAATTCTTCTTTTATATTACATGACATGTCTTCAATCCTATTCTTAACCGTATCATTTGATAATGAAATCAAATTTATATCGTTTGCTGCTTTAGTTCCTAACATTATATTTGTAATTACTTTTGTAGCAGGAAGAATTAATTGCTCTGCTATATTATGCGGCTTTCCTGCTTTAGCAATAAGTAGAGCTACTTCATATGATGCCATTACTGCTTTCTTACTCATACCACCAGATCCCGTCTTTACCATCAATTTCTGACTTGAATTAAGTTCTTCTTTTTTCATTTTAAAAAATTCGATAGACTTACTAACATGCTCGCTGTGCTTTGTTTGTAAATGACGTCTGAGATTAGCAGGTTTCATACTTTCATTGGATAAACTTTCCTGACATAGAACGCAGACTGGTCTTTCCACATCATTGTTGCAAATATAAGTAAATCCAAATGATAAATAATCATCCGAATATTTTCTAGTTTTGCGTTTCTTGGTAGAGTTTGCTGTTGATGCCTCATCATCTGATTCTTTCCGTTTCTGTGTTGAACCAGTTTGTAGCCAACGATCCATTTTATGGAGTAATTTATTAACATTGAACTACAATAATATAAATATAATATAAATATAATATAAATATAACGAATTATTATTTACTAGCTATGTTTTAATATGATTTTAAATGAATGTTTTAATATCATTTTAAATGAATGTTTTAAATCATTTTAATAAATGTTTTAAATCATTTTAAATAAATGATTTAATATCATTTTAAATGAATATTAATTTATATAATAAATATATTTCGTAATTTGATTCTAAAATATTATTAATTTCGTAATTTGATTCTAAAATATTATTAATTTCGTAATTTGATTCTAAAATATTATTAAAATAAATATTTTTTATTCATAAAACTAACTTATACTTACATCTCAAAAACAGCCTTTCTGGGAAATTGCAAAATGTGTTTAGTGTTTTTATATAAATAATGATCATGCAAATTACACTAAAAATTAAAAAAATTATTAGCTATAATAAACTATTATTAGCTATAATTTAATTATAATTAATTAAATTAATAAAAATAATTTAAAGATACAACTCGTTGAGAAATGAACTTATAATTAACATTAATAAAAATAATTTAAAGATACAACTCGTTGAGAAATGAACTTATAATTAACATTTGCTTTAAAACTGTTTAAAACCCCAGAGTGGACGCTGACAATTTGGGTTTTTCCGGGTAAGACTGTCCCCTCCCCTGGTTTTCCCCAATAACGAAGTGAAAGAAAATATGGCCTCCCCTTCCGAGCCCCTAAGAGGGGTTATTTTAAAGGAACAATCGAATAATACTTTATATAAAAAAAAACTTTTTTAAAAAACCACGTTTTTAACGCACTAAAAAGAAGAAAATAATTTTTCTGAAACCCCATAGGTACTGACATTACAAACAAGAGATATGATTTGAAGAAAATTTTCTATAACGTAAAACGTGGGGCGCAAATAATAATAAATTTTTTAAATGCAATATAATTTCTTTGATTAATTTATTTCAATATCCATGGATTTATATTTTAAGTTTTATATTTTTTACCAGACTTTTTGTAAAAGGGAATATTATTAGTAATCCAACAGAATACTTTTATTAATGTAAATTTTTTTTGGAAAATTAATTCCTTAATATTAAATAAACATCTTCAATTTACACTTTAGAAATTTTATTAACATAAATATTAAATATTTGCTAGAAGTTTTGCAGTAGCAAAATTTAGTTTTAGATTTCTTCAAGTTAAATTTCTTATATTATTTACCAGAATATTGTTAGGATGTCATTTTTTATCAGAATTTTTTAAAAGTGAATATTATTAGTAATCTAAAGGTAATCTTTTCATAAATTAAATTTACCTCTTTTAAAAATTTCGATAAGTTATAAGCTTTACTTTTTGAAGCTAATTAAAATATGAATTCATTTATCCTATTAATTTGTACCTAATAACATTTATTTATAAATTTTTATACGATACAGAATATTTTAGCCATAGTTGCGCCCCACGTTTTACGCTATAGAAAATTTTCTTCAAATCATATCTCTTGTTTGTAATGTCAGTACCTATGGGGTTTCAGAAAAATTATTTTCTTCTTTTTAGTGCGTTAAAAACGTGGTTTTTTAAAAAAGTTTTTTTTTATATAAAGTATTATTTTCTACTTTTTAGTCTTCATATATTGCAATCGATTTCACTTGACCTATACTACTTTTAAGTTTTTTGATTGACTTTTCCCATACAAAATTATATTCATTAATTATGCTCTAATTAAACACTTGCAAGCTACGAATGTGTTATTTTATTGTATTGTCATCCAGAATACATAACTCTGAAAAGTTTCAGAGCGATTGGATGACTGGAAGTGGTCGAAATTTCGATTGCAAGATTTGACCCGAACAGATAAATAAACAAACAAACAAACAAGAAAGCAAGCTAAGAAAAACGTGGTAAAAAGAATAGAAGGATTTGTAAATAAATATGTAAATGTATTCTATTCGAATTTGAATTTATGAATCAAATATAAATATATATAAATTGTATATAAACCTATACTTAAGAATAATAATATTTTTTTATAGACATATTTATAAATAAATAATTTGATTAATTACTTATTTTAAAATGTAGATTTTCAATTTTGTATTTTTATACAATCAGACTAAACCACGATAAAATTAAAATCTCAATGAATCAATTTCCTAATTCTAAAAATAAAAAAATATTAGACAATTTTTATTAATGATCAAGTGTGAATACCAAAACATTCCAAAAATAGGTATATAAATTTATATAAAGTGATTTAATAATAATTCTAAATTTTTGATAAGATTATAGTTTAATAATTAAAAGAATAATTAAATCTATTATTTTTTTATTTTTCTATTATTTATAACAAAAGGATTAACAAGAAATATGACAAAAATTTTAGTATTTTGTTATGAAAGGTTTTTTCTATTATTTTCTTATTTTAAATGAAATGTTAGTTTGTTTTTTTTGTGGTTTTATTTTTGCAAAAGATGTATTATTAGTAAATAAAAAGAATCTATATTTAAAAAAAATAATAATGGTTGAATTTGTTGTTATTATTCTAGTTTTTTTTTTTGTTTATTATGTAGGAAAGGTACAAAAGGATCTATTCAGGTAGAAGGAAAGAAAGGGTAGGTTGATATTAGATACTAGATACTATCTATATATATATAAATTATATTCATTAATTATGCTCTAATTAAACACTTGCAAGCTACGAATGTGTTATTTTATTGTATTGTCATCCAGAATACATAACTCTGAAAAGTTTCAGAGCGATTGGATGACTGGAAGTGGTCGAAATTTCGATTGAAAGATTTGACCCGAACAGATAAATAAACAAGAAAGCAAGCTAAGAAAAACGTGTTAAAAATGATTTTAAATGAATGAATGGATGAAAATTCAAATTTTATATATAGTTTTTTATATATGTTTATTTATTCACAAAAAATTAATTGACGTAATTATCAATTTAATAAAATAAAATAGTATTATTAATAGTATTAAATTATAGCCGTAATTCTCTAGGAGGATATAGTTAAACAATGAACTTTAAATATTTATATATGTATATATTTTTACGATGATTTTTTTCCGAGGACCGCGGACCCCCAGTAAAGGCTTCGCGGACCCCCAGGGGTCCGCGGACCACAGTTTAAGAACCGCTGAAGTAGACTATGTTGATGAATAAAGTATAATGTTGATAAACAAATTTAGTAGTTAATCTCCCCTTAGTTAATAAACTTATTGATCAATGAATTATACACATTTATCAATTAGAAATAAATAAATGACCTTAAAAAATTTGTAGAGCTTTCACTAGTCTCTGAACTTAATTGATTCATTTTATTATCCTTATCGTTAATAGATTGTTTATTTTCACCTACATTTTAAACTATTCTACTTAAATCACTCATATCGATGGAAAAACCATATTCAAGTTAATCAAAAACTAAAAATATCTTTTTTTTTTTTGTTTTCACTTTTCAAATAGAAAGTTTACCGTCAGTTAAATGAAATTGAACATGGAGACTTCGAGATATCTCTATGAACGAATAAATATATATATAAAGAGCTTATTTTGTCGAGAATAAGTCTATTGAATGCCAGAATAAATTTTGCATTTGTTAAAAGCGATTTGAGTAAGAAAGAAGAAGAGGGGAGAAGGAAAGAGGTGGGTAGATTTAGGTAGGGGAGAGTTGGGTGGGAAGGTCTTCTTCCTCTTACCATCCAGATATCGACCCGGCAAAGGTTTTTCGCCGGAAGGGAAATCATTTAGAAACGTTAATCATGCATCAAGTGCAATTGGGATTAATAAAGGCTACCTTCTTAAAAGGAGTGCGAAAACGAGATTCGCAATCCATTGATTCGATTTTCCATTCTCTTGATTTTCTGCCTCATCTCGATTTTTATTAACTTGACTGTTCTGTTTATCCGGGATTCGGCAGGCGTGAGGGATTCATTTTTATCTTGATAATCTCTCATCGTTTCCCCCCTTTTTTTTTCCTTTCACTCCCCCTCCTTCGTTCTCTTTGCGGCCCATTTAAAATGTATTGTCTCAAAATAGTTGAAGAGACAAATTTATTTTTATTTCGTGAGGACTTGTTGAAAAAAAAAGGAGACTGGGGATGATTCATGCAGAATATTGCTCTGGTTACCGATTAGAAAGGGTCCAAAGGGCGGTCGCCCTTAAACCTCGACCCTCCCCATAGTAAGGCCCCCCTATTCTTTTGTTTGACTTCCCTTTGGTTAGTAACACACTCCTTGGCTTACTTGCTCCGCCTCCGGGACTACAATCGATCGGCCGATCGCATCTCGTCTTGTCTTCACTCCACTTGCAAATGATCGATCGATCGACCGACCACCCGAGAAACTATTGGTTTAATTAGACGCTTTGACGCGGCAATCAAACTGTTGATATCTGCCTGGCTAATGTTCAAAGTTAATATTTGAATTTGTCAGCATAACTTTTGATTTCCAAACACAAATAGTAGGGGTTAAATATAAAAAAAAAACAAAATAAAATAAAATAAAATAAAATAAAATAAAAAAACAGAGACACCGCCCTTGTGCCATTTGCCTTTTCACGTAACCCCTTTCGGTTCGTTAAAATTTACCAGCGTTATTTGTTGGCTAATTATTCTTCATCAGGCTAATACCCACAAATGGGAATCTATTTTTCGCAACTTCACGCTTATCACTACTGATACAACTCTAAATCTGAACGAAAAGAGACCTATCTCTATCATGAGAATACTTAATCATTAATTATCAAATGATACCGTCTATACATTATATTAATAATAATAATAATAAATATATTAGTATTTAAAAAGTGATTTTCAAAAATATTTTAAAAAAATACATTTAAATAATAAACTTAAAGTCCACAAATATATTTCTATATATTATAAGTAAAATTACGTTAAAAATGTGAAGAAATATTTTTATAAAAAAATATTATTATTTCATTTTTTCAAACTTGTTATATTTATTTATAAAGTACTAGGCGACCAATCTTAGAATTAAAAATAGAGTGTTATCTTATTATTTAATTTTTTTTTAATATATGTTCTCATTAACCCGACTTTGTTATATATATATATATATATGAAATAAATTGTAATTTTGTAACTGATCAAAAGTCGATTAGATGAAAAGTGAAAGGGCACGTTCTACTGATCATAGAACACCTTTACCTTGCTTTGATGGCAACCGTTAACTCTGTCCTATAATATTTATTATTATTTAAGTAAAATAAATTAAAATTAAAGTTTATAATTATTATATAAATATTTAATTATTGATATGTTCTAACATTAAAACATAATCATAATCAAACTATTCAAATGAAATTTACCTTAATTTATATAACAAATCCGGTCTGTCAAGGGTCTTTATTGAGCCCTCGCCTGTAAATGGGGAGGCGAGACTAATAGAAAACATACTCTCTCTTACTATATTTATTTTTCTAATTTCAACCAAAGTTGTTATTAACAATAAATTAATCATCGTATAATAATTTCTATTCTTTTTCTATTTATTTATCATAAGTTTTAATTAAAATTAAACATAAAATAGTAACGTTGAAGTTACGGATGCTTAAAATAATATTCAACATTTTAGATCTAAAGTTATTTGATATGTGTATTTCAAATAATTTATATATATATATATATATATATTGTACGATATGTTTTTAATATTATTAAAAAAGAACAAAATAATTGATAGAGTAAATATATTTTTTATTGAGAATAACAAAATTTTGTGGTTTTTATTTTATTATTTATTAATCACATCTTATCATTCCGGAAGGCATACGAATGGTTTTCTATTTTTAATCATGTTTATTTGAAAGTTAATTTAAATTTAAACAGTCATATATGTGTAATTAAGAATACCTATAATAACATCGATAAAATTAAATAAATATAATTAATTATTTATTTTTTTAATTAGATAAATAATTTTTTGAACCCAAAAAAAAAATCATTTATTATTTATCTTTCGTTTAATTTTTCATCATTGAAAATAAAAAAAAGAGTCAAATTTCGATATATAACCTAACGATTAATAATAGACTAAGAATGGAACCAAACTGTTTACTAATTGTTTCATTTCCTCACAGAATAATACAAATTATTTAGTTTTAAATATAAATGAATAATTAATTTTGTTTATTGGTCAACTCTAACTTATTATTATAAACATATGCCATAATTTAATTATTAAATACTATAATATAATAAAATGAATAATAAATTAAATAATAACATAAATTGAACCTTCTGTGTTATATTATTAAATTTTAATTTTTAATGTAGAGATTATGTTATAATATAATTTGTCAGGGAACGTCATCTATTGTGATGACTCACAGATCTAATCCTGTAATGACCAGTCATCAAAATAATTCTCCCAGATAAAACAAACAAGTATGATTTAAATTTACTTTTATTTCTAATAAACCTACCTGTACCTATTTATGAAGAGAAATCAGGCACAAAAACTTCATTAACAATCGAAAATAATTATTATATCATGATTAATAATTTTATTTTATTAATAGGTTAATAGTTTAATATTTTTTAAAGGTAGTGATTTTAAATTCATTATATTATGTTAATAATATTGTAAATTTAGAATAAATAGGTTTATTACTATAGTATTTTAATTTAATTTTTTTTTTACATATTTATAATTATTCTATACTTTCCAAGTTTATTTTCTAATCGTAATATATATATATATATAAATATATATATATATATTATTAAAGTATCACGCAGTCTGGATGGCAAAGCACTTTCAACATCGTGGTCCCGGATTCAATTCCAAAATTTTCTCTTCCTGGGGTCTGACGAGGTTCAATCAGTGTGCGTGATCAAAATTGGGAAGGTATTTGTAATAAGATGTAGCGGCCTCCGTTCAATAAAATCAAAATAAAGGGTGATATAATCCGATGTACTGATCATATAACACTACTCCACTTAGACTGCACCAGGCTTTATAGACCTTTCATAAGAAAAAACCCAGAGATTAGTTTATATATATATATATATATATATATTTATGTTCTAATAAATATTATTTTTAATTTTTATATTATAAAATTTTACTATCTTATGACAATAAACGAAACGAAACGGAGAATTCCGAGATGAAGAGTTAAAATTCTTATTTTTTAAATTTAGAACTCCTTTGAAAAGAGTTGTTTTTTTTAGAAAACCTAAAGTTTCTGTACAATTTAAAACGATTCTAATAATATCTATGTTAAGGGGATATTGAACGAAGGAAGTTGATTTGTTTAGATAAATCACTATCTTGTTTGGTCATGTTTGTATTCAGCGTACATTGAACACAATCGTGGCTAACTATTGACTATAGGATTCTTACAAGTGTAATTGATCTTAAGCTTACCTGTCTCGAAGCGATGTCTTGTCATAAATAATTTTCAATTCAATATATCGCTCTATTACAAATGATGTGAACGATGCGGGAGTATTTTTTTACATAGATCTCTTTGATTTCAATGGATATTTAAACAATTTTATCAGTTTTTTTCTACCAAGAGTCAGTTAAAATGTCAGAATATCTCAATATTGTTTGTTTTTTGAATAATATTGTAGGTATTATTATTACTAAACAATATAATAAAACATTTCAAAGATATTTCCATCAGTTTAATTAATCTTTCAATTTATTAAAAAAGAAAAAGAAAAAAATACAATATAAAAATTTCAATTCTTTTTTAAATGAAACTAAACGATATTGATTTGATGAAGTGAGGCTTAATTGCATGATTCCTGTCCGAAGGTGCTTTCCTGTTTTACTGAATCATCCTATTTCCGGATCTTTTAAAAATATTTATAAATAAATGAATAAATGAATTGAATTCTTGAATACTTTTCATTAGCTATTCTTCTCTCAAAAATTTGACCTTAATTCAAATATTGGGTGAATTAAATAAATAAATAAATTTTGATCTTAATGAAATTAATATATTATTAAAGGTGAATGAGCATCATAGGATACTCTTCAATTATATAATTGTATTCTTATTTAAAAACTATATATTTGCTAGTAAATTTGAATATATTAACCAATAATTTGTACCCCCCAAGAAATAATCTTGAGCTATGAAACTTGAAGAAGTTCAAACCTATTTCAACTTTTTCAACAATAATTAGCAGGAGTGTCTCCACTCGACTATCTCGCAATTTGAATTGGATTAAAAAACATATATTATATTTAAATTAAATTTAATTAATTATAAATTAAAATTAATAAATAATATTTATTTAACCAGCGCATGTTTGACGCCCAACGTTTTTCGTTGAATATGAAGCAATTCATCCATAAACTTTTTCAGGCTTATAGAAAAATTATTTTATTCTTTTTTAGTCCATTGGAAAAACGTTATTTTATAAAAAAATTTTATGTTTACATTATTTTATTCTTTTTAGTGGAATTTTAATATGATAAATTTATTTAATATAACAAGAGAAATAGAAAAGATGAATTATATTATGAAATATTTTTAAATACATTCAAAATGAAAATCTATACTGAAATCAATATTCATGTTTCAAAATCAGTTGAAAAAAAATTAATTGGAGCAATACAAATGGAGTTAGTTACTAAAAGTAATTAATCGCTAATTAATTACAATTAATTAATTATAAATCAATTATATTTCTTCTATACCTTCTAGGGATCCATTGAAATATCGATAGAAATTTTCAAAATTCTATCTCGATAAAAAGTCGATGAAAAATCGATTTCAATTTGTCAAAAGAGTGAACAGACAGACAGAGAGACAGACGCCAAGTGAAGTTATGAAAAACGTTATAAAAAATGAATATAATTCTATAATAAAATAAAATTAGAACTCAATATCTCTAATAAAATAATATTTTATAATTTTATATATATAATACCTTTAATTAATTAACTTTTTGCCTAATTTATATTGTATAATTTTAATAATTAAGAATACCTCATTACTAAAAATATTCGTTTTTTTAAGAATTTAATTTAATCTGACAATTTCGATTTTCAAAAATGTTTATATCCAAACAGACTATATATTGTAGATAAACCTATTTGGAAAAAAAAAATTCAACGATTAAATTGACTGTGACATTTGTATGAACGGATAGACGTTAACCTAAAATTAAATAAAATAAATAAAAATCATAAAAAAACTAAATTTTTTTTTTATGATAAAATAATTGAATGAATCCATGTATTTAAACTAAATTTATTTAATTATTAAAAATAAAATTGGTTTTAAAATAGAAAACAATTTTGTATTTATCAATTAATTCAATATATATATTTTATAAAATTTAATTTTATTATGGTTTAATTATTTATAATAAAGTCATATATGATTAAATTAACAATCTTGAACATTTATTTATTCTTTTCTATTGATTTTTATTTATTTATTTGTTTCTAAATTGTCGAGGGGGAAAATAAAATGGATTTAAACTTAATGCATCTAAATAAATGAACCAGATAATAGGAGGAAATACTTAATATAATACATTTTGTTTAAATCATTTCATTGGCAAATCAACCTTCAATAAAAGCACTAGAAATTAAAACATATACGTATTCATTGGAAAATTCTATTATTATGAAAATTAAGCGTTTTAGTCTTTGTTACTAGATGCACCACATTAATTATAAGTCTAATCACTTTAATTTTATTGTAAAAGCCATTCAGTTATATACTAAATTTATTAATTTTTAGTTAATGGTTATTGTAAATATATATCCCCCACCCTTTGCTAATCAAAATGTGTATATTTTGTTATTTTTCATGGATAGTTATCATTTCACTTAAAATTACATAACAATAAAAGACATAATTCAATCATAATAAATATTTCGAAATACAATGGTTTTATTTGCAATATTGTGACATAATAATTGATATATTAATTATTATCCATTTAATATTATTACTATTTAATATAGTATATAGTATTCTAATAATAGAAATAAAAGTAAATATATATGGAAATGATATTCTCATTTATAATTATTTTATATTAAATTAAAAAATTACATTAAAGGGGGTTATTATATATAATTTGAAGTTTGATAAGTTGTTTTTGAATAAAGGATGTTCAAATTAACAAGGAAGGGACAATAAGGCATATAAGGCAATCGAATGGGTTAAATGGTTCCAAAGGGAATTAGCTGAAAAGAGACAGACAGGATAGTATAAATAAATAGTACATTTAAATTTGCATTTAAGAAAAAATATACATATTATATATGTAATATATATATAATGAATGTAATAATAATATCTATGAATATTTGAGATGCATAACTAAATTTCTTGGTTTAAGCATCCACTTTTTTCCAACCTGCCATATCATAAGCCACCTCCATTCAATTTTTACCTTTTCCAAATTCCCCCATATTTATCTTAATATTATACACTCGCCATGTCCTTGATCTATTCACCGGTCGTTTCTCCATTGATTTCCCTTTAGATAAAATTTTCAATATCTTTTTTTTTTCAATGTTCCGCTCATCGTAACCTAAAAAACAATAATAATAAAGATGTCTTATTATAATATTTATTTAAAAACAAACAAATAAATAACTATTTCTTTAAGATTACAATTTTCATTTAAAATTAAAATAAGATTAAAATTGTATTATACATAGTCATGAATTGTAATTTGAATTTGAATAGAAGCACTGGGGTTAAGGAGGTGGGTAGGGGGAAAGACTTGATTTAAAAACATATGTATATTCCGCTACCTAGATTTTTAATAATAAATATATATAATATTATTTTAAACTTTTAATATTAATTTTGTAAATTAAGTAACGGGAATTTAGAATCTAATAGGAGTAATATATATGGAATTGTAACGTAGGTTGCCATCCATTAAGGGAAATTTGTAAAATTTATATCAAACATTAATTTTACAAGTAATAGAATTTCCACGGTCGTGATTCTAATTATTTATAAATTAATTCAATTATATAATTGTAATGTATTTTTTTTTTATTTTTATACTTTTAATTTTTATTTCTAAGTGTGAAATATAAGAAATATCTTCATTTCACAATACTACTTTCACTTTGAAAATAATTTGTTTTGTTTTTTTTTTTTTTGCAAAAACTATCATGATTTAGATTTTGTGATTATATAATAAAATAAATAGTTTAAGTATTGTGTGTTCATTTTCTTATATCATTTAATTTTTTCCAGTGACAATTTAGAAATTACTCTTTTAAAATTGCTTTGTAAGCAGATGATGATCTAAATTTATTTTAAACTCTCTGATATCATCTTTTGTCTTTATCTTTTGATTTCATTTATATTAACAGCCAATCGGTCACAATGGTTGATTCATAGTTATACACAAGTTTATAAATATATATTATTATAACTAAATTAAATGTTATTATTTGAATATTATTTTTGGAATTGTTATATTATTATATTTAAAAAATTTATCAGTTTGTTAAATTATAAAATATTATTTTAAAATATCTTATATATAAAATTCTCGTGTCACAAAACTTTGAAATCATACTCCTCCGAAACGGCTGGACCGATTCTTATGAAATTTTTTATGCATATTCAGTAGGTCTCAGGGCATGTAAGACTTCTTTTATTAAACCGCTAATTGGTAAGGTGTGTCCAGGGGGAGGTATTTGAATAAAAATAGTTTAGTTACAATGCTAGATCATAGAGGCACTGCTGGCGATAATTTGACATGTATATATATCGTAATAGGAGACCTGCAAACAAAAGTGGTTCGTGGGTGAACCGTCTAAGGTGTTATCTTATGACTTTGCACTCTCAGTTCAAAACTCGCAAAGGCACATTTTTTTTCAAGTATTATATATTTTTTTTACAAATTTATTAATTTTTATTATTTTAATATTTTATTAAATAATTTTATTTTATTAAATTAAATTTTATTATTAAATTTTATTTTATTAAATTAATAATTATGTCAATTAATTTTTTCTGCATAAATAAACATATATATAAAACTATAGAGATGGGACAGGGTAGGAGTTAGATGGTTATAGCTCAGAATAGGGACACTCGGGGGGTACAGGGGGCGGAGCCCCCGTCTAGGTTTGGAGAGCGCCGAAGGCGCTCGGAGCAGCTAGTATATGTATATATACTAATTGTTTTTAAAGAATTTTGTTCACATTGCATTATTAATAAAAATAAAAGTGATGATTAAGTGATAAATAATCATATTTTTAAATTATTTCTAAGTTGAATGTAATTTAATATGTCCAAAAACATATTTATCACGTATATTTATTTTTTTAAATAATGAAATTATAAATGATTACAAGCACGTTCCAAATTTATTTACTTTGTCCCACTCTCTTATATGTTCTATTAAAATTAACCAGTATCTAAAAATGAACAGGAAATCTTGTTACATATTAAAACACACCCACTCGTATAAATTTTTCGAATTTGTTCATTTAATTTATATTTTATACTTTTTGATTTATATGTTAATTCTATAACAATTATATTAATATTAAACGATCATGGTTTTACCTTTTAACTATCTCATAATAGTAATATTCATTTTTTTATTTCATTAACAAAAAGTATTCGATTTATAATACATTTATATAGCAATTGACGTTGGGTGTTTGTTATAAATCTCTTCCGTCGACTAAATTGTTAACAATAATTATTATTTGAATGTAATTTGTCATTTGTTTGCTTTTCACCTGTACATAAATTCTTGGTTTTTGTAATATAATAGTCTGAGTTATATTACACAGTACATTGGTTTTTTGAGAACTCGACGACAACAAAAACCTCATTCGCCTGATATAGCGACTTTTAATTATTTAAAAAATCAAAAGACTTGCTCAATAACATCATCATTCATAAATATAAAGATATACATTAATATATGTATAAGTTATATTATAAATTAATTCCCAAACCATTAGTTTCTTTATAAATAATAAATTTGACTAAATTTTCTTTTCAAACTACGTGACCCAATCAACTGAACCTATTCATTTTTCTTTTAATTTCCCTATCTTTTAATATCTAATATAATTCTATAAATTAATAGATAAAAGTTCAGTTATTTGTCTCTTTATTAATGGATTAAATATGCTTGAAATTAAATTAAAATTGCGTCCTTTCGAAGATAACCCAGGAGAGAAATAAGCGAGATAAAGAGAGGTGAAAGTCTCAAAATCCCTGTTGATATTTCCCCAACTCCCCTCAACTGCGACTGGATCAGCTGAATAAGATAACATAATTCAGCAATCCCATGAGAGTTCTATTCTTTAATTTAACTGGTATAGTTTAAAGAACAATCTTCTTAACAACCTCTTTACTTTGTGTGTTCATTTTTATTAATATAAATAAATAAACTTAAATTCTTAAATTATTAATATAATAATTTATAATCAATAAATTATAAAAAAAAAATGTTTGAGTATTTTTTAAAATAAATCAGTGAGAACCTATAAAGGGCCTTTAAAAATCAAGTAATATCGGAAAAGAAATATTTTCACTTTAACTTTTTCTTTTTAAGAAATGTTTAAAATAAATGATATATAGTTTAGTGAAAGTAGCCGTTTATATACTCAAATAATAAAAATTTATAAATAAATTGCCATATTCTATAATAACATCAATATAGAATGTTATAATAAATATATATATATATACATTAATGATTTTTATGTTGTATTTTTATTTATTATTGATAAAACGTCAACAAACAATATGACAATATATAATATTTATATTTTACCCCAAAAAATAAAAACTCTTACTCTTAAAATTATTAGTATCTCTATGACACTATGAAATTCTAAAGTTCTTAGGAGTAATAATCACATTTCTCTATCCTAAGCCATCTCCAGCTAATATTCTGATCTTTTCCCTACTTCTTTATATCGATCTTTATCTGCTCAACATGTCCTTGGTCTACTCAACGGTTATTTCTCAATTTCTCGCCAATCTTTTCTCACCAATTCGAATTACGTGTTCATCCCTGTAAAGTCTTCGACTTTATAATTATGAATATGTTTGAGGTAATTATGTATTTTACGCAATTTCTCTGTAATTTGATGTTTTTTTCTACGAAGCATCCTATATTTCCAAATATTTTGAAACTATTCTCGTCCTCTAATGTCATGGACCACTAGTATATATAAGTCTTTAGTAGAATATATAAATATTTCATTTATTTTTTTCAAAACAATCCCTTTTAGTATTAAAGTTTGTTTTGATTGAATAAAATGAGAATTTGGAATATCTTTTGTCTATTATACCAATATTGTTGATTTTAATTGTTCCTTAGGTAGATTCTTGTTTATATCTGTAGGATATAGCATTTAGTAATTCAGTTTCAAATGGTCTTAAGCCCCTAAACACACTCGGGTGGATCTAAATTGAATCGAAGCCAGTTTGCAAGGTATGTATTTTGCGGCTTTATCGATTAATGGGCAGGCTAATCGAGGAGAGGTCGAATGCACTCCAGTACAAAGCAAACAGGATGACGGGTCGGTCAGCTCCCCATGAGGCAGACAGCCGCTCGTTCTGGCCATCGCGTTCATTCCATTCAATTCGCAAAGAGGCTCGGATTTGTGTTTTTTTTTCTCTCTCTCACCCGTTGGATGATGGCCTAGATGATACGAACTTTCCAATTCAACAAAGACAATCAAATCAGTTTCCAGTAATATAGATAATTATGAATATATCTCTCATCCCCTTTTTGTAATTTATTTGTTCAATCGTATTGATTGCACGAATTTCCACTTAAAAACGAAAATAAAAATATTTAACCAACCAAATTCCAATTTAATTTTTCTTTTTCTAAATTGTTCTTAATGACTTTTAACTAAATATAAATTCATTTATATTTTTAATTTAAATGAAATATTTCATTAAGGACAAAACTTTTTTTATATCACATTATATTTATCATTCATTCATATATAACTATATAACAGATGTTATTCATGCGTTCTAGATATTTTCAATCATAGATGAAAAGCAAAATGTTATTTGGACCAAGTATTGTTCCCAAATGACAAAGCAAAGGTATTTTCTCGATTAAGCCAACTAACATGATCATCATTGTGGCCTTAATTGTAATTAATTAGATTCCATTAAGTTCAATGTTCCATCAAATGTATGGTTTCCATTATAAAGTACGATTTCAATACAACGATATTTTTTGATTTCTAGGTATAGTTAAATAAAATATTTATTAATTATATTTAATAGAGGAAAAAAACTTATCAATGAAGAAAACAAAAGGACAATGAAACAAAAATGTTATATTATTAGCTTATTAACTTGAAATAAAGATTAATTTTTACTTTTTTTGTAATACAAGTACAGATCAATAAATCCATGTCTTTTTGAATTTCCCGACTCTTATATGAAATAGCATCACTGCTCCTGTCAGCAGGAAACTATCAGCTAACACCTATCGAAATTTAAACCAGCTGGGTCTTTTAGTTTTTGTTTGACATACATTAATTATCACACTACCTCGTGAGTTTAAAAAAATGGAAAAAAGTCAATTTTCATGAAAATCCAAGAATTGGGATACTAATTGCTCCCTCATCCGCCCAATTCTCCGGATTTAGCCCCTTGTGACTATTTCTTGTTTTCAAACATGAAGAAATGGCTCGGCAGAAAGAGATTTGACTCCAACGATGAAATCATCTCGCAAACAAATACCTATTTTGATGTCCTTGCCAAATCTTATTTTTTCGAAGGGATAAAAAAATTAGAGTAACGTTGGACGAAGTGTATTGAGCTCAAAGGAGATTACACTAAAAAATAAAATAATTAAAATTAAATTAATTAAATAATAAATAAAAACCTGTCTTTCATTAAAAAAAAGTCACAGACTTATTGACACGCCCTCGTAAATTAAAATTTAAAGATTTGTGAATTATAGACAAATTAAATCACAATCTAATCGGTATCACTATCTAAATGATCTATCCCATATATAATCTTATTAAACTAACAAATATTGTGTACATATTTGTCTTTCTGATCGTAAAATGTTGTTTTAATGCCGTTTTAAGATGTAAAATTGATTAGTTATAGTTTCATTTTTGGGTCAATATATTATTGGCTTAATATTAACATTAATATTAACATAATTAATCAACAGATAAAAAAAATATATTATATAAAAAAGTTTGAACAAAATATATACATATGAAAAAAATTGGAATGATTCAAGAACTTAAGTAATCTGACTTAATAAAAATATAATATACAAAGAAAAGCTTAGTCTGATAAAATTTTTTATTATAAATACATATTATTAATGTTTGTTAAATTTTACTTTAGTTTATTAAAGAAAAATAGAAAATTAAAATGCAATACTTTTTACAAACTTACTGAAACTTAACAATTCTATCTAATTAATGAAAATAATATGATTTAATTTACGGCTAATCAAAATGACTACTTCAATACAAAATTAAATCAATTGATAAATTTTTACAATTAATTTCAATATTATCAGAATGTTTTTTTCCTGTCTATAATCATGAATTGAAATATTTTTTATTTATTTTTTTGTTTTTTTTTGTTTCACACAAATACCGTTACCTGTTTACTCCTGGTATAATAAATATTAGGTCTCTGGTTCGTTTTATAAATACCCACAATCAATATATTATTTTATTTATTTATTTATTGCCTTTTTTCGTTTTTTTTTTATCAATATATTGTAATATTGATCAAATAATTTATTAATTTAATTGTTTCTTATATTTATCTCATATAACTAAACATTATTTCAGACTTTGCTTTGAGTCTATATTTAGGGACATATCAATAATATTGAATTTGTACAAACATAAACAATTTTTAGATACAAAATTTTCTAAAATTTTCATGAATAAAAATAATTATGTTCAAATATATTTAGGTAATTGTTTCTTTTTTATCAACAATCTTGTATATCTATTAATATTTCTGTTGATTTTTTTTTTTTGTTAAATTTCCATTTTTACCGACCGACGATAGTAGGGAGGTATTGTTTTCACACCAAATTTCACATGTGGAGATTTTTACATATCTCCACTAATCATGCATTTTCTAAACAGAAAAAAGTATTTTTAGCATGATGTCTGTCCGTCCGTCTGTCCGTCTGTCCGTCCGTCCGTATAGATGTGTACAGCCTGAACGGCTCAACCGATTTTGATGAAATTTGGTATATTTACTTAATGCATCAGCGGGATGAATTGATCAACTTTTGGTGCAGTTCCGGAAACCGGAAGTGGTAGTATTAGCGATCGACGATAGGAAGGAAAGGGTTATTTTCACACCAAAGGAGATTTTTTTATATATCACCACGAATCATGCACTTTGTATTGGTTTTATCCTCGAGAAAAATCATATTTATTAGTTTTTTCTTGATTTAAAATTATATGACGTCATCCAGCCATTCATGACGTCACAGCCTGGTCTTGCATATATATTATAAATAAAATAAAATTAAAAATGTTTATATTTATTATTTATGTATCCATATCTGCTTTTTATTACATTAATAGATATATTAAAATTATTTGAAATTGTTTCTGTAGCTGGAAATTAATTTATTTCAAACAGTCAGTCGGTTCGGACCTGGCCACAGGTCAACTTATTACTTTCCCGCATACTTCGTATAAGGGAAGTATTGGAATCGTCAAAAATTTCGACTTCGAGATTTCGATAGATCTTGACGTTTTAGGCCTCCCTGGGTCGGAAAATACCATTTTTCGAATTATGTCTGTGTGTGTATGTATGGATGTATGTAATGTTTGTCTGTGAGCAAATTTACTCAGAAACTAATCAAGCTAGGACTTCGAAATTTGGTACAACGATATTATTCACAGTTTGTAGATTTCTATCAAAATTTCGTCAAAATCGGTTAACCGGAAGTGGTACTTTACCTACACTGTTTGCGTTTACCTTTCATGTAAAGTACCAGTTTGCTTCGAGATATTTGCTTCATATTTTGTATATACATTTAAAAATATGAAAAAAATTCAGATACCAAATTTCACCATGATCTGACTACCGGAAGTGACATTTTACCTATACAAGTAGCGTTAGGTGTAAATTATAAATATATATAATAGTGTTAAACCATTTTACTTTATAATTTAAATTAATTAGTTTGTTTATTTTTATTGTTGTTAAAACATAATAATAATAACCTAATTACCTATTTATATACGAGAAAGTCTAGGGGAGGACACTCCCGATTTTTAATTTTCAAATAAAAACAAAAATTGTTCACATTAGATTGCAATTGTCGGGTCATATGATAACAAATGGCCTATGTTGAACGGTGTTTACTTAGATAATATTAGATTTATGTAATCTTAAATAGTTGAAACATTTCATTACTCGTACTGGTAAATATTGAGTGATTATTACAGGAAATTGTAAAGGTCTAATTTTCAAATTTACATCAATCAATCAGATTAATTTCAAACACATGCACATGCGTTAGATTTTCGTTTGAAAATTGATATAATTAACGATAGTGCTATTGAAATTGGCACATGATCCAAATTCATTACAATAATATTTTCTTTAATAATAAAAAATATTTTCTGATTAATATTAGAATAATTTGATATATATATATTATAATTTTCATAATAAAACTTTTTACTTATGATAATTAAAGAGATCATATTTACTACTTTCAATTAAAAACGATTGATTATTCACGCATAAAATTTTAATTTCCAGTTCCAGTAACAATATTTCTTCTAAAGAATTATCTTAATCTAAAAACGATCTAAGATAGATAATCAATGCTTCCTTACATATAATTTGTTTATTTTCCCCTTTTATCTTAAATATCGATTAAGTATACTAATTTCTGATGTTTAGTGTATCTCTTGCCCTATCACTTTTAAATTCAATGATTTAACTATTATATTTTAATTTGTTTATAATCAAATAAAATTTATCACATTTAAAGATTCGTAATTTTCTTTTTACTTAATTTCATATAACAACAATCATATAGAAACCATATAGCATAACTACATTCAATTTACATGCAATTTGTATTTCAATGTATGTATTTGTTTAAATATAATTTATTTTATCCCTTTCAAAATGACATTGACTGATGGGTTAATTTCAAAATCATTAAGAATCAAAAAGGACGTTTATCTGTTTCCACAAGTAATTTTTATGTATTTTCACAAATAACTCAATTTATATTTTCCGTTAACCATTATAATATTTCCCCCTTTACAGTTTTAATCATATTAATATATACCATAGAATGGAAATTATAGGTGGATAGTAAATGTTAATATTTATATATAAATTAAACATTAATTAAATGATTAATGGAATAGAAGTATAAAGTAGTAGCGGGTGGACACTCTCTATGATCCAGATAGAGATAGGTCCACTTCAGGGAAGCAACCCTGCTCACGCAAGCTACGACTTTTCCTCGCCTCCAATTGAGGAAGTCGCGTCCCAAACACTAAAAATTTCTATCTATTCAATAATAAAATCCTTCCCATATACTCCATCCATATATATATATCCTTTTAATCATTCAATGACAAATCTTAAAACAAAAACGATATAGTTAGGAAATGTCTACATGTGAAAATGGATAAGAAAATAAGTATAATATAAACATTAATATTTTTTAATTTTGATTAATGAGGAAAATTTAAATATTTTTCATAATATAGTAATTTATTATTCATATAATATTTCACATATTGTATGCTTGTAACATCTTAATTAATATAGTTATGCTTGATTTAATGAAAAAATAAAATATTAATCATAGAACTATTAAAATATTAGCAAAAATATTCATTTCCACTTAAAAATCATAAAAGATAGATGGCGCTATAACTGGCGAATAAGAAATCTGTGAACCAATATTTTGCTTAAATGAAATATCACAAATTATAATGGTTAAAATTAAGTGTTTTAAAATAATTCGAGCAGAATAAATATTTTGGTTTATCTTGAAAACTTCATAGTATTATTGATGATAATATTTGGATTGGTAATGTTGTTAGTATCTTAAGTTATGAGCCTTTTTTATTCTCGCTAGATATATATTTCAAATTAAAACATAAATAAGTTGATATGTTCATGTTCACTTAGTTCCTTTTGAAAGCAAAATTTCCATTTGTGTCTCGTTTTAAATAGATTGGAACAGAGCTGAGTTTTCGAATGATTTAATTAGCTGATATACTCTGTATTTACTACTAACCACTCTTTCATGGTCTCTTTCTTGTAAGTTCATTTAATAAGATATTTATAGCGTTAATGGTGTTGTGTCTTTACAGATTGGCTCATTTATTAATTTGTACCGATTATTAATCTTTCTATGTAATTGCATAAAAACAAATTGTCTTAATGAAAATTTAAACTTTGAAATATATAAATATGGTGGTTACTATTATATCAGAAGAAAAGATTTAAATTCTTGTTTTATGAATTAATAAATCTTAAATTTATACAATAATGAAAAAAATTAAAATTTCGGTGTTGATATTGAATCTGCCCTTCTTATATAATAAGTATACTTAGAAATAAATTATGATGATTATTTTTCTTAAATTTATTAGCAATAATAAATTTAATAAAATCAATTTGATTAAATATTTAGTTTTATTTATTTAAAATAAAATTATACTCAATTTAAATAAAAAATAAATTGTAATTTCAATATTTGAAAGTTTCAACTAACTAATTAATTTCCAATTATTTTTTTTTTTTTTTTTGTTAGTAATAACAATATTTATAATAATATTATCAAATATTATATAATTATTTTATTAATATATTATCATTATATTATTATCAGATATATTAATACCAGTTGCACAAATTTTTATCATTTCTAAATTATGTATTTTCTACCGTAAAATATTTCATATATATAATATAAACATTCCGGGATTTTGATTTAATGTAACATATTAGTATATGAATAAATTATCTCATGAAATATCCGAATTATTTATTTTTAATTTATAAGTAAACAATTTATAATATTTTGGAATAAAATGATTAAATTCAAATTATAGAAATTGTACTATTTGTGTATATAAACTCAAATAATGTTTATTTTTATTTTTATTAAATTCTTTAACCACTCTGTAACTACTCAATAAAAAAATGTTCTACTAACATGTAGTATTTTTGCTTAATGTATTTATTCAAGTTTGTTTGTTTTTTTTTTTTTTTTTTATTAATAAAATCATCGAGATTTGTAAGCTATTTTTCTCTGTTTACACATTTACACATTCATTTCATAATCCATCACATAAAAATTTATAATATAAATTTTTGTGAAATTGATGAGGTGTGAACCCTCATCCTCGACTTCAGTAGTTCATCATTTTACCACTCAATTACGCTCTTCATTTTTTTATGTATGTTAAAATAGATCAAATTAATTTGAATTTATTTTGCTTTATATTTTTTTAATTATATATCGACGAAAATTATAATAAAATCTTATTAAAAATATTTATAATTATATTTAAAATAATTTCGGAAAATGAAGATTAATTAATTCATTTAAAAATTAAAGTAAATTTAATATATAAAAATAAACATATTTAACTTTTAATTCAATTTTTATAATATTTAAACGGTATTTTCTAAAATTATTATCCTAATAATAGCTTTAATTTATTTTATTATTGAATAATATAAATACCTAATAGATAATAAATAACTAATATATATATATACATTAGCTATGATATAATTTTCTTCTTTTTAAATTATATAATTAATTTTTAATATTATTTATTTTATTTTATATATATAGAAAACATTGACTGTGAAATTTCAATCATTTCATATAAAAAATACGGATATCCTCGTACCTATACTTAATAAAAAAAGTCCAACCTGGCTGAGTTCATTTTGTTTTCCGGTCGATTAACGACCGTTATCTAGGGATTTATTAAGGAGCTTAAGTTCAGGATTTGATTGCGAATGGGTAACATAGAACCCTCGACTGATCGGCAGATAATTTTGTGGTGGCCCCAAGGGCACTCATTTGGGTGGGGGAGACACTTTTTTTATTCTTTTTCATTTGCTACCGGATGCATAACCTCCTACTAAATGATTACCAAAAGGTGAAATTGTATGCTTGAAAAGTCATCTAACTGCTTGTTCACTTGAAAATGATCAAATCTATTTGGCTCTCCCTCCCCTTCACCTCTTTTCAATTTATTCATTTGTTTATATTTATATTTTTTTTTTTTTTTTTTGATAATTTTTATTCAACTTGAATTTTTTGGATAAAATCTTTCTACTTGTTGATTAGTATTAAACGTGAACATTAATTAATTCAATGTTTTCATTTTTTTTTAATCCCATAGAACTAGAATGAAATGATATGCTTGAATTATCTACCAAAGGGGTAGCCAACTCGTGTCAATTATAGGGTGCATTTGTAAATCGTTTCTCTACACTCTCACATTGTAAATAGAACATCAAAATAAAATAAAATAAAAGTTTATTCAATAATATTTTAGTATTATTATTATGATATTGAGATATGCAACAGTTGTGCCGTTGTTGCAATAGAAAGCATATAATATCTAATGACATATTTATAAATGGAGAAAGAATAAAGAAACACACCAAAACAAAATAACATAATAGGTGGCCCAACTCAAATGTTAACTTATCAAATCAACTAGGACAAAAATCGTTTTATATATATATTTATATATATATATATATATATATATATATATAATTTAATGTCATTCGGATTTTGAACATGCTAAGAAAGAACAATCAAGTTTATTTCCGCATATACGGAGTAAAGGTTTTACATGATCACTACAACGGATTCCATTAACATTGATATTTATTTTCTTGATCAAAGACTACTACTTGTTATTTACAAGTAACTTCCTAATTTTGATCACTTAGTCTGATGGATCTCGTACCAGACGCAGAAAGAGAAAATTTCTCATGCTAGGTTCATTGATTGACACGGGACTATGAAGTTGAAAGTCAAATGCTTCCAGACTGAGAGAGGAGTTTTAAGTAAAAGTTTTTTTTTATAATAATATTAGGTTTTAGTGAACTTCTTTAATTAATTGTAATTTTAATAAATTTATTTATAAAATTTGTTTTATTAAATTTTATTTTATTAAATTTCTTATCCAACCCTTAATTTCTTAATTGTCTTTTTGCAATCAAAATGAATATATACACATTTAAAATTCCTCCTTTATTTTCAATCTTCAATGGCACAAACACAAAAAAATTAAATCAATGATTTCAAATTGATCGACTTGAAATGTTTTTTTTTTTTTTGCAAATGATTAAAACCTTGACCCTTAACCAATTCTTCTTATTCACTTTTTTTATTCTTTACTAAATAAGTACTTCTTTACTGGCTCATTATAAGTATGAAATACTCTTATTAATAATTTCATTCGATTATAATTCCGCTAATTAATTCAACGGAAACGTTCAAAAGTTTTGACTGTTCCGTGCACTTATTAAAATTTCCCAACCCTTTATTGCCACCCCAATCCCCCTCCACCGTATTTCCCTCTCTCTCCCTCTTTGTCACTCTTCAAGCAAAACTGTTTGAACTAACAACACGCAATGTTAAATAGTTTGCTTAGAAATAGACTTCATTGTATTTCACTAAAGATTCAAAACGAGGTTTGATCTTTTCATATATATATATATATATATATATGAGAAAAAAATTAATAAATATATTTCGTATAATATCAAAAGAAATTAGAAAGTCAAATAGAAAAAAAAATAATAAATTCAATGGAATATAATATAATTATAAATAGGGAAAATAATTTTTATACTGATCAGTATCTTTTGAATAATTCTAAAAATAATTTTTTCCCTACGTTTTACATCTCTTTATTTAAGATATTTATTTATTGGTATAACAAGTACTCTAATATTTATTTTTTTAATATAATTAAATATTTATTTTATTGTGATTAGAACTTATAAAAATAAAACAAACTATATAATATTATTAAAACATATTAACATAATAAGTTAATAAATATAAATAACGTTATAACAACCCAAAGTCCTGTAAAATTAGTGTGAAAGATATTTTTTTTATAATTTTAGAAGCTTCTAATCAAACTTAAAGTATAATTATGTTAAAAATCACTAACTTGAACCTTTATAAGAGGTTAATAACCTACTTACTAAAGTTGAGTTCAATCGGATATAAAAAATGTAGGCTCTATCGTTTTCATACATACACACACCTAAACACAACCAGCTCATCTTTGAAAAAAAAAATCGTAAAAATAAAAATAATTTATTCTTCTGGACTTAAAACATAAAGAACATGTCCAAATCATTCTTGACTTTTCGCAGGAATTGGAAAAATAATAATTATTTTAATTATTATAAATAAGTTTTAATTTTAAATAAATATAGAAATACTAGAGAGATATATGACAAGTGTTATAAAATAAGCTCGAGTGTCTCCACTCGACTATCTCGCAATTTGAGTTGGATTAAATAACATAATATATTATATTTAAATTAAATTTAATTAATTATAAATTATAAATAATAAATATTAAACCAGCGCATGTTTGGCTTTTTGTTGATGGCACCACATCACGTGTTGGCGAGTGAGATTTGCAGTGTTAAAAAATTAATTCTGGTAATTTCAGCGAATCAATCAAGCTGAAATTCTATATATAGCAGTTTTATACAATTATTAAATCATGTGAAAAATTATCAAACATATATCTTTATTTTTACGGTCACTTTAGAGGAAAAAAAATCAAAACGTTGTAAGTAATGACCCTCTTCCGGTTGAGCTACATTTCTCAAAAGTTGATAGAAAACTACGATTTTGAATAATGCTCATGTACCAAATTTCATCATTCATGCTCAAACCGTTTTTGCGTAATCTTGACTACATACGAGATAGTAAAAAAATATTTATATATTTTATTATTTATTTATTTATTTATAAATAAATAATAATAAAATAAAATAATAATAAAAATAAATATTTATATATTTAATTTTAATAAAATATTTCTGAGAAAACAATTATAATTATTTTTCTTAACAATATATTTGATGTTTTTTTCTGAAAACGAAATTTTTAATATGAAAATAAAATATTAATGAAAACCAACTCTCTTGGCTCTTTGAGTAACATATCTGATTTATTTATTTATTTATTTTAAATTATTATCATATAAGACTTATAAGATATGAAAAAATTCAACATTTTAGAACAAATCTTATCTTTAAAAAAAAAATGTAGATAATAATCAGTTTGAGAATAAAAATGTATGTATGTAGTTAATTTACTACTTTATTATTAAATTTAAATACCGAAAAATTATGCATAATATAATTTTAATTACATGAATAAGAGTGGATATAAATTAAAGTTATTTTTATTGTTTAAATTGGAAGAATATGAAAAATTTAGATAAGTAATAGATTTAATTTATAAGTATAAATAAAAGAATCACAAGTGACAGAAGAAGTCTGCTTATTATCTTATCAGCGACCTTGCTAACATTTAATTATTTTCAATTTTTATTTTTATTTTTTTTAATTATTTCATTAAAAGTAGGAGAGAGTGAGAGAAAAATAAATAAAGAGAATGATAATAAATATAATATAAATATACAAAAATATCTTGAATAAATAGTTGTTATAATAAGATTTGTAAACAAAAAGAATCTAACAACAACGAAAAGAAAAAAAAATCTAGTATTTTATCTATTGTATATTTATTCTTCACGGCTGAAGAGTGAAGTGAGTTGAGGAGAGGAATTTTACTCGCCATGAATATTTGAACTGCTTGGCATCCTCACATGAATCAGCAGCTGAGAGGGGGGGGGGGGGGGGGAACGCGGCTCTGGATCTGGTCGATGTGGTCTGTGAATGTGTGTGTGCGTGTGTCGTGTCTGTCTGTCGCTACGGCCTGGGAGGCAAAATATGCATCGCACCAAAGATAAAATGGCCAAGTTATGCACAACTTATATAAGCGATTGAAAATGCTTATCTTCGACATGATGCGGAGATATTGATTTGATGGAGTAGATTACTTCATCGGTTAACAACCATCAATTCTATTTGTCATATTTTAATCACTTTAACTGAAATTTATAACTATTATTATTGTATGATATACCTACAAACAATGCAATATAATATTAATTAAAATATGTATGTTATTATATGCCAAACAAAAAAATAGGCACATTTAATTTTTTGCTTATTTCAATTTTAGATAAAGGTAATTGTTTACGAAAACAGAAGCTTCAATGATTTACATAAAACTTTACCAGTGGATTCCTTTTTTAATTTCAAAGAAACTTTCCTTATACAATATTTCTCGGTCGCTTTTAATTTCCGAGATAAAAATTATTAAAGTTTGACAGATAAACTACATAGTTATGAACGTTCAAATGAGTAATAATGATTTATTGACTAATTCACTAATTATTCACTTATTCATTATTTTCGTTTTTTTCGATTCGGTTTGGATATAGGAAAATTATTTAATTAATTAATATTTTAATTTACTGGAAAAAAAACCCAGAAAATTAGTTAAGCCCTCTACTGGTCAAATGAATAAAACAAATATGGTCGAATACCAATGGATTTATATGCAAATTTTAATAATTTTTTTCCTGGAAACTATAAGTGACCGAACCATTTGCTAATTTAATAGTCACTTGGAATTAAAAAAGAAATTCAGCCAAGTAAGTTTTATCCAAATCCTTGAAGTTTCCATTTTTGTAAACAATTACCTGGATAATAATTCATTTATTGAAAATTTATAAAATCTTTTGTTTATTTTTCAATCATTTGGATAGTTACAATAAGAAGTTGAGTAATTTGATAGTTTCAAAATCATTAATCTAAATCGAGATTGTATTTTTATTATATATGTTAAATAAACGTTTATACTGATAAAGAATGATTCACTGTTGATATCATCATCAGTCAGCCACAAACATTTTAGTAAATTCATTAACTATCAGATAATGAGGATATCGTCCTTGATATTTTAGTTTTGACTAATCACTAGAATAAATAGTTTTGGTAAACTTCATTTCATAGCTAACGTATTGGTCAAAATTCATGTCTATTTATCTATCTAGCACTTTTAACTTCATGATTCATGACCGAAGTAATTACAGTTTACCATGTGTTGTTATTTTTCATTTCCCCTTCGACCAGTTCAATCCCACTCCACTAATGCCTTACTAATCTACCCTCGCCCTCCCTTCCTATTACCACCGCCTTGATCTTTCCATTACTCTTTTACTTCCAAACTTAATTAGGCACATTTTTTAACAGTTCTTTCTTCACAAATCCATTCGATACACGCATTCCATTCTTTCATTGATTTGTGTTTATGTTGATTAGAAAAAATACTTTTCCTTTATAATAATTATACACTATTTTTATTCAATTCACTCTAAAAAAAAATGAAATAACCAATTAGATTGTAATCCTTTGGAATGATTTGATATTGCTTATTTCGAATACAAGTGTTCATGGAAATTATTTAATCAAACCAAAGCTACCCAGTAAATAAGCAAACATTGAAAACAGATTTCGAATTATATTTATTCTGCTATTCGAGATAAAAATTTTGTTCATATCTGAGTTTGAAGAAACCAACATCATTAGTATAAATGTAAATAAATAAGTACTATAAAAAAATTTATATATTATATAAATAGTTCTTCCAAACTCTCAAAAAATAAATTTTTATATAAAATAATGCATATATAAACCGAAAAATAAATTTTTAAAAATTCATAAATTTTACCTTCAATATTTAAGTATATATTATAAATAGGAAGATAAAGTATTTAACTGTTTTTTGTGGACCTTCCATTTGAAATATTTTTTTTTTTAATTTATTTGATAAACTGTATTATTTTATTCCAAGTAGGGTCCAAAGATTTAAATCCTCTTATGGGTAGATTAAAAAGTTCACCTATTTTGGGCAAAACATTTATTTCCTAAAAATCTTTTTAATGTTACTCTATATTTAAAAATGGATATAAGAATTAAAAAAAAATAATCTTTTTAAATATTTTTAAAGATTAATTATTAATTCGAAAATAAAATAATATTATATTTAAATATGATAAGTATATTACTTATTTTAGAAAGAAATAAGTTGACCTGTGGCAACCTGTCCGAACCGACCGACTGTTTGAAGTAGATTAATTTCCAGCTACAGAAACAATTTCAAATAATTTTAATATATCTATTAATGTATTAAAAAACAGATATGGATATAACATAAATATTTTTAATTTTATTTTATTTATAATATATATGTAAGAGCAGGCTGTGACGTCATGAATGGTTGGATGACGTCATATAATTTTAAATTAAGAAAAAACTAATAAAGATGATTTTTCTCGAGGATAAAACCAATACAAAGTGCATGATTCGTGGTGATATGTAAAAAATCTCCTCATGTGAAATTTGGTGTGAAAATAACCCTTCCCTTCCTATCGTCGATCGCTAATACTACCACTTCCGGTTTCCGGATTTGCACCAAAAGTTGATCAATTCATCCTACTGATGCTTTAAGTAAATATACCAAATTTCATCAAAATCGGTTGAGCCGTTCAGGCTGTACACATCTATACGGACAGAAGGACGGACGGACGGACGGACAGACATCATGCTAAAAATACTTTTTTCTGTTAATAAAATGCATGATTCGTGGAGATATGTAAAAATCTCCACATGTGAAAACAATACCTCCCTTACTATCGTCGGTCGGTAAAATGAGTGAAATTGTAAATAATAATGTTAATTATAATAAAAAAATGACAAATTTAAACTAATATCCTCCAACTAATAAGAATAAAAATATGTTGTTCTTTTAGTTAAATTAGTATATTATATATTTATTTATTTATTTATTTTAATAAAATAATTTCAAACGAGGCAGAGATTTTATATTAATCTTTGAAATTATTTATTTTTTTTATTTTCTCTCCTATTCAATTAATTTATCAAATTTAACTTTCATCGTGCCTATTTTACATGTATCGTTTTATGTTGCTTGACTTAATAACACTTTTGGAAATGACATCATAATGTTTATAATATCAATTAATTTCTATAAAGCTTAAATGATTTATTCAAATAGTGATATTCATATAAAATAATTTCCCCGAAATTATAACACACCATATTTGAATAAAATGTAAACGCTTGAATATTTGATTTGTATGTAAATCGAAAAAAAAAGTGTTATTTTCCTTTTTATTGTTCTTCAAGCCAAGTAGATTTCCTTTCACTCTCAACTGGCTTCAATATTTAGACCATGAGAAATGCAACGTCAGCAAAGGGAAGTTAATTTCGAATTGTATTTTTAATTATGGAAATCAGATTCGGTCTTTGACAGAGCTGACTGACTTGCACCCCTTGATAAAGGGTGACGAGAACCCTATTGTATTGATCACCGCTATGGAGATAACCCGCTTCCTTTTATGAGTGATTCTTAAGGACAATTCAGATTTTATTAACTAAAGTTTGCTTGATAAATCGATCTTTTTGATCTTCCTGAGTAGGGGGGAAGGTAACGTTTTTTTTTTTTTTTTTTTTTTTTTTTATAAAAAAAAAAATTCAAATTACGAGCATAAACATTGCAATAATCCAAGTCCTTGTTAGGTGCCACACGACCTAGGACAATAGGTATTATTATTATTATTACGTAAAGGATTTTGTTACATAATACTATGATCCATAACCAGAAATAAATCATTTTGCCTCCTTTAATCTATTAAATGAATAGTTTTTGTTATGTTATTTCAATTCCATTAAACTGATAGAATTTTTTATTCTGGTTTTTAGTATTCCCTCCTCCTGCCACCCTCCCCCCCCCTCTCTCTCTCTCTTTGGGTAACAACTTATGCATTCATATTTTATATTGCACTTAATATTTGATCTCTCGTTATTTATTCTATATGATCCTTTAAACAAACAAACATTACTTGATACTAACATTTACCCGTCTAAAACCAGCCGAGTGTTGAACGCAACCCTTCTTATCTCTTTCAGCATCGTTTGTAAAATCATCTTCCTTTAATTTCATCGAACGATAAATTTTTTTTTCATAATGAAATTTATTCAAAAGTTTCATTGTATTATTGTATTTTTTCAATTCATTTTCATGAAAATAATTTTCATTATTCACTATGTGAGAAAGGCGATTTTTTTTCTCATTATATGCTGGAAAGAATCAATAAAATATGCTCTTTTTTATACTTACAAGATTAGAACTTATTAATATATAATATGTTTTTGAAATAAATTTCGCACATGTAGTATAAATTTAGTTAAAGTAAATAACAAAATGTGTAAATTATAATTATTTTAAAACAAAATATTGCAAATATAATAGTGTATGTACTAAGATGGGTTCATTATCAGGTCTTCACAAATTTAATTAAGTAATGAATCATCTATTTACACAAATAAAATTATTCTAAAATCTATTTTATATATATATATATATATATATATATATTGGTTTAGGTTTCCGTGAATGTTATTGTTATTATTATTATCAGATTTATCAGGGATATAATCACGTATTTTTGTGAGATTGTTTTCTCGACGTTTCGGCACCCATTTTGGCGCCATTTCCAAGAGATTATTTAGGTGGGAATATTTTTGGGATTCGGGGTCTTAGTCTGTGTGACCAAGAGCTAATATCAGGATTTTGGGTTGATAGGTTGGATGGTTTTGTACTCATTGCGTTGCAGTTCCCACCATAAAGCTAAGAGTACACAAAAGCCCATTGCGCATGCGCAGGTAGCAAGCTCAGGTAGAATCCAAAGGGTCGGGTCCCAGTTGGCCTCGGACTGTTGTCCAGTGCGGACGTGTGCCGGTCTCAGGATTGCCCAGGATTCTTCCCGATATTAACCCTTGGTCACACAGACTAAGACCCAGAATCCCAAAAATATTCCCACCTAAATAATCTCTTGAAAATGGCGCCAAAATGGGTGCCGAAACGTCGAGAAAACAATCTCACAAAAATACGTGATTATATCCCTGATAAATCTGATAATATATATATATATATATATATATATATAGAAAGAGAGAGAGAGAGAGATTATATTAAATTTATCTGTATTAAAATTTTTTATTTTTTAAAAATAATAAAATTAATAATTTTATTGAATTTCTTAATTATTTAAAGAATATGGTATATCTTTAAATTATGAAATTTGTATTTTAAAAATTGTTTCAAAAATTCCCAAATGTGTACTGATTGTCAAATAGTTTCCTAGTTCTATCATTTCGTTCCATCATAACTCATTTTTTTATAACTTTTCAAAATGAATTATTATTTATTATAAACGTTTATAAGTAGGTATATATAATTTGTTTTTTTTATTTTCTATAATAAAAATTAATATAATCGATTTAAATATATTCATAATAAATCAATTATTAAATATATAGGAATAAAAATATATATATAATTGCATGTTTATCAAATTTAATGGGAGAATATTATATTTAATTTCAAAATTATATATATATTGAAAAGATTCTGTTAATTGATATAAATATTTTTATTAATAAAAGAAAAAAATCTTCAAACCAATTCGATTGTATAATTAGTTATTGTTTAATTTGTGCCGTTGATTGAGTTGGCTGCATGTTTTGTTAGTGGTACATTAGAACATTTCCATTGAACCGAGAGGAATTGCACCAACCGGGTAGAAGAGAAGGAGATAAGGGGGAGGGGGGAACGACCCTCACTCTTTCTCCCCTTCATCTTCATTTTGCGAAAGTGAACAGGGAAATTAGGATTGAAAATTACTCATTGGAAGCCATCGTTTCTTTTTCTTCGGCAAATTTGAAAGAAAACAGGATAGAAGAACAACAGTAATAACAACAACACAACAACATCAACATCAACAAGAACATCCACAGCAACACGCTTCAGGTAACAGATGAAATCAACCTGAGTGTACCCTTCGCACTGTTCATTCAGAACAACAAAGACTTTCAGTTTGCGTTCCAAGTCAAATGGTTTCTTAACCACCTTACAACTGCCTAAATGTCTACACGCTTTATTACTTGTTATATATATACGTAAAGAATATTCACTCTAATAGGAATTTACTTTTATTCAACGTTAAACAGGTAAACAATGAATTGTTATCTAACTTTTGACAATTTACAAAAGGAAAGACTGACTATTGATTAAAAATATATACATGGTAATTTAAAAACCGAATTAAACACATATTAAAGAGAAATCGTGTTGATAGTGAATAAAATGTTCATTATAATTATAAATTTAATGGTCATTGATCTCGATTAATATAATAAAACAATTATATATCAATAACAATCTATTTATATATATATTATTTTATTTCATTTCTATAAAGAAGATAGAACATGGAAGTTTGAGTTTAATTTTTATCTTTTCCAGATGTTGGTAGTTACCGGAAAAGTTTCTAAATAATAATTATTCAACCACGATTTCCGGTCCTTCCAATCCCATTCGTGTCTCACTTTGGAAACAAAATTATATTCATTTTTTTAAACTCTCGTGCAAAAGAGGAATTTATTGTTTTGCTTCATCATTCATCTGAACTAAATCATCAACATTGTTAATCTTATAAAATTGTTAATTAAATTTCTGCTCCATTTGTATAAGTATATATTAATAATTAATTCTTTATAAATAATAATTTTGATTTTTTTTTTTTTAATTTAAATTCAAAATATGTAAAAACAATTCAAATGAGAATCAATAATAATAATATAATCATATCCATTCATTATTAACAAAGAGTATAAGTAAAAAATATCATTCTCCATATATCAAGTACATGGTTCAGGGAGCCGCCGCTCTCGGTACTTTAAAAAAATTATTCCTTATGAACTCTATGAATATTTAAGATTAAGGTTATTATTTATAAATAAACGACAAAATATATGAAACAATTTCAAATAATGAAAAAGAACATAAATTAAAAGAAAAAATAATCATAAACCATACAGCCCTTAAACGTACGTATTAAAGCAATGAAAGAAAGAAAAGTATGGCCTATGGATATAATATAATATATATTTCGTAATTTGATTACAAAATATTATTAAAATAAATATTTTAATTTTATTTTATTTATAATATTTTGTATTTAAGGAAACAATGTCCGGCGATGCCCGGCGACATTTTTTTTTTTTATTATTAAAATTCCTATTCATAAACTAACAAAAATCTCAAAAAAATCCTTAGAGTGGTTTAATATCTCAAAAATACAAATATATATATATGTATATACATATATACAATTTTTGCTAGTATAATAAGATAACATATTATATATAGAAATACATATTACAAAGAAAAATAACAACCTTTTCATGCCTCCTTATTCTGATTAATCTTTTCATTATTTAATTTAGAAGTTAAGCAAACTTTCACTTTTTTTACTGTGAAAAATTCAAAATATATTTAATTTTAAAAACATGTTTCTAACAATTACCATAAAAACATTCATTCTTTTGTTTTCTTTTATACATATTTAGTAAAAAAACCCTTTAGAAATATAAATTTTATATATAGAGATTTTTTTCTTCATATTAAATTCATCTACATTTGTGATTAATAACTTCCTTACACTCCTAGATGAGGAATATTTAAAGAAAAGAAAATTACAATAAATGAATTTTAATGAGGAAGCGTTACAGAATAAAATAAAACGACACTAACTACAAACTAAAGTGGTAGCTGATCGTTTTAGTAAACATATTAAGCGAAATTCATCAACGTTGTTGATCAGCTATCAATTCTCGAAATGTTACTACATGAGGAGAACAGATCTAATATTGTTGACGATGTGTTAATTGGTTTTTGTGTTAAGGTTGATGATAATATCTGACATAAATCATCCGCTACAAAGGGTGTATAAAATAATCTATTACGTCAAGAGTTTATCATGTCAATGGGATTCTATTCACTGAAATATCTATCAACAAATAAAATAGACATAAAATAAAATACTTAATTATTAATAATATAGTATAAATTAATGATAGAAATGATATCAAGATAATTCAGCAGAAAATTATAAATGATATTAAGATATTCATAATAATTTTTTTATTAAAAATAAACAGAATAAATAAAAAATATAGATAAATTGATATGCTTAGAATAATTTTAAATATTTTAGAATATTATATTATTATTATTATTATATATCATATTATTGAGAGTAGGACTCTTCAGAGATTTAGTGGTTAGCACGACAGTCTACCACACTGAAGATTCTATTAGTTCGGGCCTAGGAAAATTCAATAATTAATTAATTTCTCTTTTAACCTCTGCGCGATCTTCAGGGTTTATTCTCAAATAATAATAATGAGAGTAATGAGAAATTATTTTTATTATTTATTTTTTTCATTATAAATTTGGAACACCCAAGATTAATTTTATTCTAAGTGTCTGGATATATGAATAAAAGGTCCCCTTTAGGCACATTGTAATATCAAGTACTCTCCCTTTCAATTGTAAATGTGCAAGAAGCGGAATAGGGATTGATTGAGTAAGGGAGAGGGTTTTTAAATTGTAAAGACAACTAAGCACATGTCTATTATATTTATATCATTAATAAAGGAACTTAAACTAGTCTTTATAGACATGAATTAATCATATTAATTTTTTTTTCTTTTCATTTGAATTTATTATTATTATTATTTTATATTTTTCGAATATTTTATTTTTATTTTTTTATTAATTTTTAATTATGATGTAATAATTTAATTTATATAAATAATTATATAAATTAACGAGAAAATGCATAAATTATTTTTTATTCTTCTTACAATAAACCAACAGAAAATTTAAACAATAACTCAATTAATTTCATTTTAACAAAGTCACTCACCAAATTATTATTATAAGTATTAGGGAAATCTAAAAAAATAATTATATACTTATATATATATATATATATAAATTATTATATATATAATTAGAAGAGATAAACTATTATTCAAATATATGGTAGGACTTGTCAGTAGTTACTTACGCATATTATGTATATTACTAACGTAGATAAATAAATAATTTATAATATTTTTTTTTCTTTTAATTAAATGAGATTATCGTTAAAATAATCAAATTCTCGTCATCTGTTTCGTAAAACGTATTGGGAATGATTAATTAATTACTATTCTAAAACAAATAAATAAACCTAAATATTTGATTTCAGTTCATTGATCCATTGGGGACAGTATTAATAGTAGCATAGAGTATTATTCATTTTAAAGTTTACACCTAGAAATTTTCTAATTGAAATTTATAACTTAATATTAATTTTTATTTTATAAAATTCCAATACATAGAAATAATATTTTTTCCTTGTCAAATCTGTCTAAATATCCATAATAGTATAAAATATGAATTTATGTTTAACACGTTCCCGCCGGCTCCATAATTTGTCTATTTATTTTATATGGCGGCATAAGCCACCGGTGGTACACGCCAGCGGGAACGTGTTAAATATTTATTTGTTAGTTATTATATAAATATTACAAATAGTTATCAGATACCAGAAATAAAACAAAATTCATTCTTTTTAAATTTAATAATTTTATATATTTATATATTTATCGCTATTATCATTAAATTAATAAATATTTATTCAAAATATTATTAATGAATAATAATTAGTTTAAAAAAATTATTTTATATCTATTTTGTTTGTAAAATCTTACTTTAATTAGAAGTCATTAGAGTTTAAAATTTTTTTACTAGAGTTAATATAAATGGATTGTGGCTAAATTATTTAATTGCTCAAAGCGGTTACTTCATATAATTGGTTTGGATTTTACAGAATATTAAACTTTTCTTTACTAAATTATTTTATATATGATATTTGTTCAGTTTATTCGTGCGTTTAATTTAGTGAAATCATTTTTCATGCTAATATAAATTCAAATACAATCTACACTTAAATAACTGGCTAGTAAAGAATATAATTTGATATTATATTGATAAAAAATATATAAATAAAAAGCAATAATCAATTATCATTTAATAACCCTAGGGATTAAAAAAAATATTAATGGGAATGTAGGTATATATATATATATATATATATATATATATGTGTGTAGAATATTTTAAAAACTAAGTATAGTCGTATTTAATAAAACTAAAACCAAGGTTAATTATTCAAAATGATAAATATTGATAAAATATGCAAATTACAATAAATATTGTATTATTTTTTCAAAATTCAAATAACTGTATAAACATTGCAATAGAATACATTTTTCATTCAATATAAAATTAGTAAGTAAAGTCAAAAATAATATTATTGATATTATTAAAAGATAAATTAGATTTTTAAATTTATTCATCCTTTTTAAGTAGGATCATCTGATATTGAACTGATAAATAATAAGAATTGCGAATAAAGTATATTAGTTTAAAATTATATGTAGAATTTTAGTAAAAAGTAAGTATAGGTTTATTAATAGTTTAAATCAGTAAAATATTTGATATTATAATTTTTATTTTATTAAAATATTAGAATAATTAACATGAAAAGTAGAAAAATGTCTTTCACACATGGATGATACGTTTTAAAAAAAGACAAGATCCTACTTTAAAATTCAAATTTACTTAAATAAGCTATGGTATTCTTTTAAACTGTTTTTCAAGTTAAGATTTTTTTTAATGGTACTTTTTCATAAGGAATATTGAAATATAATCTATCTATCAATAAGTCTCTATCCTGAACAACTTCAATCCAAATTATATTCGCTCCTAACTTCCTCAAGTCCCTCCTTACAAAATATACTCCCTATATTTAATATAAAGTAACTGAAAGAAAAATGTTTTCTCCAAATGCTGATATAATAAAATCAATGAAGTATTCACCTTTGATAACTCCCCTTTCCATCAAATTTGAAAATGGTTAGTATATTTATATTATGTTTTCAAATAAATTTGTTTTATCTTTTGATGTTGAATTTATTTAATAAAGTAATGTGATTTTTTCATCATGGTGGCCGACAATCCTCTTCTTCAATCTGAATAGAATGGAGTGGAGGGCGCTTTACAGGCAGCTGGGGAGAAAGCCCAGTAGCCTGGAGATATAAAAGTCACCACTCGTATACTCGTGGAAAAAAAAATTCAAAAGAAACCATAAAACTGACACCAAAACACATGTTTCAATTGTTTCCATTATCACTTTACATGCTTGTTAATTATATACGTATATAGATATATAATAGCACATATATATATATATATATATATATATATAAAGTAAATATAAATCAGACACAATTTACCCAAATGTCATCAAGTATTTGTATGTACGAAGAAAAAAATTCAAGTTTATATAAAAAAGAATTGAATTACTTTTTTTAATGACTGGTAAAATTGATGATGTTTTTTGATGTTTTATTAAGGGATGCACTATTCACTCAATACCTTCGAAATATTCTAGGGATCATTTTTTTTATAGATTTTTATTTGGTTGTAGGAAGCGTGAAGTTTTTTCAATTAAAAGAAAAGCGAAACTGATCTCCATCAGAAAAAAAGAAAGGTAGACAGGGCGATTTGAAAAAAAAGAATTTTAGTTTAGACAAAAGAAAATTCTGTTAGGAAATTTCCAGAAAGGTACTTCCATTTGGCTAAAAGTAAACTCTCAACAATAATTTATGTTTTTATTTATTTATTTTATATGATTTAATAAATGATTAATATATTTTCGTTATGAAATTTAATCTACGAATAAGAATTAAATTTATTATGAGATTTTGAGAGAAGAAAGTTATTTTTTTTAAAAAAAAAAAATTAAAATTATAATAATTTATTCAAATAAAATTTAAATATGTATTTTTATTATATTGTTAAAATATAGAGCGTTTTGTACAACTTCATCCTCAAATACGTTTATTTATTTATTTTGAAATAACACCCCCAAATTCATTTTCTTAAATATTAAAAAAAAAAACAATAAAATATTTTTACTCAGTTCTTTCCTGATCAATTGTTATTATTTTTTATTAAATTAATAATTATCTATTTTGTAAATCAATTGTTGTTTACCTATAATAATTTTGATTGAAACGTGAGTGTTTAATCTTATTTAGATACAACAAGTATCATTATCGACCTCTAATCTAATTATCATATGAGATTAAGGTCATTTTACTCATAAGTGGAGATATCCATTGAGACGGGTGTAGACAAGTAATCAAATTGTCCTTAGTTACGCTTGATAATCCCACATTTACCTGTTAAAACGTCCTGTTTATATAATGATGAAAATATCTCATCAATAACATCCAATCAACCTGGTTCGAAATAATTTATTCACATTATAATTTATTGACAAGCGCCTTTTACCTCAGGCAACAGATAAGAAGGCAACTGTTTAATAAATGAATAATCTTTATAATTCTAATTAAGATTGAATAAAAGATCTAAGATTTTTCCCGTCCATTCCAGTTACAGGTTAAAAGAACGTGATTGAAATTTTCGATATAGAAAAATTTTTACTAATTAATTAGAACGAAATGTATTTAATTAGAACAATTTATTTGTGTAGTATTATTATTGTTATTCAAAAAAAAAAACAAAAACAAAACCACCCCTAATGATAAGGATAAAGGAGAGAGAAAAGAGGTCTTACTGGACTAAATTATTTGCCTTGTTAGCGATGTAAACATCATGTAGTTGATTGGTTCCTCCGGATCTGGGGAGTTTTTGTTTCCGTTAACTTTCAAATTTTTAATTAATACTGTAAAACAGAGAGATGAACATATTGTTTCTAAAATACATTTTTAAGCTAGATTTTTTATGAATTTTAATTTTTTTTTTTTTTTTTTTTTTTTTTTTTTTTTTTTTTTTAATAAATAACAATTATTTACGCTTAAACAATTTTAGTTTGAGAATAATTTTTGTTTGATTGTACTCGTCCTGGTTATAATTGGAATACCCAATTGGTCATAAAAGCTAACCTCTCTGAAAAAAAATTTCCTATTGAGATGTTAATGGGTTTTTTTTTTTTTTTTTTTTTTTTTTTGTTCTATAAATCAAATAATTAACGTGAAAGTAGAATTAGAAGACATTCTTTGGATAAATTGTCGTTCACGAAGGATTGTTTCAACTTGTTTTTTTTTTTTTTTTTGTTTGCTCCTTAAATTAATTAATCAATTAAGTATTTAATTAACATTAAGGAGGAAAAAAATCAATTCGTTTCATTTAACCTGATTATTTGATTATTTTTTTAAAATCTTATTCATGATTCTGAAAATGCATTGTATTCTAATTTATACATTATTATTTAGGGATTGCTGATATCTTGGTTTGTTAGAAACAGCAAGTCTGGAAGCTGGAGCGGATATCCGCTTGGGATTATTACTCTCTTGCTGTAGACCACCTACTTTTCTAATCCCAATAGTGTCACTTCTATTCTATTCCATTTTATAAAGAAGAAGGAGATGGAAAAAAGATATCTATTCTCCTTCAACAAAAAAAAAAAAAAATGTTCTCTACTATGATACAGAAAGAATATACTAACAATTTCAATACAAATTAATTTTTTATACATTTAAATTTAAATATATTCATTATATAATATTAAAAATTGAAGGTGAAATATGTATATCTTAAAGATATTTTAGAAAAAATATCAATAAAGATAGACTTGTATACTACAAAAATAGTTCTTTAATTAATTATTAATAAAGTAAAGTATATTAAAGATGATGTTTATGTCAAAAGCTCTTTTTCCTTCTATGGACGAAGGTAAAAATGGAGAGAGGGAGATAAGAGATTTTGGTTGCCTTTTTATAAACTAACATCCTTCTTCCTTCTTCCTTCTTCCTTCTGTCACACTTCAAGTGTAGTAAAGCTTCAAAATAACAAGGCATCTTTCTAACTTATTTAATGAATCATTAAATAAATTGAAAAAAAAATATAATAATATTCATGGTTGAGAAGTTTATCAACTAAGAATTTATAAAGGAAATATTTGGAAAATGTCAAAAACAAAAGATTCTAATATATACTTGTAAATATACATATATAAAACAAATGCAGTTTATTATTTGTGTTTAGAAGAAAAGAGAGAGCCTTGAGGCTTTCTTGTTTTCTCTAAGTTATTCGAGTTTCTTTGAGATTTAAGATATTTGCAATATAGGAAAATAAAATGTCAAAGTTTGTTGACAGTGATGCCATGTTTATATAAATATATATTATTAAAGTGTTTCTTTCAAAATAGATTTTTTTTTTTTTACCTTTAGAATTTTTATTGATGATTTTGTTTTTATTTATAGAGAACACATGAAGGGGAGAGTTCTGAAAGCTTTAGAAATGATTTGTAATAGGAATATGGATTTTTTTTTCAACTTTAAAACTTTTGTATTATAACTACATTTTTTTTTTATTAATTATTCGTAAGTATAGAAGATATTCTTCTAAAATAAATTAATAAAAAAGAAGATATTATGGGAATTTAAAATATGGAGTAAATAAAATGTTGGTAAGCCTGTGTGTATATTGGAAAATAATTTTATGAAATAAACAATATTTAAACTATATAATATATATATTATATGGTTAAAGAAATAAGATAGAGAGTATTTGTTTCACATAAAATAAATTTAATATGAAAAAATCTTAATTTATTTATCATTTTAATGTTTTAATTTTCTGATTTTAATTTCAAAAGTTTCTGATATATTTTAAATTAATTTATAAATATATTTAATAAATATTTGTAGTTCAATTAGAGTTATTTATCTATACTTTAGGTGAAAGTCACTTTTATCTATTTAACATTTTTGATTTCATTTTTATTTTATAAATTATTTAACATGATTTTTCATATGTGTGCATAAATTCTTTTATATTTTTCCTTCTTTTAAAAAAAAAAAAAAAAAAATTTAAATAAAGTTTGGAAAGAAATTATCGTGTTTAGAAATGACTTAAGTCCATTAAAATTTTCTGATCATAATGATATACAAAGTTTTCCTTAAAATAAATACACTCAAAAAAAAAAACGGTAGGTAACTTGTAAAAGTTTTCTGTTTCTTTTAACTAAAGAATGGATTTAAAGTGAAAAATCTACCAAACAAGATTCATGTTTTAAAAAAACTTTAACGTGGAATAAATCTGCATATTCTTACTAAAATGACTAATCGAGATAAAAACCCTTAATTCGATACTTTTCTTTAGTGAGTTCGTTAATGCGAGGACACGCCTCTCTAATATATGTATTGAGTGCAAAAATAGATATCAGTTATCACGACTGAATTTATTTCCGGGCAGATGAAAAAAAAAAATTCAATTTAGATAACTAACTTCACTGTTAATACCAATTTTAATCAAAGATTTATTTTTGTTTATAACAAAGTTTGTTTGGAAATGAAAGATAAAAGAAACAAAAGAAGCACATTTTGAATATATTAATAGAATATTCTCAGATTTTTTGTCAAATTAAACTCTGATATTATAATGATGGTATATATTAAAAAAACAAAGAAAAAATTAAGAAAAAAACTATTATATCTACTTCATAATAAAAATTAGGATTCATATAATTAACTTTTGAAGCTTAAACACAACAAATTACAGGAACAATAAAATCCGTTCCAGGTGAACCCAAATTATTTCCTGATATTAAGGTAATTTGCAACACTTCTCCTTTTTTTTAAAGATCAAAAATATTATCTTTTAATTATTTATTTTATGAATATCTAATAAAATTAGTATATTTTTACTAATTATATAAATTATTAATAAACTAAAATAAAATAAAATATTTTAATTATATTGCCTGAGGTACATCAATCTTCGTTCGTAAGTTTGGAGGGGGGGGTGTTGATGAATAAAAATTATTCTTTTAATTCTTTAGATATATTCAAATATTATTCATTTTACAATAATTTTATTTAACTAATTTCAAAGTATAATTGAGAGTTGCATATTTATTTTATTTTCTTAAATTAATTATTAATTTATTAGAGATTAATTTATGTATATACATTTATTCATAGATTTTCTTCATCTGTTAGATTGATAAATTTCGAAATTTTTTTTTTCCATGATATTTTATATTTATTACTCTCTCTTCATTTTTTTTTTCGTTAACTTTAATTTTGCCTGGCCACGTTTTGTCGACAAGCTACTATTTGTCTTTGTCCCTTACATAAACAGATTAGAGCCGTCGATCTCGAAACCAGAGCCAAGTTGAGTTTTTATATCCACTCCCTGTACTTGTTCCTGTAGTTGTAGTAAAATCCTAGCTAACCTAACTATTTAACTTTAAAAGTTGTAAAATACTCAATTAAATCACATCTAGAGAATTCTAAAATAGTAATTAAGAATAAAATCAGGGAAAATAAATTGAATAAAGTATTAATGAAGTGTAATACAACAATTATACAGTACTTTTCAACAGTTTAATGATTTTATAAGAGGAGAGAAGGAGTCATCATTCAATTAACCGTATTCTAATTAACAAATTCTTCATCATTTTATATAAAGGATGAAATTAAGAAATAAATGAATGAATATTAAATTTTTTTTTTTTAATATTTTTTTAAAATAAAATATAAAAAAAAATCTCTGTCTTTTGTACATCCATTGAAAAAGACAGAACCTAACAAGTCAGTTGCCTCCATAGCGTGATCAAGAGGTGTATGATCAGTACAACGGATTCTCTCACCCATATTTTCCTTATTAAATTGCATTAAAAACAAATGTCTGCCAAAGACGTGTGACATTCTCTCTTGATTTTTTAAAAAGAAAGTAAAAGTTAAATTATAAAAAAAACTTGTGATTTTTGTATTTGGTCAGCATCTTTTAAGTTGGTTCCGCCTAAACGGATATTGTATCCGAACCTTTATCTTGATTTTCTTGAACGGGGTCCGCTACTTTTTATTTCAAGTAACTTCCCAATTTTCATCACGTAGGATCCGGGGCCACAAGGTTAAGAGTCAATCATGTTACCGAAATAAGATATTTATTAGATGAAAATATATGTCCTAGGCATATTACTAATGCTTTTTATAATAAAATTAAAAATATTTAAAAATTAAAATAAAGGATATAATTTTCATTTATATAACATTCGTAATAACTATAAATATTATTATATATTTTATAATAAATTTTTTTTTTAGTATTTTTAAATTAAAAAAATGAATAATAAAAATATAATTTAATAATTTAATGAACTATATGATTAATATACAATCTATAAAGATGTTGTACATACAATTTACAATATATATCTAGACATTGGACAGAATTGTATATACTGTAAGCTTTACGATTAAATAGCTTTGGCATGTTGAATGAATTTACATTTCAAAGTTAGGTTGAGATGATGGGTATATGAAGTCATTATATCCAATATGCATACCAACTTCCTTTTATACATTAATTAAATTTAAATTTTCTTTAATGGATACTTTTTTTTATTTTAACAAAAAATGCAATTTTTATAATACCCTATATAGGCTATGTATCGATATCAAAAATGAACACAGAACCGATTGACGATTTGAAATAAATTAATTTCCAAACAACATTATAAATATATAGATAGATAAAATATAAAAAAAAGCAAAATGTGCAGCATCGTACACGTGGCGGAAGTGAAACTTCTTACAATCTAGAGAATAAGATAAATTTTAGTTGAGAGTGTGAGTGAGAGAGAAATAGAGAAAAATAAAGGGATCATTTCGAAAGACATATAACAGTATAAAATTTTCGTAACAAATATTCGCTTTATTATTATTATTATCTACTCTATCATCATATCTACATTGCCTGTACTATTGTCGGTTGGTGCTTCAATTGGTAATACTGATATTAATGGCTTGTGATAACTAAAATAAGATATATATGTTCGTGATTCGATATTTTCTATATAACGTGTAAAAACAGCATCTATTGTAGTTCCAGATTTTGTTGTTGATTCCTTGGGATCGTTATTTATAAGCAGACCAAATGTTTCTCGAAGAAAGTTGATCAACGGCAACGAATCATCAGATCCAAAATTTACATTAAAATCTCCCCCGAGAATTAGAGGGATTTTATCTTCGCCTCGTTCAAGTGCATTAGCACCTGTGTGGCTATAAACCAGTAGTGAACGGTGTATGAAATAAATAATATCGTCTAAATTTTGGTCGTTATTTTTTTTCGGCATAGTGAAATCTGTGGAGTAGAGAAAAGCAGTTTTAAATGCAATAATAATTTTAAATTGATTTAGTAGTGTTAAAGTAATGTTGAGATTCGGATAAATAACGTGAATGGTCATCGACGCACATAACTGTATGTGTTGGCGTGTGAATCGCCGACCATGTTCACACACACAATTACATGCGTCGGTATGCGTGCACGCTGTATATTTGACTTGAGAATTTTAATTATTTCACGATATATATATATATAAATATCAATTTTTACTATCTCGCCAGAGATAGTATTGCGATCACGAAAATTTTCGATGTTGAGATTTTGATGTTTTTATACGTTTTGAAGGTTCCTGAATCATTTTCACTAAGGTTGAGAAAAATGTCTGTATGTGTGTGTGTGTGTGTGTGTGTGTGTGTGTGTATGTGTGTGTGTATGTATGTAGGCAAGATTACGCAAAAACGGTTTGAGCTAGAATGATTAAATTTGGTACATGGACATTATTCAAAATTCATAGTTTTCTATCAACTTTTGAGAAATGTAGCTCCACCGGAAGAGGGTCATTACCTACAACGTTTTGATTTTTTTTTCTTCTAAAGTGTCCGTAAAAATAAAGATATATGTTTGATAATTTTTCACATGATTAATAATTGTATAAAACTGCTATATATAGAATTTCAGCTTGATTGATTCGCTAAAATTACCAGAATTAATTTTTTAACACTGCAAATCTCACGCGCCAACACGTAACGTGGTGCCATCAACAAAAAGCCAAACATGCGCTGGTTTAATATTTATTATTTATTATTTATAATTTATAATTAATTAAATTTAATTTAAATATAATATATTATGTTATTTAATCCAATTCAAATTGCGAGATAGTCGAGTGGAGACACTCCAGCTAATTATATATGACTTAACTAGCGCGCATGCGCGTCATGGACTTTGGACCTAGAGTGGGGATTAGAACGAAAGACAGCACAAAAGAGAGACGCAGATAGAGGCTATCTCATTCTCACTCGTTATACCTATATCTTCTTTCTCTCTTGCGTTACGAAATTTCAATTTTTCAATTCACTCTCCATTCTCAACCAAATGTCAGGACGCCGCTAAAGAAGTTTCACTTCAAAAAAATTTGAATTAAAATTATATTATCTTGGTTTTTATTTTTAGTTTAATTACTCAATTATTAATTACTACTTTAATTTAAGTGAAATATTTTTCGAAAATGAATATAAAATTAATACTTTGTAAACTACCACGTCCAGTTTTCGGATATACACCAAAAGTTGATGAATTCATGCTACTGATGCATTAAGTAAATAAAACAAATTTTATCAAAATCCGTTGAGCCGTTCAAGCTGTGTACAACGGACAGACGGACAGACATGATGCTAAAAATACTTTTTTCTGTTAACAAAATGCATGATTCGTGGAGATATGTAAAAATTTCCACATGTGAAATTTGGTGTGAAAACAATACCTTCCCTTCCTATCGTCGGTCGGTAAAATATTATCAAGTTAGAATATTATATCAGTATTTTTATTCATTATGGATTAGGAATAGCGGGTTCATTAAATAACATATAACGTGAATGATAGTAGTGCTCTCAAAAAAATTTATTTTTGTGATATTTTCTCTGTTAAGAAGCAATATTTGGTTTACCTATTCGTGAATAAAGAATGAATAATATTTGCTTAGATTTTTCTATATCGTGCGGGGGAGGATGGAAGATCTTGTAATAAACGTGGGATCTCTTTCATTTATCTCAAGCATCTTTTGTATCCAACCACCCTCCAAACCATTTCTGTTGTTGTCCTTTATCCTTATAAATTTAGACAGTCTCTGCCTCCCTTTTTTTCCTCTCTTTTTTTTTCATTCTAAGAGAATAGCAGGAAAGAAGAGAATCGACACCCGGCCACCGGCTGTATCTATTTCAACGGATCAGCAAGAAAAGAGAGTGAGAGAGAGAGAGATAGTGTGAACTACTTTTCTCATGTTTTATTTTAATGTCCATCTATGGAAATGGATAGGTCATTTGTTCTCCTTTCATACACTTTCTATCCAAATTAGTAATCAAATTTATAACATTCGAAGAAGTTTCATTGATAATCGAATTGATAGTAGAAGTTACACTGAAGCATACAACTACCATAAAATTATCTATTTATTATATGGATGAATGAGGCAATTGAATGATTATTCGTTATAATTTGATTGTTTAGGGAGATATTATAGATAGAAGGGTCAAAGCCATGGCGGGCTTCCCTCGCCCTTGCGGTTGTTCGGGTTCACTCGGCCACTCTCGACTCAACATTAAATGGCCTTCAAAGCGTTACGTTATTCATGATCAGTAAATCCTTTTAGGAAAACAACAAAAAAAAAAAAATCATAGGTGTACATAATCCAAGCGAAATCAAATCTTTGAAATATATGATAATATTGTAATTCATGAAAGGGATTTTTTCAAATAGGAATAAATACAAATACACACAAATACACACATATATATATATACAGTGGCGTAGCGTGATCTATTATGTTGGGGGGGGGGGGCACGGGGTGGTTCGGGAGTCTCCCCCAGAAAAAATTTTGACAAAATAAATTATTTATTTATTCATAAAGTATGGACTATACTTAGACGTAATTTAAAGATGTTTTTTTTCTTTTAGGTTCTCAGTTACAAAACTAATCACTTTTAAATTTATTATTTGCACAATGTTTGTGAGGGGGGGGGGGGGGCACGTACCCCTCTAGCCCGACGCGACTTTATATACACCTATACGAGTCTGAAAAGTTTCCGACCTGGCCAAGAAAAACAATGTTTTTCAATTTTTCTTTTGTTTTATTTTTCAAAATTCAAGATAGCTGAGACCTGTACGATGTCAGCTGAACGTGTGCGAAATATTTTGCAAAACCATTTGAATATGGAAAGCTATGTGCAATGTGGGTGCCGCATTTCCTAACTTTAGACCAAAAATTACTTCGAAAAACCATTTTTAACGACAATTTGGCGCTGTAGGCGGCGTCGATTCATAACTGTTGATGAGACTTAAATTAAATTAAATCAAATTTAATTAATTAATTAAATAATTTATTAATTAATTAAATTAATTAGAACACCGTTATGAGAAATGTATTAGTGTTGATGGAGATTATGTTGAAAAATATAGCAAAAAAAAAATTTAAAAACATCGTTTTTCTCGGTCAGGTCGGAAACTTTTCATCCCACCCTCGTATATATGAAATATTTAATTTATTAGAATCTAGGAAATGTTTTAATTTTAATAGTTCAACTAAGAATTTTTGAGTTAAAGCTCAAATTTTATTTTATTAATTAAATTTTAAAAATATTTAATTTAATTTTATTATATTTTCCTTTAAAAAAAAACAAGTGATATGTTGATAATAATAATAATTTCATGTATCAAGAAAATTTTAATAAAGTATAATTATTTAGATATATTAAAAAGATATATTTAAGATCTTGGTAAATATAATAAATCGATTACTATATTTAATAATTATTATATTTAGTTAAAGTATAATTTTTTTTTATTATTTTTTTTTACATTTACCTTTTGTAGTTAATGAATAGTGAGATATATGAAGCAACACACCCGGTGGTCTTTTCCCTGATCTCCATTCAAAATACAATAAGTTGTATTGAAAGTTCAGCCCTTAGGTTTTTTTTAAACACATTCTAACCTATTATTTTTCAATTTCACGGAGATAAATTAATATTGTTCAAAATTTGTCTATTTCGAAAAGTAAATAACGATATAATTATCTTATCTTCATACACTAATAGTATATTTATTTATAATTTAATAATTTTATTTAAGATTAAGAAGATTAGAAATTTTTTAATATTTAAAAGAATTTAACAATAAACAAAGGAAGAGAGACTAATATAATTAGCATAATACTAATATATTCATTCATTAAATACTTAATATGGTAATATTAATATTTATTTGTTTGTTAATTAATCGTTTTCAGTATAAAATATTAATCTCTCCTTTAGTACTTTTAAATTGAAAACTACTAGAGTTATAGTATTTTTTTTTTCAAATTCCTGCTTGGGCTTACAATACCGATCTAAAGTCTGAATACCGGTATTTGGTATTTGAAATTTGAAATACTGGGATACCGGTATTAATACCGGTATTATTAATAATAAATTTACTATCTATATTTCTTCTTACCTCAATTGTTATATTGACTTTTTAACAAATAATATATGAAATCCAATAAATATTGTTCTGAAATGAGTAGATATTATTTATTTTATTACATAGAGAGTAGGAGTAGATAGATATACAAAAAAACGTGCAAGTAAAATAAAGTAAATATTAAATTCTATGTTACATTTTACATATAATAGGCTCGTATGATATTATATAATTAAAGAATTAAATATAATTAAAGAAGTAAAAAAAAGCAAAATGTGCAGCATCGTACACGTGGCGGAAGTGAAACTTCTTACAATCTAGAGAATAAGATAAATTTTAGTTGAGAGTGTGAGTGAGAGAGAAATAGAGAAAAATAAACCACACTGCCCTCTCCTACAAAGAATATTTCCAAGCACATACAATTAACAAGTCCACCCTTGCAATTTTCAATTGAATGACTCTCGCCAAGTGTTTTACCTGCTAAATGCTAAGAACCTTAATTTTAAGAGGTTGATTGATACATTGCAAATTATGTCGAATCATAAACTTACTATTTCAATTGTAATGTTCACATGTGGAAGTGTGAACGTGACAAACATAACTTACTTATTCTTAATTGTAATGGACACATGTGGGAGCTTGACATTATAAGCCTTTCTGGGAAATTGCAAAATGTGTTTATTTTTTTATATAAATAATGATCATGCAAATTACACTAAAAATTAAAAAATTATTAGCTATAATAAACTATTATTGGCTATAAATTAATTATAATTAATTAAATTAATAAAAATAATTTAAAGATACAACTCGTTGAGAAATGAACTTATAATTAACATTTCCTTTAAAACTGTTTAAAACCCCAGAGTGGACGCTGACAATTTGGGTTTTTCCTGGTAAGACTGTCCCCCCCCTGGTTTTTCCCAATAACAAAGTGAAAGAAAATTCCCTTATGTTGCCTCCCCTTCCGACCCCCTAAGAGGGGTTATTTTAAAGGAACAATCGGAAAATAATTTTAAATGAATGAATAAATGAAAATTCAAATTTTATATATAGTTTTTTATATATGTTTATTTATTCACAAAAAATTAATTAAATTGTAATTTAAATTCTTATAGTTTTATTAAATAAATCATTTTTAGTTATAATTTTATATAAGCATTTTTTAATTGAACCTATTCAATCTTGTCATTCCCTAATCAGCATACGTGGTTTCAATAACCCTTTTAATTATTCTAAATTCAATCTTTAATTAAATCTAATTTAACACACAACAATTCCGTCTCATTATTGTAATACAAAGTTAGAAATATTAAGTTAATATAATTAATATTATTTATTTATTAATACCAATTAATAATATTAATTACTTATAAATAATTCATAATAATAATAAATTGTGATACCAACTTATAGGAATATTAAAATAATATAATTATTATTTTACATATATATGAATATAATATAAATATTTTTAATTTTATTTTAAGAATAGATATATATCTAAAAGGCGGTAACTGTGAGGTCACATACTAATTTTTATTCTTTGACCCAGCAGAGGCTGAGAAATATTATTCCGCGTCAACGTACTAGCGCGCATGCGCGCCGTGGACTTTGGACCTAGCGAGAGGGTATTAGAACGAAAGACAGCACAAAACGAAGACGCAGATAGCCTCTTTCTCAAGAACGAAAGACCGGACAAAAGAAAGACGCAGATAGCAAGAACGAAACACCGCACAAAAGAGAGACGGAGATAGAGGCTATCTCATTCTCACTCGTTATATCTATATCTTTTTTCTCTCTTGCGTTACGAATGCGTTACGAAATTTCAATTTTTCAATTCACTCTCCATTCTCAACCAAATGTCAGGACGCCGCTAAAGAAGTTTCACTTCAAAATATAAAAATATAAATTGAAAGTATTTAATATTAATTTTTTTTTTTTTTTTTTTATTTTTTACAAATCACAATCTAGTTATATACCTTAACTAATAAGTGATATTTATTTAAAGAAAATATATAAAGTTATGCTTTCAAAAACATGCAAACATGAGCAGTTTAATCCATTAGTTCGTGAGGTTTATTCCTTTTTAATCTTCTCGTCTGGTTGGCTACGTCAAGGAGTCGAAAGGCCTCAGTGTTTGTATGCCTTTGCAGTCTAATTTGATGAACTGCTGCAAATCGTTGAATTTCTTCTTTTACTGTCTCGATCTTAAGATCTTGGTGAAGTTCTTCGTTACGAATATACCAAGGGGCATTGACAACGGCCCTTAGTATTTTGTTTTGACATCTTTGGATTTAATATTAATAACTTGCGTTTTGTTTATTAAATTTTGCTCTTAAAAAACACAACGAATCAAGCGTTTCATCATCAAGCGAGGACCGAATTTTCGTACAAATATAACCAGCGGCCGAAAAAGCTCTTTCTGATTCTACACTTGTCGGCACTATTGTCATTAAAAAATCATACACATTTTGTAAATTTCGTAAATTCGTAATACCAAAATACCGGTATTTTTACATAAATACCGGTTTTTAATACCGGACAAAAATCGTCCGGGATCCCGGTATTCGGGATCCCGAGATCCCGGTATTGTAAGCCCTAATTCCTGCCTTTCTCTTTAAGAACTTTTAAGTACACTTTTGTATTAAAATATATTATTTTAATAATATAATAATCACTAAGCAATTAAATACAAAATCAAAAAGAAAAAGTAATAATTTAACAAAAATAAATTCAGAATATTACTATTTTGAGATTATAAGGTAAATTAATTAAAATTGAAATTGTATAACAAAGTTAAAAGATTATCCATCCATTTTTTCCTTTTTGTATATTTCAAGGAAATCACACTATTTGGTCTCTACATACCATAAATAGGTATATTAGATTTAAAAAATTCATCTGTTTATACAATAATTTTAAATTAATTCCAATTTAATGTTATTTTCAAAATTAACTAATCACAAATGGATTCTCGAGGTGTTATGATATTTGTTTGATGGATACAAATTTCTTGGTTGCACCATATTTCATGTTCAATGACTCCATTAATTTCTTTATTTGTCTTGTCTGAGAATAAAACGGTGTGACGCGGTGTAAACGTTTTAATTCGCCGCTGAGTGATTTGTCTGTTTGCATATGATGAGGGAAACAGCATATGGTACTTTGCCGACGCGACGTCTGTCAGTCTGTCTGCCTCTTCGAGTAGGGAAGTCAAGCCTGTCTTGCTAGTTTGTCTCACCAACACAAACCAACTTACCTGTCACACACTCCACACACACACACACATACACATACATACAACCATCCACACTTTCCGTCTCGTGCTTATGCCCTTCCCTATGTTCTTCACCCCCAGGGGCTTTTGAACCCTCAAAATCCTTGAGACGACAGCCGGGGCGGCCACCTCCCCTTCCACGGAGCCCCCATTCTCTTTAAATATCCTAACATGCATTCGATCGTTCTGACATGAAATTTCTTCTTCCCTCTCGCACCACTATGCCAACTCCGTTTTTATTTTCATTCAATCATTTTTTCCCATACCGACCCCCCAAATTTACCGTCAATAGAAAAATATTTTAAAATCAATTTTTTTTTATCTCTTTTTTTTAAATAAAAAAAAAAAACTAATAAAACTAATAAAAAGATTATCAATTAAAAACCCAATAAAATCGATCATTATCAATTATAATCATTATATTCAATTAATATATTTATATAAACGATTATTTGTCTTCATTACTAAATAAAAAAAAAAACACGTTTTTCAAATAATGATTGATTCCACTTTACTAATAATTTGTTATTAATTCTTTTCAACTTAACATATATTAATAATGATATAATACAGTTTATTTTCTCATTTAATTTAAATAATATGATAATATATCATGATAAAATTATATATAATTATTCACACCTTAATAATGCAAAAGGTCTGTCACGTGATTATTAAATTATACATGTTAAGCAAAGGCGAATGAAATGAGAAAAATATTAATTATATATTAAATTATTAAATTTCTCCGTAGTTAAGATGCTAAATTACAAATATACTACTTAATAAATATTTATTTTTTTTTTTGTATCTTGACGTAACATATTTGTATAATATTATAAGAAATAGGAATAAAGAAATTTTAATGAAAATTAAAATTTATTTAATTTCATTAAAAAAATTTTTTTCATTATAGAATAAATACATTTAAAACACAAACAAACAAACAAATTGTTAAGAAAATTAATAAAATTATGAATGCTTTTATAAAATATTAAACCGTAATGACAAAGGACCATTGGTCCAAGTGGTGAGTTCCCTTCTAATCCCTGTCATGTCACTCATCAAATATCCCATGCGAAGAGAGGGGAGATAATATGAAAAGAACTTGATAGTGGTTTAATCCTTATAATATTATCAATTATCTATTAAATCCCCCAAATTTCAAACTAATTGATTGTGATTGTCAACAAATTCATAAATTTATAAAAAAAAAAAAATTTTTTTACTTACAAACATTTTCATTATTATAATAATAATATTAATAATTAACAATGATTTTTATAATAAATAAATATATATTTTTTTTTTAATTTTAATTTAAATTTAATATTAGATCAAATGTGAAATATAACCGAAATGAAAAATTTAATTTTAATATTCATTTGATCACAAGTCAAAATTAATTTTATTCAATTTACATTCCTATTTTAAAATCTCAAAACATTATTAAAACTCCACATTTGAAAATGCAATGTTGATTTCAAAAATATTATAAAGTTTAAATTTACATATTTACATCTATTACTTAAATAAAATATAAAAACTTATTAAATAAAAAAATAAATAAATAAATAACAAGTCAGTCAACTTGGTCGAGATTATAAAAAGTAAAGCTTTCTATTATTAATTTTTTTACATTATTAGTTTATTATATTTGTATTTTATTAGTCAATGTAATGTAAATTTTTAAGATCTGTTGTCAATTCCATGCTCTATTGTCATGGTACTTTTTTGTCAAAAAAAAAAAATGATGTGTTATGTGGTTTGCCAATACAAAAGACTATTCAGGACTCGTCTCCTTAAAATAGACACTAGGAAAAATATAATAGAATAAAGTTGAAAGATTATAGCACCCAAATAGAAAGCAAATATTGTAGTATTAAAAATGTCACACATAAACATGTTGACTTTCCTTGGGCAGAAATACCTGAATTATTTTCTAAAATCAAATTGAACAAAATAAATCAATTTTATTTACTTATTTTATTTAGTATTTATTAAAAAAAAAACTTGCCATCATTTATAAGTATAACATTTATATGTAATTTCATACACATATGAATTTTATAAAGAATTTTTAAATAAAAATATTAATAATAATAAAGACACTGTATATATATATTTACCGACCGACGATAGTAAGGGAGGTATTGTTTTCACACCAAATTTCACATGTGGAGATTTTTACATATCTCCACGAATCATGCATTTTCTAAACAGAAAAAAGTATTTTTAGCATGATGTCTGTCCGTCCGTCTGTCCGTCTGTCCGTCTGTCCGTCTGTCCGTCTGTCCCTCCGTCCGTCCGTATAGATGTGTACAGCCTGAACGGCTCAACCGATTTTGATGAAATTTGGTATATTTACTTAATGCATCAGTGGGATGAATTGATCAACTTTTGGTGCAATTCCGGAAACCGGAAGTGGTAGTATTAGCGATCGACGATAGGAAGGAAAGGGTTATTTTCACACCAAAGGAGATTTTTTTATATATCACCACGAATCATGCACTTTGTATTGGTTTTATCCTCGAGAAAAATCATATTTATTAGTTTTTTCTTGATTTAAAATTATATGACGTCATCCAGCCATTCATGACGTCACAGCCTGGTCTTGCATATATATTATAAATAAAATAAAATTAAAAATGTTTATATTTATTATTTATGTATCCATATCTGTTTTTTATTACATTAATAGATATATTAAAATTATTTGAAATTGATTCTGTAGCTGGAAATTAATTTATTTCAAACAGTCGGTCGGTTCGGACCTGGCCACAGGTCAACTTATTATATTATGAAATTAAACAAGGTAATAATATAATTAAATTATAATTAATCAATATGGTAAAGATTAATTTCAAATAAAAATAAAATATTATAATAGATATAATTAATTAATATTTGTATAATTGAAATTATTTTTGTTTGAGATTTTAGAGTTAATTTACATTCATAAAATTGAGCACCATTCATAATTATTTAGAATATTTGACATGGTATGTATAAAAAAATGTCAAAATTCAATAAATAAATAATTATTGTAGAATGTTTGTGAATTTTTCAATGCAAATTTAAAGTTGATATCCCCTTTTGACCATCCAACACATATTTTTAATTTAGATACTAAATTTGAACTCAAATGGATAAACCGATAAACTCTATTATAGATCTTTTATAAACGCACATTCACATACTCACATACAAATACAAACATCTCAGTTGTCAAATGTTATAAATTGATTCTATAAGTTTCAAAGAGTAAAGAAATAACAAATAATAATAATAATAATAATATTATTAATCGGTTATTATCAACATTCCAATTCTATAAATTCTTTCCCCCAATTCTATTTTTATTAATGAATATATGTAATACACTTATTTTTCCTTACTTTTTTTTACCGACCGACGATAGTAAGGGAGGTATTGTTTTCACACCAAATTTCACATGTGGAGATTTTTACATATCTCCACGAATCATGCATTTTCTTAACAGAAAAAAGTATTTTTAGCATGTCTGTCTGTCCGTCCGTATAGATGTGTACAGCCTGAACGGCTCAACCAATTTTGATGAAATTTGGTATATTTACTTACTGCATCAGTGGAATAAATTGATCAACTTTTGGTGCAAATCCGGAAACCGGAAGTGGTAGTATTAACGATCGACGATAGGAAGAGAAGGGTTATTTTCACACCAAATTTCACATGAGATTTTTTACATATCACCACGAATCATGCACTTTGTATTGGTTTTATCCTCGAGAAAAATCATATTTATTAGTTTTTTCTTGATTTAAAATTATATGACGTTATCCAGCCATTCATGACGTCACAGCCTGGTCTTGCATATATATTATAAATAAAATAAAATTAAAAATATTTATGTTCTATCCATATCTGTTTTTTATTACATTAATAGATATATTAAAATTATTTGAAATTGTTTCTGTAGCTGGAAATTAATTTATTTCAAACCGTCGGTCGGTTCGGACCTGGCCACAGGTCAACTTATTTTAAATAAGATATCATAATTTATTTTTGTAAATATGTAATATTTTAAATTTTAATTTAATTTTAATTTTAATATTAATTAGAAATATAATATATAGTTGGAAAAGGAGGTGGATCCAAAGAAAAACAAATAATTAGAAAATTATGTTTGTATAATATTACTAAAGGATTATAGTCTACTAGGAAATACCTGTTTTGTATCAATTAACAACTTGTTAGTCCTGATGAAGAATACGATTAGCGTTCAAAACGTTATTTTTTTGATTGCTCCAACTCCTTTATATAAAATATATAACAGCTATTATTTAGAAAATAAAATTTAAAAACAAAAAAATGGTTATCAATATTCTAAAATTAGGAACAATTATATAATAATAAAATTATGTAAAATTTTGTACATTACCTCAAAAAAAGGGGAATAAAATAAAATATAAAATATATAAATATTTCTTAAATAAATAAAATAAATAAAAAAACTTTGAAGATATTAAATATTTAAATTTGTTATATGAAAAGCTCTCAATATTTTTTAGTTTAATAAATGAATTTAATTCCATAATTATGAAATGTTTTGAGATGTTGAGGTGTATAACTGGCAAAGGAAAAAAATCAGACTAAATATAGCACCAAGAGCGATTTAATAGATTAAATGGGATCGAAACCCGAAAGCAGATTTGGCTCTGTTTGAATTTCGAGTGTATGTAAAAGAATTTCTCGACAAAGCGAGGGCTCCTCCCTCCCTCTGACCTGGCTGACGGTCGGTCGGCTCTCCTATACCTTTGGAAGTTTTACAAAGGTAGAAAGGGGAATCGACTATTTCAATCACTTTTCTATACTCCCCACCTCACATGCATTCAAAGCACAACGAAAGAGAGATTTTCCTATTATTTATATTAAATTTCGGGCAAATAAAAAAAAGAATAAAAAAAAATGCTTCACTCCTCTTAAAAAAAAAACAAGAATTTTCATATTCCAGTTTAATTTTTACACAGATTTAATAAATGTTTAATGAATGAATATTTCAACTACTTTGCTAAATTATAGTACAAGTAAATAAATATTTATAAAAAATAATTCTCTCAGTTAATCTTTCTATACCTTTAAAATATGGGTAATATTTAAAATAAAAAAAAAAATATTTGATTCATATTTTGAATAAAAAATATAATTTATTTTATAAACACGTTTTTAATAAAAAAAAAATTATTAATATAAATTTATATCTATTTTGTTTAATTTAGCAATTTATCATGATTAAAAAAATATTATTAATATTATTATTTATTATTTAAAGTATTTTATTTAAGAAAAGAGTTTTAGAAAAAAGTTATTGTAATTCTCAACATTATTAAATTAATATTATAATACGATCGATAGTTTTGAGTAGTTTTCTATTTGAAAAGTTAGTTTGCCTTTATAAATCATTTTAAGGGTGTAAAAAATGGATATTACAAATTATTTCATTAGTATAACATATTTTTAATAAAATTTAAATTTAATTATAAAGATTAATTTTATTATCTTTACCTCACTCATTAAATTTCTTTATTTCAATTAATATATATATGTTAATATGGATATATTTACATCTTAAACACATAACAATTCAACGTAATTGAAACTTTTATATTATTATATAATTATTATCGCCACTTTCAATTTAATTAATTAATTTTTAATGAAATTAAATGTTGTGAAAATTGATGGTAAAAGACTCTGGTAGATAATTGCGTTTCTAGGATCTAACAGTTGAGTAGTAAATAATTTTTAAGAGGAGGATTGAGAGTTAAAATTATAATATATAAATATATTAATAATCATTTAATGTTTATTTTTTATGTTATTTATTATAATAAATATAGTATTCCTATAATCTCTTGTATAAATATATTTTAGGAAATTTCTTCTTTTTTTTGTATCTTTTGTCATTAAATGTGGCTAGAATGAGAGAGAAAAAGACCATAGTTCGTTACGAAACCGATTGGGAAACCAAAAATGCGAGGGAGTTAGGAGAGAATAAAAGAAGGATGGGGGTGGCTCAGGTTTGGGACATTTGAAAGAATGTAGAGTCTATACCCAAGTACTTTCAAGTTCGATAGAGATAGATAAAAAGATAGATTGAAGATTATTATAAATTAAAATTTATGCAATAGATTACTAGAACTGTGAATTTATCATTATTCTACTAAAATTTTCATTTCAACATAATATAATTGTGAAGAAGGCAAATAGAAGAAAAAATATATTTAGTAAATCAATATAGAAAATAAAGTGAATTAAAATTGATTATATATATATATATATATATATATTGGTGAAAAAAATTTTGTCATTTTTATTTTACAATATAGTTTATTAAAATTATATTTACTTTGATATTCTCATACATTGATTGTTTTCCTTTTATTTGAACGAATTGAAAATGAAATTTGATTTCTTATTTTTTTTTTTCTATGAAATTCACTATTGGTCATTTAAATCGAGTTTGGTCAGCTGAAACATTCATCATTTATTCAAAAGTTTTATTAATAATTCTGATTGAATATAAATTCACTATTGAATGGAATTCTTATGCAAATGGTCCTATGAAATAAAAAGACTATTTTCAAATCTGAAAGGGAAAGTGTTTTTGATCCGTGTTAATGCGCTTATGCTTTAGAAAAATGTGCAAATTCATTATTGCTTTGCAACAGTTTTCATACTGTTATATTTATTTATATATTATTTATTTATTATATTATTTTCTTGGAGTATGCAATAGAGAAAAAAACATTGAATATAAAAAACTTGATAATTTACCTCGGACTTGGATTTGGTTTTATTTAAAATACATCGATTAACAGAATTGTGATTACTATTAATTTTTTCCATTATAAATTTGTATTACAAAAAAATTTCTTAATATTTAAGTTAAAGGACTTTCTGTGAGACATCCTTCATTGATATAGATATAACATAAATATTTTTAATTTTATTTTATTTATAATATTTTGTATTTAAGGAAGCGGTATCTGACGTAGTTGATGACGTCATTTAAATTTTCTATTTTAAATTAAGCAAAAACTAATAAAGATGGTTTTTCCCGAGGCAGAAACCAATACAGATCGATTTTTCTTTGGTGTGAATTTCAATAAAATCGTTCGAGCGGTTTAATATTTCAAAAATACAAATATATATAAATATATATATATATATATATAAAATTTTGCTAGTATAATAAGATAAGATAATATTGATAATAATCATTATCTTAAAATATTATTGATATTCTCAAGATAAACATTGCATCATATTATTATATCATAGTAGGGTTCTAATTATTGTGGACTATATTGATATACATTAAAATATTATTATTGGGTCTTGTGAAGCCCCCCTTGAAGCTTTTATAGATATAAGTGACCAATTCGATTCGATTAATTTTAAATACTTGCATTGAAATTAAATCACTGGCCATAGTTAAACAACTCGAATAGGATGTATATTAACAAATAATTATAATGGTTTTTTAATAGTCATGATTTAAACCCTAAAGCATCAAGGGTTCAAGTAGGGATATCCGCTACTGAGCATTCCACCTGAATACAAACAATGATGGCTAAAGGGTTAACATTTCCTCACTCTCCCTTAATGACTTTTAAATGAAATATATAGGAGAGATTGAAATATGTATTTTCACAAATTATATTAGTATTATTATTTAACAACTCATTCACTTAATGAAAGAAATATTTTTTTAAAAATTCAACTTTTAATGGTTTATTCTGTTTTTAAAAAAATCAATATTAAATTGAAAAGAGTAATTAAGAAAGTTTTAATAATAATTCATCATTTTAATATTTATTTTTAAATATTCTTTAAATTTTATAGTAATTAACCTTTTTTAAATAATAATAATAATATAGCATAAATTAGTTGATCATTTTTAACACCATATCTTATTGAAAACAAATTTCGAAATTCCGTATCGAGAGTTTCTTGATATGCGTACTTGGTAAGCTCCGACCCGGCTATAAGTGATCCTTGACCCCATCGGGACAGCTTTCCCCTAGGAACTAAAGTTACTAATATCAAGTAAGTGAGAGGGAGAGGCAGTTTCTGATTCCTTCAAACTGAAGATCAAGAAAAGCAATGCTCCCTCAAACCCAAAATCTAACTTTTCCCTATAAATAAATAATTATAATATGAATGAAGTGGAAGTGAATGGCTTGTGAATAGGAATACTATTAATTATTTATTATGCTAAAGAATTCATTTACAAAGTAATCTGTTGTTATTCTATCTTCAGAGTTGATTATATTTCCTTTTGAAATTATCTACCTATATTATACATCAATTTGAATAATCTTATAATTAAAATAAATTTTATGATATATATATTTATTTTAATAAAAAAATTTATTAAATCTAATTGGCCAGGTCCGAACCGACCGACGGTTTGAAATAAATTAATTTCCAGCTACAGAAACAATTTCAAATAATTTTAATATATCTATTAATGTAATAAAAAACTGATATGGATAGAACATAAATATTTTTAATTTTATTTTATTTATAATATATATGTAAGACCAGGCTGTGACGTCATGAATGGCTGGATGACGTCATATAATTTTAAATTAAGAAAAAACTAATAAAGATGATTTTTCTCGAGGATAAAACCAATACAAAGTGAATGATTCGTGATGATATGTAAAAAATCTCATGTGAAAAATTTGGTGTGAAAATAACCCTTCCCTTTCTATCGCCGATCGCTAATACTACCACTTCCGGTTTCCGGATTTGCACCAAAAGTTGATCAATTCATCATAATGATACATTAAGTAAATATACCAAATTTCATCAAAATCCGTTCAGCCGTACACATCTATACGGACGGACGGACAGACATCATGCTAAAAATACTTTTTTCTGTTAAGATTGGCATGATTCGTGGAGATATGTAAAAATATCCACATGTGAAATTTGGTGTGAAAACAATGCCTCCCTTACTATCGTCGGTCGGTAAAAATATCCCAATATTTTTTATTTATATAGATCTTTATATTAATTACTATATATTTGTAGTTATTTGTCATTCTAGTCCAATTCACAAATAAATATTTTAATAAATAATGATTGATATTCTTAAGATAATATATTGCATCATATTATATCATAGAGGGGTACTACATAATAATTTTATTATTGGGTCTTGTGAAGCCCCCCTTGAAATTTTTATAGATAAAAGTGACCAATTCAATTCGATTAATCTTAAATACTTATATTATACTTATTAAATTCTATAAAATATATTTAATAAAAATTGATTAGTATATTTTAATTATTTATTTTTAAAATTCTAAAATCTTAATTTAAAATCTAAATCAAATAAATTTTTAAATAAAAAATACATTATTTTATTAAAAAAAAATAAATTCATATTATTTTCTTTTCTTTTAGAATAAACACAATGAAAATTATTAGGGATAATTCAGAAAAAAAATTATATAATATCATTTTATATTCTAAATAAAATTCAATTTGATGTCTCTTTAATTATGTTTAATTTAAACCTAACAAACAAAAAAACATAAATTAAAATTTCTTCATTTCATTTATCATAAAATTGGTTAAAACTTTATTAAATTATGAAACAATTTTACCTATATATATATATAAATTTATTTGTAAAAAGAAATTCAATAAACACTATTGATAAGGCACGAGATATATATCTATAAATTGAAATTTTAACCAAGCAATTTTCTATATCATTGAAAGGATAAAAGATTATTTAAATACATATAATAGCCAGGCTGTCTAACATGATAAATGACCTTTGATAGTTTCTAATAATGATAAGAATTTATATATTTTTACTTTTTTTTATTTATATTATTAATATCATTTCAATTAAATTAAAAACAATTAAACGTGAAATTTGAAATTGTCTATGGTCTACTTACTCTCTTAAAATTTTAATGATTTAATTATAATTATTTGGTTTGTTTTAAACTAATATTTTTAATAAATAATAGTTTAATTTTATTTATGAAGTGTTTTGTTAACATTTTTGTTAATGTAGAATTTATAGTTCAAAAGAAAATAAATATTTTTACATTTTTTGTTATTTTTAAATACTTTTTGATTATTATTTATTTTTTAATAATTAATTATTTATTTTACCTAAATGGGTGTAGATCCAGTAAGTCAATTTAAAAAAAAACATTACAATATAAATTTATAGTTATTTTGAAAATGTAAATTATTAAATTTTATGTAAAAACATTGAAATTTTATAGTATCTGTATTACAAAAATTATGTCCTTATTAGGAATATATATTTCCATCTTTATTTTATTGTCACAATCTTTTGTAAGATTTTAACACTTATTAAATATTTTTATAAATTTAATACTTATTATTATTATTTTATTATGTTTAGTTTGATGTATCGATATTTCTTTTAATCACACTCTTATATTAATAAATAAATAAGTCTAATACCATTCGTCAGGCTGTAAAGGAGTCACCTCGGATAATTTAATTTTTTTAAACTGTAAATAAATTAAAACACAGGAATATTGAAAATCATTCTAGGCTGCAAATATCAAAAACAAATAGTATTACTATATTCTTATAATTTATGAATATCATTGGTTTATATAATATATTCATTTTACTTCAATTTAATAAAAAATAAAAATGTAAATTTTATTCTATCAATTTATTCAGAATCAAATTAAATTATTTGGTTTCAGAAAAAAAAAATGTTTTATTAAATTAATATCTAATCTAAGAAAAGATTGAGTCCTTCAAAGCAATTGACGACGTTGACTTTACTTTGAAAAGATTTCAATAATTTTTTTTTCCCTTTTCTTTTCGTTCGCAACCCCACCGATTTTCTAATTCAAATAAAAGCCCTCTACGTTTCCTTCTCACTCAATAATATGTTGAACAAAATATCGAATTTCAGGTTTTCACGAAACTTCAACATAAATGATCTTCCAACGCGTTTTTTGGAGGTGTCACTTTCCAAGTAACAATTCATTTCAGGACAATGAAATTTCCAATGTAGAGTGGACCTAGCCATTCAGGTCGGCATAGCGGAAGGTTGATCAGGGAGGGTCACCCGCCCTAACCGGAAATATTCTTCCTGAAAATTCAATTTGTTTTGTACAAAGGTTATTAAAACTAAATCTCTCTCTCTCTCTCTATATATATATATATATAGTTAATTGTATAATGAATTAGATGTAGCTGGAAATTATCAGGTTTCCAAGTCAAGGTTAACAGTTTTCTGTCTCACTGGGAATTTTTATTCATTACCGACCGACGATAGTAAGGGAGGTATTGTTTTCACACCAAATTTCACATGTGGAGATTTTTACATATCTCCACGAATCATGCATTTTCTAAACAGAAAAAAGTATTTTTAGCATGATGTCTGTCCGTCCGTCTGTCCGTCCGTATAGATGTGTACAGCCTGAACGGCTCAACCGATTTTGATGAAATTTGGTATATTTACTTAATGCATCAGTGGGATGAATTGATCAACTTTTGGTGCAAATCCGGAAACCGGAAGTGGTAGTATTAGCGATCGACGATAGGAAGGGAAGGGTTATTTTCACACCAAATTTCACATGAGGAGATTTTTTTATATATCACCACGAATCATACACTTTGTATTGGTTTTATCCTCGGGAAAATCATATTTATTAGTTTTTTCTTGATTTAAAATTATATGACGTCATCCAGCCATTCTTGACGTCACAGCCTGGTCTTGCATATATATTATAAATAAAATAAAATTAAAAATGTTTATATTTATTATTTATGTATCCATATCTGTTTTTTATTACATTAATAGATATATTAAAATTATTTGAAATTGTTTCTGTAGCTAGAAATTAATTTACTTCAAACCGTCGGTCGGTTCGGACCTGGCCACAGGTCAACTTATTTTTTTTTTACTTCATATTCAAGTTTATTTGCCTATTCTTAAAAAAAAGCTGGAGTATCTCCACTAGACTATCTAGGAAATTTGAATTGGAATAAATAACATATATTAATTTAAATTAAATTAAATTAATTATAAATTAAAACTAATAAATAATATTTATTAAACCAGCGCATGTTTGGCTCTTTGTTGATGGCACCACGTCACGTGTTGGCGCGTGAGGTTTGCCGTGTTAAAAAATTAATTCTGGTACTTTCAGCATTCAATCAAGCTGAAATTATATATATATAGCAGTTTTATACAATATTTCATCATGTGAAAAACTATCAAACATATATCTTTATTTATACGGTCACTTTAGAGGAAAAAAAATCAAAACGTTGTAGGTAATGACCCTCTTCCGGTTGAGCTACATTTCTCAAAAGTTGATAGAAAACTATGAATTTTGAATAATGCCCATGTACCAAATTTCATCATTCTAACTCAAACCGTTTATGCATAATCTTGGTTACATACATACACACACACACACACACATTTTTCTCAACCTTAGTGAAAATGATTCAGGAACCTTTAAAACGTATAAAAACATCAAAACCTCAACATCGAAAATTTTCGTGATCGCAATACTATCTCTGACGAGATAATAAAAACAACAACCAAAGATCTTTCTTTTTCTTCAACTTATTTTTTTTTTAGATATACCTAAGTCGATTCTTTACTGATAATAGGTGGTATGTATAAAGATCCGATTAAAGAAAGTAAAGTTCATATAAAGTAGATAAAGCCAAAATGACTATTTAGAGATGAACAGAGTTTGAATCTACCTATATCCTCTTAGAAAATTAATTCTCTCAATTTCGTTTTAATATTAACTTAATTACTCAATATAAAAAATATAAAAAATTTAAATGTTTGTATTTAGTATATAATTAAACCCTTAACACAAGAAATCAGGAAAATAATAAAAATAAAAAAAAAATACAAATGGGAATAATTATGAAATTAATGTTAACATTGAAATGAAGTTAAGTAATAGATTATCACTTTTCCCCTAAAATTTATTTTTATAAAATCTTATTAATAAAATTAGTATCTTGTTTTTTGGAAAGTTGAAATGTGTATAATTTCACCTTATTCGTATTTTCTGTAGTAAATTAAATGCTTAATAGGTGTTTGGACAATGAATTCCTTAGTCTATTTTGGCTTCAAGGGGGAGCCTTGGAAAGTATTTTCTAAGAGGTTAAAAAAAAATTAATAGATACTTCAAACATAACAACTTAACCAAACGTGATTTTTATAATTTTTCTTATTTATATTTATATAACATTTTTATGTACTCTATGAATAAATTATAAAAAATTTTAAAAGATTAAAAACAAAAAGTACACTTAAAAGAAAATATAATTTTAAATTAATTATTTCAAAAATTTCCACAGTTGGTTAGACAAAATCCACTAGATCAAAGCCCACTAGATAAAATCATCCAAACTTGAATGCAAATTTTTTAAAAACATCTCACAAATGTGTGTTTGTTTGTTTTTGTTTTGTTTCTGAATTATATTATACATAAAATATGATTATAGCTTAACTTTAGTAAATCGAGCCAATTGGTAATAGTAATCAATTTATTCTAGGAGCAACTATGTGACATTAGCTGACAGGTAGCATATGGCTTTAAATATTGATTTGTTCTTGGAAAATACGGGCTTTTTCAAATTTCAAGTTATTTTCACTGAAAAGTTGTTTAATTGGGTTTTAAAATTTTTTTAAATTAAAATTTATTGTCTCTCTTTTTCTTAGCCACTTCCATTGCAAACATCGTGCAGTTTTGCCTACTAATAAGAGATGTAAATATAAACACTTTTTTTCTATAGATATTAAATTATTGTACTATTATCGATTTTTAAATATTTAAATAAGTTCAAATTAATGCAACCTCATGAAGAGTATGAAATACATATACAAATACAAAGAGATTTACATACAAAATAAGAATAGTCTCTTTCTTAAGTCAAAACAATTTTCTTAATCCAATATCAATTTTAAAAATATCTAAAACTTTTTAAACACTACAAATGAATTTCCTGTTTAAATATTCGCCACTTTATAATTAATCTTTCATTTGATTTGTAGTTTTTTTTTAAACCATAATAATTATCAAAAGCAATATTTCATCAAGATAAAAAATAACACTCACCTATGTAATATAAAAATATATGCTTCTAAAACTCATAGTAAAAAAAAATACAATTAAATACAAGTTTGTTCATTAAAATAATGTTGGAAGGTAAAAAATTAAAACAATTTAAAAATTCAAAGTTAATCAAATTAAATTATTATTTTAACACTAAAATTGAATATATTATAAAAGATATAATAAAATAATAGATAAATAAATATTTTATACAAGTATGATAGCATGAATCATGTCATCATATTTTAAATAAATTTTTAATTATTTTAATACAATTTATATATCTGTACATATGTAAATTTTAGTTAACTATTTTGTTTTTATTAATTGTTTTGTATTTTATTTATTATTTTATATTTGCTATATATATATATATATATATATATATATATATATATTTATTTATTTATTATTTGTAATTTTTTTATTTATTATTTGGTTGATTATAGTTACTATAATATATATATATATATATATACGAGTATATATATATTTATATATTGTTGTTAAGATTGATCAATAAAGTAAATAAATTTTTATGAGTTTAATTTTTGGTTTATATTATATTTATTTATGTTTTTTATTTATTTATTTTATTTTATTTTTAAATTGCAGTTTTTATTACACGTATTAATCAATTTATTTATATGATCAAAATTTGTTCAATTTCTTTTTGAAAAATATTATTAAATTTTGTGAGTAACAAAAATCTATAATGATATGTTTATTCTTCTCTCTTTCATCTGAATTCAGATAGGCATATTTTGAAGTGTTTATTTTCAAAATTAGCTAAAGATACTTCTCTGTAGTTAAAAATATCGATGATTCAACTATAACATCATCTATCTATCATATGAAATTTGTCTGTTGAAATGTCTTCTTTTTTTTTCCATATATGTTTACAATCGTCTAACACACACTACCTGAGTACTAATATAAAAGGTAACATATTGTTATGAAGTGTGAATAAATAGTTTAGTGTCAATTACTTTAAAATATATAAAGAAACCAAAAAGTGTGTTTTTTTTTAAATATATAAATATTTAAAGTGTTTTATTTGAAGATATTCTTACTTATTTAAATAAATAAATTATCTCAAGGGATGGAATGAGCAACGGCAATGGGAAAGGGCTGCTGCTGCTGCTGCTGCTTGGCTTGCTTGTTTCCCTCAAGTGCCTTCTCTCTCTCTCTCTCTCTTTTCACTGTGTGTGTATGTGATTCCTCTCTTTTTCTTTTCTCATTCTCCTTCGTATCCGACCTCCAGTTTATTTAAGGACCCGGGGTCTCTTTTTTTTCACTTTCTTCTCTTACCAACAACATTCATTCAAAATTCATTCGACTAAAACTAATCTTGACAAATAATGTAAATATAGTTGCAGTCAACTTGTTAATTAAGAATTATCTCCAATATTATTATTTCTTGGTAAAATACATTTGCTATAAAGAAAAAGTTACAAGTCACGGTGTGAGAGCAACAACTGGATTGGCATCCAAATGACCCCGAGCTCAATGAAGCTACTCCTTCTATTATAAGAATCTTCTGCATAGGGAAAAAGATGTTTTCTTTTCCAATATCATACAAATCTGAAAGTAACCCTCTCCCGCGTCTTTTTGTCTATAAAATTCATACAATTCCAGGCGCGTTCCTTACCTTGCATTGGAATGGACTGGCAAGTTCTAAACCTGACTCTATATATTAGCACTGCTGTCCGTTCAGGATATAAACTACTGTCTCTTCAAACAGAAGCAGGTCCATTATTCTCTCGAGTCTTTAATAACTTTTCCTTTTTTGTACAATCTAATCCAGTTTTTCGTTGTGCTAATTCATTTATTCCTTGTGTCAATATTCCTTTTATCCTTCAGGCGTTAGAATGAATCTCTTCTTCAAAGACTTCTTCTAACCATAACTATCTATCTTATTAATACGAGTTTTAGACGCCTATTATTTCATACCTAACCCTACTTTTAAACAATATCTTCCTATTTTAATCACTGGCTCATATATATAACATTTTTATTATTATTTTTATTATTATTCATACATATATTCAAAATCGTTATTCATTCTAGACAAAAGAAAGAATTATAATTATGAATTTTTGAATTTATTTATGATTTAAGGAACAAAAATCAATTTGTGATATTTTTTACAATTTCTGTATCTTTGTTTGCGTCTATAATTGTTTAAATGGGTTATTATATGACTAATTACCCAAGTTTTTTTTTATGATATCCAAACAATTTCAAATATGTATATAAAAAGATAAAAATTCTCGAATTGTTCATTAAAATCCAACTTACAGCAGTAGTTCTTGCTTTTTTCTATAAAAAAAAATATATACATTTGTAATAAGTAAAAATGAAGAATTATAAACAATCATAAAAATATATTAGATATTTATTCTCTAAATGGATATATATATATATAATTATCTTTTATTATTTTTTAAAAAGTAATAATCATGAATGATCGAAAGGTCGTATACTGCATATACCAGTTAATTTAAGATTCTCTTCATGGATTTTACATTAAATTGATGTCAATACTTTATTCTTGGGCAGTTAATCTATCAATCTAATTCCAATTGCCAACCATGTAAGTATACTACTAAATCCCTGATTTGTATTATAAGTAATTGCAACCATCAATTATTCGAAAGGAAATTTTAAAACAATTTATAAAATAATTTTAAATTATGTTCTAATTTGAAATAAGCAATCTATTTCTTTATTTTAATTTTAATTTTAAATTTAGTAAATTTAGTTTAATAATATTTAAAAACAAACATTGAATTTATATTAAATGAAAAGTTCTATAAATTTTAATTTTATTAAGTTTAAAATATATGGGTTAAAAGACTAAAAATACATCTTTTTCTTGATGATCTCATTATTTTTACTAATTTTAATTATTAAAATATTATATATCCATATATTATTTACTTTTTAAAACACATTAGCAATATTTTTAAATTTTATATTTTAATTTTTTTCTTTTCAAAATATATGTTATTTTTTATAAAAAAATAAATTGAATTTGTTTACTTTCCCATAAGATTATTTAAATATTTTTGAATTTTTAAAAAATATTACTTAATTTTTTTTTTCATATCAAATACTATAAATTTCACAAATTTTGAATTTATGGAATGCAATGGATAAATAATATAAATATATATTTTTTTTCAAGTATATTTACAATATTAATTAATTGTTTTTTATGATATTAATCCTAATATAACATCATAAGTACCGGGACCCCGAGCCTCGGCTCGGTACTTAAGTTAAAAAAAATGATTCATTATTATTGGATTTGGCTGGTAATATTAATACCTGGGACACCGAGCTCTCGCTCTACCCTTTAAAAAATATTGATACACAATTCTTTAATTATTTATTACAATTATTAAATGTTACACATTTGCATCAATCTGATTAAAATTAATGAACTTGTGCTCCTCAATAATACATAAATATATAATATATAGGTACATATATTTTTTTTCTATAGTGTTTTTTTGAAAAACTGTTTAGCGCCCCAAGTGGTTATAAAACAAACTAAAGACAAAAAAACGTGCTTTGCAGCTTTTCGGAATTAAAAAAGCAAAATTGGCAGTCGTGGGACTGGCCGACAGAAGTGAAAACTTCTGCGTAAGAAATTTTAAAACAGACGAAATTCGCGCTATTTCACGAGAAAGATGAATTTCATATGCATGTATATATATATAACTTATATATTATTTTAAACATATATTTTAAACAAATTTGTAACTTATATTTATATATATATAAATACACAACTTTGTTTAAAATATTGCAATACGAACTGTTTTATAATTCTTATCTCTAACATAAAATATATATTTATTATGTGAAGTTCATTTCGTATAATTTTGATTATATATGTATATATGAAATGAACTTTACATAATAAATATATATTTATATGTTAGAGATAATTTATAAAACAGTTCTAATGACAATTCAAATTTCGCGCTCTGTTATAAGAAATTTGAAAGCAGATGGTTTCATGGTGTTGGTCACGATCACGCGAGTTCTATACTTTTTCCCCATCCCGCAAAAGTGCTCAACGCCGCTAAAGAAGTTTTCACTTCAAAAATTATTTAATATTTGGAAATATATCTGACTTATAGAAAAAATGAATATTAATTAAAGAAAGAAATAGTTTTTAAAATATCCTGAATAATATGTAACAATTTTCAAGATAGAAATTTATTACAATATTACAATTATTAACTGTTGCATCATTGCATCAATCTGATTAAAATGAATGGAACTTCGGGTACTCAATAATAATAAATAAAATAATATTAATAAATATATTGAATAATATTTTATTGAAAAAATATTAAAACTTATAAAACTATCTAAAACTTTATTAATAAAAGAACAATGAATAAATAAATATAGAATAGTAATTTATTAAAAAGTAAACAATAGATAAAAAGAAAAAAAAATAACAAAATCATTATTTTCATTTTTAAATAACGATTCACCCGGCGAGTTTCGAACCGACGAAATCCACTCGTTAAAACATCAGTCCAACCGCTGGACTATATGTATTTAGATAAAAAATTGTCATTTTTTTACTGTCTTAGCAGGCAGTATTAAAAATTTTGACGTTTTCCATATATAATTTTCAATTAAGAAATTAATAATGAAGCTGCATGTTTCAAGAGATATCATCAATAAAACTTAATTTTTCTTTATAAATACTATATCTAGTGTGAATTTGAAAAAAATCGTTAGAGCGGTTTTTGAGAACCAATATATATAGATAAATACATATATACAATTTTAGCTAGCATAATAAGATAAGATAATTGTATTAGGTACTTAGGCGATTGTCATGTTCGTACATGATAGAGATTACATATACATACATACTACTCAGTAAACAATTCAATTTAGTACCAAATGAGATCAAATAGCTTAAGAGTATAAGATATACGTATATAATTTAATAAAGATATCAGAATATCTCTTTGTTTCTATAAATACTATATATAAATTATGTATTTAATATACAAAAATCTATTATAATTTATGATTTGATAAATTAATCATTAAATATACATATATAATTATACTCTTATTAAACTATATTCAATTAAGTTTATAAAAGAATAAAAGAATATTAATTGTAAGATTTGATAAGAGCAATTCTAAAGTGAAAGTTTTACAAATTAAAAATAATATTTAAATCGATAATTTAGAATAAATCTATTTATATATATATAAAAGGTTTTCTCTTTAAATTTATTTAAATTATTCTCCGTTTCTTCCCATAACAACTGAAATAAATGTGTAAGGTATACAAGACCCCCTAAGGAGCACGTACGAACACAATATTCAAACATCCTGGTACTTCTTCCTTGATTAAATGAGCCAAAAAGTCATATGACAACCACACACACACACACACTATTGGTCACCTACTTATTATTAATTTTATTTATAAACTGTTAAATTTTTAATTAACTAAAAACATAGAAACAAAATAAATTCTTTTAGGATAAAATTAGAATTCAAACCTTCTAATTATCTTTTTTTTTTTAATTAAAGGTCCATTTAAAAATATAATTAACCTACAAGAGGAAAAATTAAAAAATATAAATATAAATACAATCGGAACATATTGTTGAAGTTATACTTCTTTAGGCGCGTTATGGAAAATTGATGGGGAGTGAAATTTTAAGATGTGTGACACGAAAAATTAACAGTTTTTTTGTTTTTCCAGAAAAATAAATTTTTATTTGCCTGAAGTAGGATTCGAACCTACCATGTCTCTCTTCGACTACGTCATAGCGCTCAAAGCAAGCGAGCGCTCTACCCACTAGGCTATGACGAATCCCCAACATTATTATCTTATTTTAACCATATATGCCATCCCATGGATAGATTATTAACAATTTTTTAATTAAACACAAAATATGAAGAATCTTGTTGAATTCTTGATGTCATATCTAATCTAAGGTGTGTAGAAAATTATAATAATTCCAAGAGTATATATATATATATATATATATATATATATATATATATATATATTTCAATCTAATACCAGACCAAATAAATAGATAGATAGATAGATGTCAACATTTCGTTTCATTTGTGTTGTTTCTAATGGACCGCTTGAACATTTCATTTCGAATTATATATGTGTGCTAATAAATTATATTCAGTAGTGATTTAAATTGAATATTTTGATTGATATTACTTACTATTTGTGAATATTAGTGAAAACAAAAAATGTGCTTATATACTTTTGAGGTTAACTATCCGTATGTATTATTTATTGATATAAATTAATTATTTAATATAATTAACACTAAATATTATTAAATTATTAATGTTAAATACTTATTATTATATATTATTATTAATAATATATTATTATATTATTTAAATTTATATTAAATGTATATATTAAATATATTTTATTATATAAATATATTAATTTTCAATTTTTTTTTAATGATGCCAAAGAAGTATAACTTCTCACGCGCGTACATAAGTACACGCACCGCTTTTTTTTTTATTTAAACAGTTGTTTATTTGACAAATAATTTTAAAGTACATAGATAGTTAATTTTATATTAAAGAGGAATATAATTGAAATAAAATTTAAATAAAATCACACAAATAAAAGAGAATATTTTCTAGTATAAAAGAGAGTTTATCATAATTATAATATCACTTCTCTCTAATAAATTATTTCTAATTTTTTTTATTTGTGAAGTACTAAAAATAGGATGTATATACATATTTGTTTAATTTTCCCAAAAATTGATTTAATTTGTAAAAAAAAAAATATTTATTCATTTAAAAGTAAAAAGAATATCATATAATAGATAAATGTATGAAAAAAGATAAAAAGATGAAAAAATTTCAATGGATACAAGCGACAAATGCAAATTATAACTTCCAGCTGGTGGGTATATTTTTGATACAGTCCTATTTTCATTCACTACCATAACATATTAGAGATACTTTTCAATGATAAATACCCCCCCCCCATTTTAATCAAATTATTTTTCTGCAATTATTTTCTTGGAGAGAATGCTTAGTAGCATTTTTTTTCCTTCCTCCCCCTACATTTTTCTGAGTGGATTCTATCCAAAATGCAAATAACATGCCACTCCTACGAATTAGCTTGTACTACATCGAACCAATTCGTTGTCGGGTATTTTAAGAAGCGGCTGGTTAGAAAGCGTGGGAGTTTTCAAAGGGACACCAATGATTCATTCCAAAGAGATCATTCATGATCTGGAAATATAAAATTAACTAAAGATTTCTAATAGACCTCACATTACATTTTATTGAGTTCTTACAGTTTGATTTTATGTTAGCCAAATCTTTTGAAATCAAATGATACAAATAGACCAATTAAATTATTACATATACAATTAATAGCAAATGGATTTCAAAAAATAAATCTATATATATTAATATTAAACATACGGCCTTGGCATGTTTAAAAGAAAGGTTGCCAAATTGCGGTTTTTTTCACAAAATATTCTGTTTAAAAAATTTAAAAAAAAACTATTATTAGTATCATGTAGGTATATTGAATATATATATATATAGTTGAAAAGATTGAACAATTAATAAACTTTAATTTTTTGTTTTTAAACCAAAAATATATCATATTTATTTTCAAATCAACTGGGTAGATAAATGATAACAATAACAATTTGGTTGTTGAGACTTTAGAATGTATTGGAAGTTTTCAAAAAGATGTCTTATGAAAAAATAGATTTTTATAAAATCAAAGAGTAGCGGGTGGACTTTCTCTATGATCCAGATAGAGATTGGTTCACTTCAGGGAAGCAACCCTGCTCACGCAAGCCACGACTTTTCCTCGCCTTCCATTGAGGAAGTCGCGTCCCAAACCCTAAAAAATCCCATCTATTCAATATTAAAATCCTTCCTATATTCTCCATCCACTTGGCAACCCGTCTAGTCAACATGGTGTTTTCAGGGCTAACAACCCCCTAATTATTCAATGGCGAATTCTATAGCTAGAAACATTTAGAATAGATCTTCATCCGAAAAAATAAATAAGAAAATAGACTTAAAAAAAATAAATATTTAAAGGTGGTTTATAACAAAGATAGTAGTAAGGCAACCAATACTTTCATAATCAATTACACCCTGGTAATTTACCTGAATAACAGAAATGCTTAAATGTAATGTATTTTTCGTTTGATTTACTTAATTTAAATATTTTATCTTTTTTTAATGATATTGTCTGATTAGAAAATAAATAATGGATCAAGATTCGGCAGGAATATATATATATTTAATAATCATGAGAAAAATAATTAAAACCAAAGTTCTAGGGTTTTGATTCGGGATCGAAACATCGTTGTAAAATAAATTCGAGATCTTCTTCTATTAAACCTTCTTCTGTCATCCTACTGTTTACTGACTCCTAACCATTATAAATAATTTATTCTTAATTATTTTAATAGATATGTGATTATCTGTGAAAATGCGTCATTTAGAATATTTAAAAGTTGAAATGATATATCATCTTATATTAATCAAATAATTATTTAAAGTAGAAGGCGTCTTAAGCGACAAAAAGATGAATTTTCAATGGAGATTAAATAACAAAGGAATATAAAATGGAAATAGCAAATATAAACATTTAAATAAATTCTAAATGCATTCTTCATCACCACCCTCCTTTCCTCTACCTCCTCCTCTCTATCTTATAACTTCTGACATTGTAATTTGATGCGCTTTCGTGCATTAAAACAATATAAGGTCTCAGTTAAGCAGAAAGCTGATAAACCATACTAAATCAGTCGACCAAGTATTGTGCCTCAAGCACAAGCCCAAAGATATAAATTCTATTAAAACATTGAATAATTATTATAATAGATGATGGATCATTATCATCTAGAATTTACATTTTCATAAATTTCAGTAAAGTATTTTCATTTCTTTTTACCATTAAGAAAATACATATATTTTAAAGATTCTCTTTTACTTTTAATAGGATATCATAAATACACTTTGCAAGTTTATTTATTTAATTATTATTTTTTAATCTCTTCAAATTTTCTATGACCACAAAAAAAAATAAGCTGGAGTGTCTCCACTCGACTATCTCGCAATTTGAATTGGATTAAATAACATAATATATTATATTTAAATTAAATTTAATTAATTATAAATTATAAATAATAAATATTAAACCAGCGCATGTTTGGTTTTTTATTGATGGCACCATGGCACGTGTTGGCGCGTGAGATTTGCAGTGTTAAAAAATTAATTCTGGTACTTTCAGCGATTCAATCAAGCTGAAATTCTATATATAGCAGTTTTATACAATTATTAATCATGTGAAAAATTATCAAACATATATCTTTATTTTTACGGTCACTTTAGAGGAAAAAAAATCAAAACGTTGTAGGTAATGACCCTCTTCCGGTTGAGCTACATTTCATAAATTTCTATTTTGATAAACTAAATCAACTGTACTTCAAGTTTATTTTGAAATAAAAGTTTTGAAAAAATGTACAACAATAACATTGAAAGAAAACGGTAAAGTGACAGTGTTACAATCAGAGTACGCGCAAGGTAGACTGCACTACGTGTACTTATATATGCTTGATCGATAGCTTTACTCTTCGACTTTTTATTATCTTTATTATTTATTTTATTATTTATCTCTATTTATTTTATTAATGATGTAATTTAACTTTATTTATTATAATTTAGCAATAGTATTGTTAAAACCATGGTGAAAATAGCATATTCTTGAGTGATATTGAGGGACTTGGAACGGATTACTTGGTTTTTAGTTGTATTTCTTATGGGAAAATTCAATTTGCTTGTAGTTGTTTTTGGTTGTTGTCGGTTTTGCTGAAACGAATTAACTACGCCATCCGAGAATCCTCTGAACTATATAGTATATAGTAAGTAGTATACTAATACCTATATATAACTTTAATAATACCTATAATAAATTTCATACCATATATTATATAAAACTCGTAAAAACCTAATAGTAAAAAAAATAAATTTTATGATATTTTAATTAATAAGTATTATCAAGTGAATTATATACATTTTTTTTATAATAGTAGAAAAGTGTTTCACAATTGAGCTTATCTTTGTACTAATTATCTTTGATCTCTTTATTAAATTACTATTATAACAGGTTTTTCAATTATAATATGTGTTTTTACTATAACAATACATTTTTATGAATAAATATGTATAAATATTTATATCATTATTTTTATTTCCTTCTATTGTTTTTTTTTCCTTTTGACTGGATCGATTGACATTAACTATAGTAGATAGAAGCATGCTGCCGGTCTCAATGAATTAAAATTTATATTATCATTTCAATCTATTTAATAATAAAGCAAAAATAATACGTGTTTAATAAAGTGGACAAAAGAATGAAGATGAAGTGCTTGGATAAATAACTGTGACATTTCCTTTAATTAATCCTCACCTAATGAAGATATTAAAGAGTTTATTTTTCTTAGAATTCATCATCTTTATATTTTTCCACAACTGTACGTTTAATTTTTTTTTTCTTTTCTTAAAGTATCTACCATTAGGTTCCTAGAAAAATGATTTCTTTAATACTTATGCAGCTCTGGCATGTATAAAGCACCGTTAGCGAAAATTATATTTGAAAAATACCTTTATTATTGATATATTGATATATATTTTTAATTTTTTTTTTATTTAGTCGGAATTAAATAAAATAACGAAGAAATTTTGTTATTTGTATATTTCAAAATTATAAGTTAAACTTATATATTAACGGAGAAGTTTATTTTATAGATAGATGAATGTAGATGAGAAAGGTACAAGGTCAGGTCAATAAGTCGGTGACTTTTTAAATTTTCCGCCTCATGAATGAAATGAAAATACTTATCCTGTCAGCAGGCAACTATCTGCTGACTCCTGTAGAAATTTGACCCAGCTGGGTCTTTTAGTTTTTGTTTGGCATCCAACCTCATTATTTAAGAAAATGGAAAAAAGTGAATTTCAATGAAAATCCACAATTCTGTATTTTCGGATTATTTTTATAGTCTTAAATTAGAACTTTGTCTTATATTATAATTGAATAACTGAATTGAATCAGAATAACATTAGATCTATTCATACTTGGTATATGATGCGAAAATTTACATCCAGAAAACCTGTCCACATCAGTCCGACAATGAAAACAAAAATTTTAATTAATTCTAACAAACATCTAAATTATTAAAATATAAAATTTTTTATTTCAAATTCAAATTAATCAACAAAATTATTTCAGATTTCCCTGTTTCAATGTATTTACATATTCATATATATATGTATATCATCTCGTATATTGCTTTTCAACGCCAGTTAATATAATATACAGAAAGATATAACGTTTGCTTGTATAATAAGATTAGATAAATAGATATAAATACATACAATAAATATGATTAAAAAAGCAATCCATGAAAAGTAAAATTTTGATAGAATTCTCTTGAAATATATTTAACTGTAAAGAAAACCATTTAATATTCTCTTTGGCTGAAATATTTCATTATATATTAATGATAATATGCTTTATTTACTAATTAGTAATTTATATTAATCCTTGATATTTATTCAACTTAAGTAATGAAGATATACCGATATTATTTTAAGAATTAATTTATTATTAAAATTAAGTGAATGTTTTTTTTTTAAATATCTCTCTCTATTTCTAGAATTAATGAATATATAAATATTTAAAAGTAAATTATCCGAGATTTTTTTTTTTTTGTATTAAAGTTGGTATTCTACTAAAAATTCTACTTGAATTTATTTAGTTAAACTGTCAATCTCAACAATTTATTGATTTGAAAAATAATTATTATTTATTAATAATGGAGATGACATTAAAATTCAAAATTTAATTAATATATATTAGAAGTAAGCAATTTTTATATTTCTATTATCTATAATTATGGATTGTTATTGAATTTATTATTTATATAAAGAATACCTTTTTTTTAAATTATTAATTAACAAATAACATTATTAAAATCAATTTCTAGCTAAGAAGATGGATCAATATAAGAATTACAATGAATTAAATTGAAATTTTTAAATAGTTATAGCAAGGAAATAAATTTAGAGAAGAGCGCATTGGGATATCGATTTGTACGACACGAAACTTGTTTCACAGGAAAATCACATCTAGGAGATTAGCTGGTCCGGACAGATTCTACTGATAATTTAATTAATTTTAGTGATGCAAAATTACCCCTGACAATCTCTTCGTCGGTTGGCCTAATGTATGCTTTGACTAACTACGAACAAAGGATATTTTTTTTGAGAAAATTAATTATTCATATAAATAACCTATTTTCCACACACACATATATGTATTATAACTAAAATTATAATAATATCTATAAAATTTCAAAAATGTGTGTATGTACGAGGTGTATTCGAAAAGTAAGGTGACTTTGTATTTTTAAGAAAAAACATTTATTTATTTAACAATATTTATGTTGTCCCCTTCAAAGTAATCCCCCTCAGATACAATACACTTATGCCAACAGTTTTTCCAATCCTCAAAGCACTTCTCATAAGCACTTTTCGGTATAGCCTTGAGCCCTTCCAGCGATGCAGTCTTTATCTCCTCAATCGATGCAAATCTCCATCCTTTCATAGGTCTCTTTAGTTTTGGGAACAAGAAAAAGTCACATGAGGCCAAATCCGGTGAATATGGTGGCTGAAGCATGATTGTGGTGTTGTTTTTGGCCAAAAAATCTCTCACAAGCAAAGATGAGTGATGCAAAAGCCATGAATTGTTTTTCCACAATTCTGGACGTTTTCTTCGAATTGCTTATCGCAATCGGCGCATAACTTCAAGATAATACTGTTTATTCTCCGTACGACCCCATATGGTAAGAACTCCTAATGCACCACGCCATGGTAATCGAAGAAAACAGTGAGCAAAAGCGTCCAGAGCGAGGCTCGTCATTGGCATCTTCCCGGTCATCTTGGAAGAGTTTGTACCACTTGTAAACATTTTTTTCACTCAGAACAGTTTCACTGTATGCCACTGGCGATATTTCAAGTGTTTCGGAGCACTTTATTTTATTTTTTACAGAAAATTTGATGCAAATTCTTTAATCCATATTTTTCGATAGCAAAAGATCGCTGAGCAAGCAAAACACTTATAACCTTTACCCCTCTCACAACCAAACAAAAAATTCTATACACTTGAAACTTGGTACAGATGTTCGGGAAGAGTGAACCAACAAAACAAAAAAATCGATAATTGAAAGTACATTGCTCGTGCAATTTGAAAAGTCACCTTACTTTTCGAACACATCTCGTATGTATGTATGTATGTATATGTGTAGACAAGATTACGCAAAAACGGTTTGGGCTAGAATAATGAAATTTGGTACACGGGCATTTTTCAATTTGTTATTTATTCGTAGTTTTCTAACAACTTTTGATAAATGTAGTTCATTTGGAACTAGACCATTACTTATCACGTTTTCATTTTTTTTCCACTAAACTGACCGTAAAAATAAAGATACATGTTTGATAGTTTTTCAAATGATTAACAATTGTATAAAACTGCTATATATAGAATTTCAGCTTGATTGAATCGCTGAAAGTATTGGAATTAATTTTTGAAATTATTTAACTTATTGACTGCCAATCACGCGCCAGCAAGAGACTTGGTGTCATCAACAAAGAGTCAAATACGTGCTAATTTAATAAATATTATTTATTAATTTTAATTTATAATTTAATCAATTAAATTAAATTTAACTTTAATATATGTTAATTAATCAAATTAAAATTTGCTAGATAGTCGAGTGGAGACACTCCAGATTTTTTTTATCTAGATTTCTTTATCACATAGCATTATATATATATATCAATATTCATAAATGTAAAGTATGTTAAATAAATTTTTTATTATAGAAAATTTTATCTTTATTTTATATATATATAAAAAAAGACAAAAATTTAAAGCAATGAATTTTATTGTATTGTATTGTAAAGGTTTTTCTCCCTCAACCAAGACATAGAATTGCTTACGAAGGGTCGTTTTAGGGACAGCCTGGTTGTTTGTGGGTTCCGTTGCAAAAGTATCGACGGCTGTTCCTTTCGTCGGGTCATTTTCCGAACCACAACTCCTCCTCCATTTTATCAAGTCCAATTGGCTAGGTGGATGATCCACTTTGTGAACGGTTTCCACTCTCTTTTGTTAAGTGTTTGTAGAGTAATCTTCGCTTACTTCCTAAGCCAACCCTTCAAAATATGACTCGTATTTATCCTTATCAAAGCGATAACCGAGGCATATGAGAGAAGGCAGACAGGCTGGATCCAAGTCGGCCGCCAGACCTTTGCCTCCTTTCTTTGGGGTGACACACCGATAGAGACAAAGGAGACCCGTGCCCCGCCCCAATCCAAAACGGTCCAAACACACGAACACACTAGTTATTAATGACCGGTTTACCACAACCACTCCAACAATCTTTATTAGATATTTATTCCATCTAGAGGCTCAAAGGTGTCTTCCGATTTATCATCTTACGGATCTAAAAACCGACCCGGATCTTGAATCCCAATCGAAATTATCATTCAGCAATTGGAGCCTAAACGCTTGTCAAGGTCACTATAGAATTATATTTCAATATATATATATATATATATATACAAAAAGGTATATTCAACACCGGTTTTTGTTTTCAAAACAAAAAGAAGTCTCCTTTCAGTTTGTTTAAAGAGGAAAGGACAAGTGATGACTTTTATCCTATAATGTTTTAAATAACTATCCGCCTGACAAATGTTTTCTTTTTTTTTAATAAAAGAAGAAAAAAAAATTAGAATTGGCAAATAAATACTTGATGTCTTTTTAAAAGAGGCTCTCAGATCCTAATTAAAGAGAGGCAAACAAATAAATAATTATGATAAGAGCAATAAGTAAGCATTAAAATAGAATAAAAGGATATTATCTTTAGAATAAAATTTAATTACCGTCGAAATAGACAAATAAATCAGTGGGAGTACTTACAATTCAAGTGATTTATATCCTTAGTAATTCAATTATACATTGATAAATCGTTATTAAAAAAAATAAAATAAAATGTGTGATATGAAAATTTACATTATATATAAAAAGAACGCTTCACATTGTAAACGTTTTATGAGTAAATAATGATAAAATATTTTTTTTTTTTTTGGAAAAATTAAATAATCATTCAATAAATTCAAATTATTTAAAAAAAAAAATAATGCACATTCTAGAAAATGATTTATTTTGAATCCAACTTTGAACAATTCAAATCCATTAACCCAAGCAATCCCAACCCAAATATCCTTTTCCACAACAACTAAATGTATTCTTTAATGTTTTAATATTTGATATTTTGTTTAAAGAAATATTAAGTAATTAATAAGTTTGTAATAGATCAATTGATATACTTAAATAATATAATTGAAATTATTCATATTAAAAAAGTTTTATGTCAATTTGAAATTTATTTTTTATTTTTTATTGTTAATTTTAATATAAAATAAAAATAATCTTTTTTTTAAATCCAATAAAATATAAATTATTTTTATATTTCAGTTATATGTGTGTTATATAATTTATAAATATTCAATAAACATATATTACCGTAGAGATAAGGAAGAAAGTTTAAGAGTTTAAGAAAATGACCATTTTATTAATTTAAATAAATAAATAAATAAAAATAAAAATTATTTTTTCCATTTCTTAAAAAAATTAATAAACATCTTATATAATTTTTCAATTAAACATTTAAAATTGATTTGTTTATTTGTAAGTTCGAAATTGCCGCTTGTCAACATTAAACTTCTCTAATGACACTCATGATTCTTTATTAATGAAAGACAGAAATAATTATAGTCATAGTAATTGTGAAATTTTATATAAATGAATATATATTTAATTAATTTTAATCTAATTTCGATCCAAACTCTCAGGAAGAATTAATATATTATGTTTGATTTTTGTAAATATTAAAATTTAACTTAAAAAGAGAATTTTATTTATATATATATACTTCGGTTTAATAAAAAATTTTCAAACTTTTATTTATAATAAAAACACATTTATGAATTTATTTCTATAAAAAAAAATATAACATAAAAAGTTATATTTTGAAAAGAATAAAAAAAAAAAAAAAATAAAACGTTCGCCCCCACCTGCAAATTTTTTTTATCTTTCTAAGTCTCTGATTTTATCTATAATAAAATAACAAACAAAGTGTAACATTATAAAAGTAAAATTTATATATATATATATATATATCTTTCAATAACTAAAAAATTCTTGTCCAAAATTATTTATGATTTTTTAAAAAATCGACTTGCTCACTATTATTATTAATTTATTAAAAATCCATTATTTTTTTTTTATTATCATTAAATTATTATTATTATTATTAAATATTTCCTTTTTCGTTCTACACCTTCAGAAAGTTGGTTTCCACCATTGCTGTGAAACAAGCTAATAAAATTTAATATAAAACAGTAAAACTTTAAATACTTTTTTTTTTATTAAAAAAAACTACATAATAAATATTATAATTTAATTAAATGTAACCTTTTTCAAGAATTTGTTGCAATTCGAATAATAGTAATATAAAAAAAAAAGAATGTCAAGATTAATTTGATGAAAAATATATATTTTAGTGTCTTCATTAAAATGGAAGGGTTAATTAAAAGGAGCTCGATGTCATAGAAGAAGTTATAGTAAAAGAGTGAAAATGGAAAACTCATTCCTCCCTACTCCAAAGATGTCCCTTCTATCTAAATCATTTATCATTAGGGAGTTTAGTATTCACCCACATATTTCTTGATTGAATATAATACAATTCCTCTTTCTGTCCTCTCCGTGTGCGATTATCCACAAGTCGCTTCTTTCCCTTTTTTTCACCCCACTACGCTCTTACTTTTCATCTTAGTTCAACGCTGGCTTATCTTCCTTTTTCGTTATCACTCCCCATTTCCGTGATCATTCATTTCTTAATTTCAGTGCGGCTTCTCAACGCGCAGCTGGTCTTCATTCATTCATTCATTTAATTCTATCATTTTTATCTTGAAAATTAATTTTTATCTTCTCTCCACTTCACTCTTCTTTCTTCTTTTTTTTTTTTTGTATATATACATATATACTCTCAGCGAAATTTATTTCCATTGCTAAACATTTACTCTGCTGTTTTATAATTAGCCTTTTTCGAAATAAATTATAAATGTACTTTTTGTATGCTATTTGCAGCGTTTGAAATAATTACAGATAGATTTTTCATTTCGAATTTAATTTCATTAGTAAAACTTTTTACTCAAGTAATCTAAACAAGGTATATATATATATATATATGACAGAATAAATAAACTTTTTATTAGATTGGTAAAATCAACAAATTACAATAAATAAATTATTTATGATTCGGTCATCATATTACTTTCATTTAGGACAATTAATATTAAAGAAAATAATTAAATTAAATGAAATAATTTATAAATAATTTTAATGTTGAATCAAGTAATAGATGAATAAAATAAAAATATTTTATATATAAGAGATATTTTATTAAAAATAATTTTGTAATATTTAAAATATTAATATGAAAAGAATTTTCTAAAAATAATGGTTGAATTTTTCCTATTTAAAATTTCAAGATTTATTTTAATGTTTATAATTTAAATGTAAAATTTAAAATAACTAATAAGAAATGTATTTAAAGAAGCTAATCTTATATATAAAATTCTCGTCACAAAACTTTGAAATCATACTCCTCCGAAAGGGCTGGACCGATTCTGATGAAATTTTTTATGCATATTCAGTACGTCTCAGAGCATGTCAGACTTCTTTTATTAAACCGCTAATTGGTAAGGTGTGTCCAGGGGAAGGTATTTAAATAAAAATAGTTTAGTTACAATGCTAGATCATAGAGGCACTGCTGGCGATAATTTGACACATATATAAGTCCTAATAGGAGACTTGCAAACAAAAGTGGTTCGTGGGTGAACCGTCTAAGGCGTTATCTTATGTCTTTGCACTCTCAGTTCGAAACTCGCAAAGGCACATTTTTTTTTAAGTATTATATATTTATTTACAAATTTATTAATTTTTATTATTTTAATATTTTATTAAATAATTTTATTTTATTAAATTAAATTTTATTATTAAATTTTATTTTATTAAATTAATAATTATGTCAATTAATTTTTTCTGCATAAATAAACATATATAAAAAACTATAGAGATGGGACAGGGTAGGAGTTAGATGGTTATAGCTCAGAATAGGGAAACTCGGGGGGTACAGGGGCGGAGCCCTCGTCTAGGTGTGGAGAGCGCCGAAGGCGCTCGGAGCAGCTAGTATATATATATATATATAGTATAATTAAAAACCAGAAAATGTATCTTTACTTTATATATACATATATATATATAAAGCCATACATGAATAATTTTATATCAAACTTTTAAAATAAAAAATATTAATTTGTATATTGAGATATCAATTCATTATATTATAATATTATAAAAGGATTTCAAAATAATTCGTTTAATCTGTTTTAGATATCATAAATATTATATAAAGTGAATCAATATTCTTTGTATACAAAATATCGTTCTAATTTATAAATTATATAATATTAACGGTATTGTTAATTTTCATATTTATTTGGTAGAAAGTAATACTGAATAAAAACTAATTTGAATTAAAAAATAAGAACAGTAAGTGCTGTAAAAAATATTTCTATAATTTTAGAAAATAAACGATGAGATTTTGGATATGTTACTATCATACTATGAAGTCTGTGAATTTGTGTTTGTGGGTTAACTCCTACTGTACATCCCGTTTATTTCTATAAATTAAAATGTTTGTTTACTACATAAACGATTTCTAGTAATATTTAATTTAAACTAGTAAGATACTAGTTTTTTTATTCTATTTACTAAAATGATAATGTCATTTATTCTTTCAAGAATTTAATAATAATTTTAATTAATAAAATAAAATTAATTCTAGTATCATCCTTTGAATGAAAAATTATATAAAATTCAGATATGGGGCTATTAAAATTTTTAGAATAATCCTAAAGATAAACAAACACTTAGTTTATTTTATTTATGCTATATATATTCGAATTCTTGTTCTTTTAATCTTAAATATTGTTCAATTCGATAAAACAATATAAAAATCACATTTGTAATAATGATAAAAAAATCAATGTTATTGATATTAAAACATATGACAAAATTTATAATCAAATGAAATAGTTATTTATTTACTTTATTATTATTATTATTAATATAATGTTTGCTTAATATGTAACCAAGTTGAATGGTGAATTTGTGCAATATATTAAAAATAATAAATGATAATAAAATTCTAGTATTGACTTTTACTGAAAACAAGTCAACAGATTTGGTTTTCAATCTCGATGACTTGAGTGCAAGTCCCAATCTGACAAGAGAACTTCCTTCCAGCTGGAGTCAATGGGAACGAGGTCCACTCATCCTACGTGATCAAAATTAGCAAGTTATTTGAAATAAAAAGTAGCGGCCTCCGAACAAGTCAATCAAGATAAAATGTGAGAGGATCCCTTCTACTGATCATACAACATCTTTACTCTTCTCAAGCAGCATCCGACTTGATAGGAGATACCCGTTGGTAGGATGTACAAATGTCAGAGGCTTTTTTATTGACTTTTACTGTTTTTTTTTTTAAATCAAGTGAGAGTGTCATTCGTCTTTGGCAGTGTTTTCTTTTCTAATGCTATTTAATAAGGAAATCACTCTTTGATAAAGCGAATTAAAATCGCTTTTTATTTTTCTTTTAACAACATTTTTATTAGTGCCTTGAATGGATTGAGACTGGCGTCTTTAAACGAATGATATAAATCTCCATTTAACACCCTCGTTTGGCCCAGCACGCAGCAAACGACTTAATTATGGAGCTACGAAATCGAATACAAAGAAAAATTTTTATAAGTTCTAAATCGAGCAATGTTTTTGTTTTCTTTTTTTTTTTTTTTGATTTTGTTGTTGATTTTTATAATTTTTTTTTTTTTTGTTTGTTGTGTGTCCAAGGAGTACGAGTAGCGGTGTTAATTTCCCACGTATAATTACTCAGTTGGTTGTCCCTATCGCCTTGTTCCACATTTCGCAGGAAATATATCAACACTTGATTTTCTCGTAAGCCCCGTCGTAATTCGTAATCGTAATGGGATCATAGATTGAATTTAGGTCACGCAACAGCAGAGCGTTCGTTGGCTATGCAGTTTCAAACAGGATAAACGGATTCCGGGACACTCAAACGGAGAGTCATACAAATAAACTGGTGGCCAACAATGCATTAAATCCACTGAATCAAAGCCCCCCTCCAATTAAGAAGTTTATTTAAAAAATAAAATTGTCTCATCCCTTACTTCTTGTTTTTATATGATTTCAAAAAATTACGAAAGAGAAGTATTTATTTATGAGATTACTTATTTATATGCAAAGGTTAGAAAATCTTTATGGCAAATGAATAATAATTCTCTATTTCACATCTACATAATCACTTTATTATACAAAAAATAAATAAATAAATAAAATAAATCAATTAAATCAATTTTCCTTTAACACTAAATTAATATACAATAATTAAATTTTATTTTAAAAATCGGTTTCTTATTTTCTAATATTTTTAATGAAATAATAATTATATAATCATATAATTACCTGTTAAAGCTTCTCCCTGATTTAGATTTATTTATTTTAATATCAATTTATTTTTATATAATTTTTATAAGTTTTTTCTTTTTATATATATATTATTTTTTGTATATTTATATTCAACCACGTGGTCTGTTCAGTAGCCATTTTGACTATGAAAAAGGGTCACATGACCCCTAACAGCCAAACACATTGCTACATTTGTTAAGTTTTTGGGCTCAGGGCTTCTGCCTGCTTCTGTCTTGAGCTTCGGAGAGGCGATCTCTTCACTTGCATTTTGGAATTTGATATCGTTTACACGCTTTTGTCTTTTGGCTGTGAATTCGCCATTTTTTGTTAACCCATGTGTTTGGTTTTTAAACTGTGTTGAGTTATTATTATTGTTATTTTTTTGTAAACTTGGTTTGTTTTAGCTGAGCATTAGCTAGCATTTATTTCTTTTTATTTTTTATATTTAATTTGTAAATTTCTCTCCTTTTAATTTTATATCAATTTCATTTTATATTTTTACTTTATATTAATTTTCTTTTCATTAAATATTATAACGTGGCAACGAACCTTTTTCTTTTATTTGTAAAAAAGTGAATCTATTTTTTCCTTTGCAGATCCATATGTTAGCATCGGATATTTTGATTAATTTAATTTGTTTTTATTTCTTTCCGATCTTGGTTCTCCAAGGCGAATCGCCTAAGCACTAATAGTCAAATGTACTGCACTCTTTGGTGAAGTTTATTTCAGGGTCCCTTTCCCAAATAATTTTATTTTACTCCCCGTGTGAAAGAGTTGAGAATTCTTTTTTAACTCCTTCACTAGTGGCACAGGTGATCCGACAGGCTCAACAATATTTTATTTTGTTTCGGCTTGTCCATTACCATATATATATATATACATAGTTTAATTTTATATATAGTTTTTCTTTAATCTAAGAATCATATCTAAATGATTGAAATTTATTTTAGAATTAAAAAAAAATAATTTAATGATATTTTTCTATCCTTCCAAGAGATAAAAGATAAGGAAACTTAGGCATCATTAGACAATGGTTTGTGTTTTTCATCACCGGAATATATACTTATATATATATATATATATATATATACTTCTTGACTATACCTATATTTCAAATAACAAATGTATTATTATCATTTTAAAATTTCATAAATTTTTTTTTTTTGTTCATAATAAAACAAAATATAAAGCTTCATTTAACCATTACAATTTATTTTCATTGAGATTGTCATGGATAAAAATTTTTCTAATCATTCTATTCAAAATAGTATTATTTATTTGATCGTTGAATATATAATGTGGTGTGTCCTGCGCAACGCCAAGGGAGAGCTCACCCTAATGTTTAGAATAAATTAAATCAATAACCCCCATCATTAAGCCAACCTTATTGTATATCCTTTTCTTTATTAATTAACACTCATTCTACTACAGAGATAATAGTGCAATTACTAAATAAATAATTTTTTTCCCCAGATCGTCACCGCCTACCTTCAAGCGTGGGATTTCCCATCAATAATTCTTTCATGTTCTTAGATATTCAATACAAAACTAAACGATTTCTATATTAAATGTTTTCAATTACAATTCTAATGAATGAATTAATTACATTGTATAAAAGAGAACGAGGTGATTTTATGTTATTATGTGCGTGATGACTATTTTTCCTATATATATAAAAAAACAATTATTAATATAATTAGAAAATTATTAATCCTATACTTAATTACTATATTATACTAAAACTATAATATAATATATATATATATATATGATTTTAATTTGATTATATCAATATTATAATAAAATTTCTTATCTTTGTTACGAATTGCGATTTGTAACTAAACATTTTGAGCTTTGTTTAGTTTCGATATGTGTGAATAAAATTAAAATTAAATGATTAATAAAATAAACTGTATTGAATTATTTTATTGTGAGACGAAAATAGATTTAGAGTATTTCGAAATAGAATTTTTCGTAGCATTTTTGGGTCGAGGACGTATGACGTGGAGGCGGGGACTGCATAACGAGGAATAACATGATCTCTATGCATCTCCAAACATAGTTAAGTTGAAAAAGTTGTGAGAATGGGGCGAGAATGGGACAGGAAAGACTTTGGAGAAATTTGACCGAATTGGAAACGACCGGTTGATAGATCAATCCACGCGGAGGGCAGGCAATGTAGGAAGGCACATGAGGGAGATGGGAGAAAATAGAGTTGGATAGGATTAACTTAGGATAGGGACGTTTGGAGAAATGTGATTACTGTGGCCAAGGACTTTTGATTTCCGTAGTGCTACACAAATAAAATAAAATATATAATTAAATAATACGTTACACTATTTATTTGATTAATGTTTTAATTTTTATAATAAAAATACCATTTCTGAAATTATTAATTTTAATTTTTAAAGGAAATAAGATAATAAAAACCTTAGCGAATAATAATAATTTATATTTGAGTATATGTAAAGAATGTGCTAAGAGAAAAAGTGTAAATGGTAAATAGTGTGGGTGTCATTTAAGTCAGACCAAGATAGATAGGCGGAGAATAAATGAAATAAATTGAATGAAAGGAAATGTAATTTATCATAGAAAAGAAAATAGAAATGGAAATACTATCATGCAACTAGAAAAATTATATGCGATTTATTGTAGAAATAATTTTCATTACTATTTTATTTATTTCATTTATTTAAATTGACTTTCATGAGAATAACGAAAAAAATATTCATCTAAATTATATCTCTGACTTTACTAAACTCGAATCAAGGTATATAGTTGACTGTATTAGCCTTAGTAATGTTTTCAGTCATACCTACCCTACTTCATCTCATCCAATTTCCATTCTCATGTCACAAACTTTTTATTATTCTTCTAACTTTTATTTGCTTCTCTATCATTTTTTCTTCTTATATTTAAATTAAGTGTACAACCGAATTTACTCTCAACAACAGTTTAATTAGATTTAATACATAGAAATATATTAATTATTATTTTTAAAGAGAAATTACCTTAACGTGGATTTGTTTAAATTCTAGTTAGACTCGAAAGTGAGGGTATAATGATGGGCAATTTACAAATGTGTTTAGAAAGATTGGTAAAAAATTTGTTTATATGGGAACCAATTGAGAAATGAGCGATAGATAGACCAAGAATACAATGGGATGATAATAGAAAAGTAGATAGATAAGATAAGAGATGGAAATAACTCTGGAAAGAGACAATTGGAGCACATTGTTTGAACTTTAAAGTACATTACCGCCATAGAGATATAAATAGGAGAATTTACCTCCGTATTTATTTGACTAGACCAGTGATTCTCAACCTGGGCGATCGACATCTTAAAGGGGGCGATTATTTGACTATACGATTTTGGGGGGCGAAATCATTTTCAACTCTAAAAAAAAGGTAAGATGATTTTGTGAACAGGCTTTTTAAACATTTCCTCTTTTTTCAATGGTTCTAAAAAAAAGGTCAGATGATTTTGCAATCAGGTTCTGAATCCAATACGGCTCTAAGTATCACCTAGTGTACCTACCTTATTTTAGGGATTATCATGCAATTTTTATCTGTAAAAATTTATAGGGGGGGGGGGGGCGAATTAAGAAGCGGGCCTTACATAGGGGGCGTTTGGTCCAAAAAGATTGAGAAACACTGGACTAGACCATAATTAATCTCCTTCTTAATAGACTGACCGCATAGGAAGAGATCGGTTGGTAGATCAACCCACGCGGTGGGCAGATACTGTAGAGAAAATAGGATTTGGATGGGATAAATAAAAAAAATAGGTAGAAATATTTTGAAAAGATAGGTAATTTTTTCAAAAATAGAGGGAAGAAAGGTGGTGGAGTTAAGAGTTAATGTTATTTAAGTGTGTTTGAATCATATTTGTACTGATTATAATCTATTCAATTAGATTTAAGTATTGTTTTATTAAATTTGTAAATATGTAAATAGGATTAGGCTATGAATAAACTTAATGGGTTTGCGTTTACTGGTTATCATTGGCTATGAATATTTCTCGACGGACACAACCAGCCTAAAACACAAATCAGCCCAGGCCCAGTTGTATCACTGGCAACCTACTCGAATTGATTGATGAGGCCGAGAGGGCGTTATTGGAATCTGTAGCTCTTCAATAGAATTTCAACGAGTGGTGGTTCCCTTCTGGTGATTCGACACTTTCAACTCAAGGCATAAAAAAAAGTCGGCCATTTATAAAAAGAAAAAAAATCATGATCACAAATCTATATTATTATGTAATTTATTTATAATTTGTGTGCTCATTTTTATTTGTTGTTGTTTTTTTTTTGTTTTCTATCAAAATAGGTCACATAAAAGATTTTCTAGTTTGAGGTTATTTTTTACCAGTTTATTCTGATATTTTTAATCTTAGAATAGAATAATGTTGATCTTGGAAAAAACAACAAAATTTAGGATTGTGTATTTTCTGTTTAAAATAAGTTTATAGAATAGATATAAATTTTTTTTATTTCATTTTTATACTTATAACTGTCCTTATAACTTATATTTGAACTAAGTCTATACAAGTTATATAATTATTTTATATAGTAGAATCTTTTTTTTTTTTTTGTTATTTTTTAAGTATGTGTTTACATATTTTTCTTTTACACAATAATATTTAAATAATTTAATTAATATATGTATCTAAAAGTTTTATTAATTATTTTCAATTATTATTTTTTATAAGCTATGTTCAATAATTTAAGAGTAAAATTTTTGGTATACAGAAATACTTGCACAAAAAAAGTAAATGTGTTCCATTTTAAGAGTCTTTTTCGAATTCGCTTTTTTATGACTGCATCTACCATAATGGCAGATTTATGATTTTCTCTTAAACTATTGGTTTTATTATTGGAAACCAATATTGATTTGAATTTTTGATATAAAGTAGGTAAATAAATGTTTATAGATACACACAATAATAATATTTTAATAGTGAAATGTGGATTTATAGAGAGATTAATAAATAATAAATAAATGTAGTACTATATAAATTGCAATAGGAAACTAAAATGTCACTAAAACTAAATCTTGAATTGCATTATTTATTAGTAAATAATAATATAATTCTATATTACCTATATTTAAGGTTTATATAAGAAAAATATTTATTTTTTTTTACACCTAATTAATTCTTTTATGAACTCTAGAATTAAACATAATTTTCACACAAACTGAAAGCATATTTAAATATTTCTTTTATTAAATAATTATTTTGTTGTTACATTTAATGTTTGTACTGTCCCAAAAGTTTTTGTCCATATCATTTCAAGATTTAAGTAATTGTGATATGTATATTATCGTCAAAATGGCCCCGATTTGGATGAATTGGCACCAAAATGAAGAACTCAAAAGTTTGAATTTATATTAGTAAATAGAATCCTTTGATCAAAATCCGCATATCAAACCAACTTTATAATTTTCTTTAAGGCACTCTCGAATACGAATTTTAAATATTTAGATTTGTTGTTTGAAGTTGGCCCAAAGCGGCAAGTCAAGGTTAAAATTACATCAATCAGTGAAATATCTTGAATTTATCATTGGAACACGATTTTTAAGATAAAAGTTTAAAGATCGATATTTTATAATTATCTCTAAATGATATATAAAAGAAATTCAATTATATATAAAAGAAAAAGCCATATTTATAAATATTTAGTTATTATAATTAAAGTAAGTAAATGACATTATTAAAATTTCAAGGATGAATGTGTTAATTTTTAATTTATCAACATTTTAATAAATCCTAGTGATAACAATTACTTAAGTAATTATTACTATTCCAGAATATTATGAATATTTTCTATTATCAATACCAACCAATTAAAAATAAGTAATCATATTATCCCTATGAATTTATATTTTAATACTTATTACTTTTCAAGAAATTTGAAAAAACATTATAAATTAATTCTAATTAAAAACTTTTCATTTTGTTTTAAGTTTTTTTTTATTGATCACCTCAAAAGAAACTTTCTAGTTCAAAAGAAGAGATAGATATAATGTATGTATTTAAATTATATATGATAGAATTTCAGAAAAAGATAATTTAAATAAATTTCTACTTTTTTTACTATCGACAAATTGAAATCAATAATATTTTGGTCTGATATAAATATATCAGTAATTGAAAGAAAAAGTAATTGAACATAGTTCTTCCCATATTTTTAATTTCTTAAACCAGTTTTAATATATTATATATAATATTCAATTTTTTGGTCCTGAAAAAGGATACAACTTCGGTTGGAAATGTCGTCTAAAAATAAAATAATTTTATTTATTTTTTTTTTTTATTGTATCTACTTTATTCAACTATATATTATATGTATATATCTTTTTTAATAATATTAATCATATATCAATGTGCATGGGGTCATTTACCATCTCTAATATTACAATTTGAATTTTCAACAATTCTTATTTCAATATACCGTTGTCCTCATTAGAGAGAAGAAAGGAATTTGCTATAATTTCATCTCTCACACATTGGCTGTTCGAAGAAACCAGCAATTTTATTTTTATCCATAAAGAATTATTCCCATCCATGAAAAAAATAATTTTATTAATATATAATTGATTTGTTTCTTATCATCATCCATCATTCCTTTTAAATATACTTTAATCATCATTTTATTTTATTTCCTAAACTATTTTTATAATCGTCGTTGATTTAATTGATTGTATTTTGTATTTGTTTTCACTCTATTTAGTACATTGTGTAAGTTGAAATGATAAGCTCACCATTATCTTCTCTACACTCTTATCTTAATATTACTTTTTCACTGCTTCTGAAAAGTATTTATTAATTTTTTTTTTTTCATGTAAGTTTCTATAAAAAATTGCAATAAAGTTACGCTCTTATATATATATATATATTTATTAGATTTATTAAGTGTGTCTTCATAAAGGAAGTTCTCTTGGGCCAACAAACAGACATATCACTAATTTGCTGTTAATTGACCTTATCCTATGTTATTTTTTTGAGTAGTAGTTCTTGAATTCTATTTAAAATGAACAAATACTTTAAGCTATTAAAAGTAGCAACTGGGAATAAAATTGAAGATACGAAACTGTCTTTTTGCATAATTCTTGTGTAATTTCATAAAAACAAATTTTTTTAAGGGAATGTCAACGTTTATTTTTTTTTGTTTATTTTTGAATTTTTTTTTTGTTTTTTTTGTTTTTTTTAATGGAAATATATCTCTGTTTAGCGTACTATGCTTTTCAATGTTTGACTTTCTTTGGACTGATTTGGTATCCGAGTGTTTGTAGATAACGATAGGATAGGATATAGAAAGGTTTTTAGTTAAAAATACCTCTGTGAATTCTCTAGAGCGCCCGCCGGGCTGCCTTCTCCGCCCTCATTCCCTTTACTAGACGATTTTTTTTTTTTTTTTTTTTTTTGTGGCCGGTTGTTCGGGCTTCCGTTTTGGTGTAACTGGAATGCGAGTAGCGAGCTAATCGTTTACGCTTACTTATTGAACTCCACTAGCAAATGTAGACATTGACCCCAACCTCGAGCTCTCATTGAAAAGCAATTATGCGGCAGCTCTCATTCGAATCTCATCTCGTTGGACGCATGCAGCCAGCCTCTTCGTCACTGAGCGAATTCTCAATTCCAAATAAAAAACATACATTCTCTGCATCAAGCGTAAAAAAATATCCATTTAAATCGATATACATCCCCCCTCTTCTTCCTTCTCTTTCCATATATTATAAATGGATCGATAGTTTCACTCTTTATAACTCTACTTTTTCTTGATTTTGAAAATACTATAGTGGAAATAAAATAAATATATTTCTTTTGAAATATTATTTTTTTATACAATTGATCATATTATTTGTTGAAAATTATTTCTGAAGTTTAGAAATCTAAAGATTATTTTTATAAGGTAATACGAGGTCGAGGGTTCAAATTTCAAAAAAAAATTGAATAATACAATATTATAAAATTGAACAAATAAAATAAAAATTGCTAGAATGGGTAAAATAACTTAAAACCCAAATTATCTCAAAAAATAAAAGTTTTTGATTATCTTCTATATATATAAAAAAAGGTTTTTGTCTGCACATTGCTCAGAATTTAAAAATTTTTGCATATCTTCGCGTTTCATGACCTCTAGAATCCAAAAGTGACTTTAGAATTTTTCACGTCTGTCTGTCTGTCTGTCTGTCTGTCTGTCTGTCTGTCTGTCTGTCTGTCTGTCTGTCTGTCTGTCTGTCTGTCCGGAAAATTACTATTTTATAGACTCAGAATTGGCTGAACCGATTTCTTTGAAATTACATCACAATATTCTTATATACCTCTAGAGTAACATAGGCTATAAATTTTATTAATATCTTATCAATAACCGCAGAAATTAATTTTTTAAAGTTTATATAATTCTCCGTGTTGTTCATTCAAGAGCAGCTCGCGGCTCACTGTCGGCCTAGCGGAATCATTTCAAACAATGAATTATCATAGAGATTCCCAATCGAAGAATTATTATAATATTTCCCTTTTTATTTTAAATTCTAATATACAAATATCAATTCAATTAAATAATTTATTCTAAAAGTTCTCAATTTAATTAAAATATTTATTAGATCATATTTTTATCTTAAATTATTTTTTATTTAATTGAATATTTCATCTTTTCTATAATATATATATAATAATATATAAATTTTATCATTGAATAATAAAAAAAAATATTATTTAACCTGAATTAAAATGACTGAATTATATTATCTTTGTTTTTTATTTTAATTTAATTACTCTATTATTAATTACTAAATATATATATATTATATAAAAATTAAAATATGATGATATAAAGTTGTTTTAAATTTTTGACATTTTTAAATTGGGTATATTTTTTAAATTTATTAAAATGTCTTTTTTTATTTATTATGTTTAAAAGATTCATTTTTATTATGTGATATTAATAAAAAATAACGATGCTCTGTGCAAGTCGAATCATGTTGCACATAATTAAATAACAATTGCCAAACAAAGAATATAATATTTTTTTAAATTCTTATATTTAAATATCATTTCAATTAAATAATTTATTCTAAAAGGTCTCATTTTAATGCAATTTATAATTTTCTTCTAATTCAGATTTAGGACAAATCGTACAACATTATATCAAATCTCGCTAAGAACATTCAATATTTTTGTACACAAAATATTCAGAGTATTGGCTAAGCGTATCACTCACAATCAGTTTATATTGAAATTTATATAAATTAACAAAGTAAAAATTTTTATTTGTTTAAATTTTATTATAATGAATCAAAAAAAATTAAATATATAGATCACATGATTAAGAGAAGCAAAAAACTTAACAGAAAATAACTGTTGGATGGAGGTCGGACATGACAGAAACTGTAAGCGAAATCTTCATATTGCGACGAATAATTTTCAAATCCCTTAGCACCACAGAATTTAAGTTTCTTTTAAGGAAAATAACTATGATCTAAAAAAATTAATAAATGAACTTAATAATAAAAAAACAAATAAATCAATTAATTTAAATTAATACTATTAATGAATGTATATATTGATAATTTATCTATAGTTTTATACCGTTAATTTTTATAAATTGTCTCAAGTCTCTATTTTTGCATTTTCTCAAGTTTCATTATAATTAAAAATATTCAATAATAATCTAGCAATGAAAATAAAATACCAAAATGTAATGATCAAGAAATATTATACTCTATTATAACATATACAATACTTATAAACTATAGGCGGAGGAAATATTAGGAGATATCATTGCGGGTTCAGGCCAAATCGACCAACATTAATTAAGATATTTTCATTATGACAGATATTAGGAACAAAACCGCGAATTCAATATTTCTGTTCACTAATTATTTGTAGACTTTAGTAAAACATACGCATAACTCAATAGATCCGGATAAACTTTTTCAAATTTTCAATCTTCAAATTTCTCTTGAAGGTAGTAAAGAAAGAATAAGATGCGGAAATCAATTGTAAAATATTAGGTTACTCAGACGACTTAAATATAATAGGAGATTCGGCAATTGCAATTACAGATAGCGAGGAAAATTTAATGGAGGTTTGAAATTAATAGTGATAAGAAAAAATATTTAGTAACAAAGAGGAAGAGTATTAACATACAAAATCTTAAGATGCAAAATGTAGAATTTGAATATGTAGAAAAATTGAATGTAATCACGAAGGATAATAATATTTGAGAAGAATTTAAATCGGGGTTGCAATCGGGAAACGCCTGTTATCTGCAATAAAGAGGCTTATCTCTTCAAAATTATTATCAAAGGGAATATATAAAAAGTTTATTTTGCCTGTTGCATTATATGGGTGGGAGGCATGGTCTATGACCCTTGGAGATGAGAGTAGATTCAGAGTATTTGAGAATAGGATTCTTCCCTGCATTTATTGGCCAAAGAAAGATGAGGTCACCGGGGAATGGGGGAGACAGCATAACAAGAAATTGCATGGTCTCTCTGCATCTTCAGAAATAGTTAGGGTTATAAAAGGGAAAAAGCTGCGATAGGCAGGGCACGTGGCAAGAATGGGAGAGGAAAAAGATATTGGTGGGAAGACCGATTGGAAAACGTCCGCTTGGAAAACCAATGACGCGTAGGAAGGGACGTAAGAGAGATGGAATAAGGGCTCAGGATAGGGACACTTGGAGAAATGTGGTTGTTGCGGCTAAGAACTTTAGAGTATCTTTGAGCCACATAGGTAGATAGATATAACATATACAATAATAATATATATAATTAATATAGTGATTAAATTAAAATATATTTTTTAAATAAGAACACAAAAAGAAATGAATGTTTTATGTAATATACTGAGTGAAACAAAATGGATGAAAACCTTTTAATACTTTCAACCACCAAATACTATGTACAACTCGGGGGTACAGGGGGCGGAGCCCCCGTCTAGGTGTGAAGAGCGCCGAAGGCGCTCTGAGCAGCTAGTATAACATAAGAAAGAAGAATACCCTGGGAAAAATTAAAAAACCCAAAAACCAACTTTTAAAACTACATATGTCCCATTTACAAACTCATTTTAAACCTGTTTTGGCCTCTGTGACTAAAAGGAAGTAGTGTTTGCCAGGGAAACGGAACATGCATGGGTGTTTCCTGTTATTTTTTATTAAATTCAATTATGCCCTGTTATAAACGTGTTAAGATTGTGGAGATTCAAAGGAATATCTTGATCATCAATTAAAAACCTCTATCTATCTATATAACTCTGTGCCACTACGAAAGTCAAAAGTCCTTGGCCGCAGCAACCCCATTTCCCCAAGTATCCCTATCCTGAGCAATACCCATCCAACTCCTATATTTTCTCCCAACTCTCTTAAGTCTCTTCCTACATTGTCCGCCCACCATGTCGTTGGTCTTCCAATCTGTCGCTTCCCAATTGGTCTCTAACAAATAGACTTTTTGCCAGGATTTCGTCCTCATTTTTGTCAAGTCTCCTGCCTATTTGAATACTCTAACTCTGGAGATGCATGGAGGCCATTCATTTCCTCGTTGTGCAATTATAAAATCCCAATAACTATGAATATCTAAATTTTGAACGTTCATTAACTTTGTAAGAACCTTATTTACAGAAAATTTTATTAAATTTATTTTTTTGATTTCATTCTAAAATCATTTTCCTTCCTTCCAAAACAAACAAACAACTGAAATTCTTAAGGTCATGATGAATTTTTAACTAAAGGTCCATCATTCCACGAAATATACTTATAAAGCTATTAATTTAACCATGTATATGATATTTTGTTCAGATATTTTAAATTTATCTTGATTTAATAAAATTATATAATAGGTATATTATTTTTTTAATGATTATGAGTTTTAAATTATTAAAAAGAAAAAAATATTTTTATCTGTTTTTTTTTTCATTTTAGATTTTGGGAAATACCATCCAAAACAAAAGCTTAAAGGTTTCGATTTTTTTCTGACAGAAAAAAAGATAGATTTCAGAAGAGCAAAAAAAAAATTTCCTCAGGCTGAAAATCAGTTCTTTCATCTTTTAAAGTATAATGTACATATAGAGAATATATAGTTTAGAAATATATAAAATATAAAAGATATAATTGTCTAATAAAAACCTTATCATTGAAGATAAGAACTAGTTAAATTATCAGAATCTGAATTTATTGTTGTCTATTTTTATATCTGGTCTAGTTTGCGGACTTTTGACATTAAGCCTAGCAAGAAGCTATTTATCTATTCTTCTTTACATAGTATCGATTAGTTAGTTACCTGTTTGAAGCTTTCAGTAAGAATACTAATCTATTATTATAAATGCAGGTGTTCTACTTTCCATTCCGATCTTTCTTTATAAAAACTCATTTATATATATTCTTTAAATTTTTCTAGAATGAATCATATTCTCAATATATTTATTTTTTTCCATTTTATTTATCAATATGTTAATATTAGAGAAGCTAATATCAGACATTCATCATAAACTTATATTTGATATGATGTGAATTAACAAGCTTGAACCAATTCCCACAAAAGCGAAAATAACACTCTCTCTTTTCGTTTATACTAGTCTATTTTTTTTTAAAGGTCTGATAAAAATACATCTAGATCGTTATAAATAATTTAAAATAATTTAAAAATAAATTCCAAAGATTTATGCAAATATTTATATTATTCACCCATAAAATTATAATTTTTATATTTTTTTAATAAGTTAATAATAATTTTAATTATTGTACGATACGTATTTTCTAATATAATCATATGATACTTATATTATACTATTTATAATTTATTTTAGTTAATATATCTAACAATAAGACAAGAAAGAAAAATTATATTTTCTATATCATTTAAATTATTTTAACTTTATAAACAATAACTTACTTATATATTTTAATAAATGTAATAATTAAATTAAATTTAATTATAGATATGATCTCTTCCTTGAGACTTTAACTAAGATTGTTTTTATTTTTCATAAATAGACTGTCTTATTTTTTTTTTTTTTATAAAATTTATTTATTATTATATAAGATATATAATTATAATAGGTAATAGTTCATTAGATTTAATTTAATTTATTTTTTTTTAATCTTTTCTGTTTTTCTATTTTATATTCCTTTACATTAAATTTATATTTTCATATCCAATGAGCGCGCAGTATATTTGGCGCCAAAATAAGGCACGCGTTGGTTTTTCCTCTTCTAAGAATATACGAATAAACTCAGGATGGTACCTCACGTTTCTCATTGACATGATTATATTAAGAATTTTATCAAGCCATTATATCAACATATCTACATAGCTTTAATTATATTTTCTTTATCATTTAAATTATTTTAACTTTATTAACAATCACTTTTATTTTAATAAATGTAATAATTAAATTAAATTATATATATATATATATCGTTCCAATTGGTTAAATCTAAAATCAACTATTAACTGGTTAGTTTAGTGGAATATTGACATTAAATCATGATTATGATGACAAACACTTGAAGTAAAAACTTTTTTTCATAGTTATAGCAACCTCATGATTTTCACACTTGGGAATAAATAATATAAACGTCCAAAAATATTTTATTTTAAATGAAAATGATTTACACCTTATTAGTTGGTGTCAACTTATTAAATATATATTCTTTATTGTGAATGATTTATTTATCAAATGAATAATTCAATAATATATAAATTATATGTTATTTATATTAAATTAGTAATACTTATATTTTCGTGATTTTTTTTATTTCATTCGATTTTTTATTATAATCATATTTTCTCTCTAATATTCTCAACTAAGAGAGTAGAGATTTAAAGAAATTCAAAAAACTTTAACACTCTCAAACAGAATAAATAATAAAATACTAACATTCAAATAAAACTGAATTAATTCACCTGAAATTGTTAAAATAGTTCGTTAGGTTTCCTTTCATAAGAGAGGCCAAATAAGGATATTTTGGCATCGAAATAGAAATAATCCAATTTCATTTATAAAGGGAAAAAAAACACAAAAAGTATTTTTTTAGTGTTTATTTTTAGTGGAAAAAAACGAACGTTATCTTGAAAAGTGAAGAAACGTGCTTTTGAAATTGAAACCGATCTCAGCCAGACTCTGAAACAAATGCGTCCATTTCGGTCTATGGAAGAAGAACCCTTCGTTTAAAAAAAAAATGTTTTCCTAAAATATTTAGATATGGTTGGATGTCATGTTTACTTTAAATACTAAATGTAGATCAACTTTAAGGGACAAAAGTTCTCTTCTATATTCATGCATGGTTCCAAAAAAATTTTTTTTTGTCGAAATTGATATAATATATAGTATATTATTCGATATATAAATGAATAAACTAAATGGTTAATTAACAAATTTGTTGAATGCTAATACAATTAATTATTTTTAAACAATTAATTAAGATTATTAAAAAAAAAAATGATTACATTTTTCATTTACTTGTACGTGACTAAAAAATAAATAAAATACAATAAGGATGTGATTAGATTATAAAATATAAATATACAAATATAGTAAAATTTTATTAGAATAATTATGGTCAGTCCACTTGAGTCGGAGCAATCGTACGGTTCTTGATAACGAGTGCATAATAAACGTTGATCGTTTATTTAATTAAATAAATTAATTTTATACAAATATGTGGTTTTTTAATAATAAAAATCCCTTTAAGAATGATTATTTCTTATTTGTAGTTTCTAATTAACACCTATTACTAGGCTACTTACTACTCGAATCGGTTTTTATAAAAAAACATAAATAATTGTTAAAAAATATATAAATATATTTATTTATATAAAGCCATTTAAATCCCACTGAAGATCTAGAATACTAATTTTTACAAAAAAGAAAATGCAAAAAATGAATTTTTACATATTTTAATGAAAATTATTGAATTGAACATTTTATCTTGTAAAAATTAATTTATTATTTACATTATTGGCACAAACTTTTTTTAATGATTACATATCATGATTTTATATTATTTTTCAAATTCATAAATAAATACATCTTTCTTTTAGATGAGGACTGACTGAGTATATATATATATATATATAATTCCGTTTCTGAATATAAACATATAACTAAATGAATAATAAATGAAAAATGTTTGATTAAATTAAAAATATAATTCGAGGAAAGGAATTGGAGAAAATACTTGTTTTAAATTGAATTAATTATTTTACGGTAATATAGAAATCTTGTATTCATTTTGAACATTTTTGAGTTGGTGTACATGTGTAGGTATGAAGGTATGTTCAAATACGATCATTTTTCTGACCATTCTACATGTTAAAACAAAAAGTACTATTAATAAATGATTGTTTGATTTTTTTTATTTCCAATTATATAAGGTAGTATTTTTTAAATCCTCATAACGAAATCTTCATATAAATTAAAATTAAAAATTATTATATTTCAATTGATGTTTCTTATCTATAATAATATAAATAATAACAACAGATATAACATTTATCAAACTGCATTTTATCCAAAACAGATCATTTATTTCAAAAGATTTTTAAAATATAAATTTAAAGTTTTTGTTGTTTTTCTCCTTTTATTTATTAAAAATACAATTTTTCATATTCCGATTTTTAAATTCAAAATTTTTAATAAATTGTGTTAGTAGGTTACCTGATAATTTTTTTGTTTATAATTTATTACTTATTTTTTTATTAATACGATAACTAACAAAATTGTGCCATACACTCCTACCATTTATATTTAATTAATAATAATAAAAATCAATGAAATTGACTATTTTGATTTTTAAGATAAAATTAATTTAATGAAAAATTTCTCAGATTTATTCTTCATTAAAATACGTACATAAATAACAAACAAGACATTTAAATTCCTTTAGAATCTTATATTTTACAATATTTTCTATGAGGAAACAATGTTTTATTATAATTACAGTATAATTTGAATTTATATTATCAAAACTTGCATCTCAAATCGATATCATATAATCTTACAAATTTTATTTACATTTTTCCTTTCCAACGTTTACCTGAACTGTTATGTGATCCCTAAGCTGTTTTATGTTTATGAGGAGAAAGGGTTACCAAGTTCACAATCTTCACCTACAATCAAGTATAGATAATTTGAACGCCCTAAAAAAGAATAATAACATCCTATATAAACGCCCTACTAAAATTTTATTTAAATTTATCAAATAAAATTTCACATGAATGAATGAAAAGAAGTGAACAAAATAATAATAATAATAATTATTTTTAATTTTAAATTTTATAAATAAAAATTTCAAAATATAATACTAATAATTATTATTTATAAAGACCTCACAACATAAATATTAGTGGAAATTTTTAATTTGCTTTATTTATTTATTTATTATTAAATGATTATAAGCGTTATATGTTAGTATTGAATAGAAGCTTGGGAAAGTATTAAAGATTCCTTTTAATCAGCATAAGATTATTTACATATCAAGATAATGAATGTTTCAATATCACTTTTAGATACGTTTTAATCAAATAATTAAAAAAAATAAAATCTTCTTTAATTAATTGTAATACACTTTACTTGAATATCAGAGATATTATCATAAAATAGTATTAATAATAGGAAAATATATAATAATAATTTAAAGAATCTACTCTATTAAAAAAAAAATTATTTATTTAATTTTTTTTTAATTAAGTTATTAATTTCTAAATAAATATAAAATTACTTCTGATCTATTTAATTGGAAAATGTCGTAACAGTAAACTGATGTTAGAGAGTGCTGTTTAAAAAACATTTCAGGTAAATACTATTTGTCCTCTTTTCGTTTTCTGAACTATATTCATTTGGTCTTTTGACATTCAACCTAAGGGTCTGCACCCTCCTGGCATACGACTTAGTCACAACCCTCATCCTTTTCCATCCCTCCCCTCCTCTGTTGTTGTTTCGGCTTTGTCGACAATCTTGTGAATGGCCTTGTATGTTTTACGTTCTACTCATCTAAGTTAATAGAAATAAATAGTAAAACATGTAGTATGTATAAAACTAAAAAAAACTAAAAATAATTACATTAATGTTAATTAATAGATAAATATTTTTAAATTAAAAAACAAAATTTTTACTTAATTTATAACTAATTTCACAATTAACCTAAGAGTAAATAAATTAAAACAAATGAATTAAAATGTTAGAATATTTTTAATTTTTTTTTACATTTAATTTTTTTACTAAACCTGTAAAATGTTTTTTATTGAATTCAATCAAACCAAAAATCAAATTTGAATTAAAAATATTTGAATATGATATATATTTAGAAATATCATTGGATGGATAATGTAGGAAGGGATATAAGAGAGATGGTAGAAAATAGAAGTTGGATGGGTCGGATGAATTTGGTTGCTGCAGCCAAGAACTTTCGATAGATATATTCGTGAAATTAGTGAATTGAAAAGTTCTTGACAACAGCAATCCCTTGAGTCATGTGATTGCTACTTCCTCCATCCAATTCGTGTCTACTTTAAATTCCTTCATATATACTTTTAAATTGTCACCTCATCCTTTTTCACACCAAATTTCATATCTGGAGATCTTTACATTTCTCCACGAATCATGCATTTTATTAAAAGAAAAAAGTATTTTAGCATGATGTCTGTCCATCTGTCCAAAAAATGTGTCCGAATAGACGTGAATAGCTTGAACGGGTCAACGGATTTTTATTTTTATTATTATTTTTTTAAAATTATTTTTTAAAATTTGGTATATTTACTTTAATGTATCAGTAGCATGAACTCATCAACTTTTGGTGTATATCCGGAAACCGGAAGGGGTAGTTTACAAAGTATTAATTTTATATTCATTGTCGGAAACTTTTCACTTAAATTATAGTAGTAATTAATAATTGAGTAATTAAACTAAAAATATAAACCAAGATAAAATTTAAACCACCAAGTTTTTAAATTTTTTTTTTTTTTAGTCAAAAGAATATTTTTTTATATTATTTTTAAAAATGATAAACAATTATTTATATTTCTAGATTTATTAAATTAAAAAAATTTAATTAAAAAAAAAATATCTTCCTTTTTTTTAGTATTTCTTCTCTACCCCTAATAATATATAGAATAATTAATTTTAATTTAATTTTTATTTTTATGGTATCTGAAAATTAAAAAAGAAAAATTATATAATATAGGAAAAATGTAACAAAAAATAAACCATAATTTAATAAATAAAAAAAAGATAAAACATTTCATAAAGGTATAATAAAGTGATCAAAAAAAATTATTAAATTTATTAAATGGAAGAGACAACTTAATTTAATTCATTAACTACTATCGAATTAGTAGTTATGATGATATTTTAAAAAAATATTTTTATTAAAAAGCTTAAGTAAAGCATTTTTTTTTTATTAAACTTAGGAATCTATCTAATCTAATCTAGAATCTTTTTTTTCATGAAAAAAAACAAAACATTTTATTTAATTAATTAAAATTAAATTAAACAAAAATGGAATTCAATTTGAAATATTTTTTTATTTAATCTCTCACACATTTTATAACTATATTCAAGGAGAAAATTTGATGATATCTTTTCCTTATATTATCATTCATTTTATGAAGTATGAATAAAAATATTTTTATAAATTATCTTAATATGAGAGAATTTTCAACACAAGAAATGTGCATATATCAACATTAAATAAAATGATTATTGTTCTTATTTGAAGCTTTTGATTATAATTATTTATAATCAATTTTTTTTTAGTCATTAGAAACTACATAATTATAGTTATTTGTTGGCATCTTTTTACTTTCAGACCAATGCGAATGGATTATTGCGTCATTATAAAAAATTGTCTATGAAGTGTAGGTATTTGTTTGTTTTAATGACTGAAATTTATACGATGATGTTTCTGAATGGATGCAAATGTACTTGAATATGTGAATGAATTTTTTAGATTCTTAAGGTAGTTCAGTTCAAATTTATATTAAGATCATAAGGATTGCTTTTTTGTTTTGTTCTCTTTATCATTTTAGAAAAAGTGTCTATATTTAAAAGTTTTATATGTGAGATTTTTTCATCTATTTATTTATAATTTTGATAACATAATAGCATAATAACGCTTGATAGTATAAAAGGGGAGATTATCGTAAGGAGATGCAAACGTCAGTAGTTACAAGTTCGTTTCTTGTTATACTAACTCAGTAGTTTTCAACCTTTTTGAACCGGTGCCCCTCTTTTTTTAAAAAAATTTCTTGCGTCCCCGTTAATTTTTGTAATAATCTAATTTCATAAATACTCACATAATATGGTAATTTATTTAATGGGCTATAAAATAATAAAACATATTATGAACAAATATTTAATATATATATAAAAAATTATGTACCAATAATAAGATATTGTGTGTCTGATATACATTATACACACCCACACACACACTCAAGTAATCAAAAACATATTATAGATTTTTATAGATTTTAGAAAAAAAATCTTAACAATAATTTTTTTAAAACATTTTTGCCCCCCTTTCAACAGTCTCGCCCCCCCCCCTCCAATGGGGCGCGCCCCCACATGTTGAAAAACACTGTACTAACTCTTTTCTTTAAAAAATCAAATTTTTAAATAACAACGATTGATATTGCTTCCTCAAAGTACATGCTTGCTTATAATTTTGACTTCATCATTTTTAATTAATTAAATTAATTTTAAAATATTTTAATTTTAAATTTATATTATATAATAATCTTAGAGAATTTAATTTTATATCACTTGAAAAGTTAAAAAAAAAATAATACGAAAAGTTCTAAAAGTAACTAAAAGAGTGTGTGAGTGAACACAGGAAGGTAAATTGTTGTTCCCCACGGGGTGGGGGAGGAAATGGAAATTACTTTGCGTGGAGATGCCTGAGTCAAATATTCATATGAATCCCCTCCACCATGGAGATATTTTAATTGTAACTAGTGTATAACCAGTATATCCGTAGGCGTTTGAAAGGTTAGATGACACAGTACGGAAGTGTATATATATATATATATATATATATCTGGAGCAAGAGTAAAGCGTTCTTTCCCTCTCACTCTTTCTTTCTCTCACTCTCTCTCTCACTCGAGTTATTTTGACCATCGCGTTTTAATGGTCATTAAACGTCCCCGGAGGCATGAACGCCAGTTAAGGTGTTAAGTAATTCTGGTGACTCGATTATCTTACACAATGAGCATAAGATTTTAAACTATTGTTGTAATGACAAATACTACACTATATATATATATAATATAAAATGATTACAATAAGAGTGGCAAGATTATACTATTTGCATTAAAATAAATTTTAAACATATAAGAGATGCATTTTTCTTAATTGATTAATATATATATGTGACGTCACAGGCGGTGGCTGTGACGTCACATATATAATGAAGATGAATTTTTCCAGAGATATGATCAATAAAACTTAATTTTTCTTTATAAATACTATCTCTGGTGTGAATTTCAAAAAAATCGTTAGAGCGGTTTTTGATATATTTAAACAAAACTCTAATATTACTAATTCTAAGTAATTTATATTTATAATTATTTTTTTTCAGAAAAAACAACGACAATCGATAAATCACTCATTTTGATTTGAACATTATATATATATATATATATAAATATCCTTAATAAATAAATAATAAAATTGAATTTTTCCTAGGATATATATATAATTATTATATTAAATTAATTAATATAACTCATTTATTATTATTTTATTTGTTTATTTTAATTATATTATAAGAATAGAAATTGAATTCAATTTTTTCAGTTTTTTTTTCACTTTAAATTTTAATTTAATTATCAGGGTATTGTATCATAATATGCTTGAAAACTTGTAATATAGTAGTTTTCATTTTTTTTTGTTTAGTTTTTTAGATACATTTTTTAAAAATTCTATTTATTTATTCTATCTATATTTCGGCCACAATTTATCTACTTTATATTAATAATAATATTTGTCAATTTTTGAAGCTAATGTCTAAATTTTAACATCCATATCAATATTATAAAAAAAATACTCAATGCCTGAATAAATTATTAAATAAATTTAAAAAAAAAATCAAATGACGTAGAAGTAATTAATTAACTTTCTTATCATGTGTTCAACCTTTCTCTGAACCAGTAATATCAGTTCCACCATTCCTATATTATTTAATGAAAAGAGATGTTTGTTTATCTGTGTCCAACTTGGAGCCACACCCATCATTTCCAATGGGACCTCGGAGTGAATCGTTTACACCTGGAAAATGTTTCAAAGCTGTCAATCACTACAACTGTCTCCCTTCCATGCCTATTCTCATTATTGGGATACCCTATAAATATTTATTTACTATTAAATCGTTAAAATAAAATAAAAATTACTTTTTCAGTGAATTCTTCAGTTAAATAAAATTTGAATCATTTATTTTTATTATACAAATTATATATATATATATATATAGATTAGAATGGAAGGATTTACATATTAACTCACAATATTTATGATATGATTGAAATGTTTTTCAATAAATATTGAGATAAAAATAAAAATATAGTGGATTTATTAACGTTGAGAGAGTGGGAGAAGGAGTGCGACAGAATAAGTTAGGTAAAGTGATGTTTGGCCACGTTTTACCTATCATTACTTGGATTGATCTCGGGCTGCCGAGTTGATTCATGGCTCCGTTACCGGCCTCAGGAAAGCGAGCCATCTGCCTCCGGAGCGGTTCCCATCTGAGACCAGATGACGACAAACAAAGGGGAGGCCACCTAAAACACACCTCCCAATTATTACAGACACTACATAAATAAATACTTGGAAACTTTACCATAACCATTTAAATACATTTATGAATAAACAATGGAGTAATGTAAAAACACACACACAGAAGTACTCATTAAATACTGACATTTGTTAGTACATTTTTAAAATTAAATATCCATTTAACTTTATCTAAAAGTTTTTTTTTAAGTTTAAAAAAAAATAAATTCAATTAAATTTATTATAATGCAATAATTGTAATAATAACTTTAATTTTTTAATTAATACATTTTCTCTGAAATATATTACTTAAATAATTAAATAACATCAAGAAAAATAATTAAATTATTTATTTATTTGTATAGAACACAGTGTCTTAAATAATAATAATAATAATATAGATATTTATATATAATTCAAAATTGTATTAAAATAAGAGCTTAAAATACTTAAAAAATCTTAATAAACCAATATGAAATATTTCTTTTTACTATCTCGCCATAGTATTGAGATCACGAAAATTTTTGATGTCGGGATTTTGATGTTTTTATATGTTTTGAAGGCCCCTAGATCATTTTCACTATGATTGAGAAAAATGTCTGTATATATTTATATATGTGTGTGTAGACAATAATACAGAAAAACGATTTCAGCTAAAATAATGAAATTTGGTACACGGGCATTATTCAAAATTCTTAGTTTTCTATCAACTTTTGAGATATGTAGTTCATTCATTCGGAAGAGGACCATTACCCACCACGTTTTCATATTTATTTCCTCTAAACTGACCTTAAAAATAAAGATATATGTTTGATAGTTTTTCATATGATTAAAAATTGTATAAAACTGCTATATATAGAATTTCAGCTTGATTGAAAAAGTATCAGAATTAATTTTTTAAATTTTTTAACACGTTGACAGCCAAACACGCAAATTAATTTTTTAAATTTTTAAATTTTGACTTAAAAATGAAGGTAAAGGCATTAAATTAAAATTTAATATATGTTAATTAATTAATTTAATTGAATAACAATACTATACTGTAAATTTAAATTTTTTTAATTAATTAATTAATTAATCCAATTGAAATTTGCGAGATAGTCCATATTTTTTGGTGCTATTTAATAGTTTGTGGCATCTTATAATTACTTTAATTATTAAAATACTAATTAAAATGATTATTCACAAAATTGAGAACTATACAAATTTATTTTATAAATAATCCTAAAATTACTTATATAATATATTTTTACCGACCGACGATAGTAAGGGAGGTATTGTTTTCACACCTAATTTCACATGTGGAGATTTTTACATATCTCCACGAATCATGCATTTTCTAAACAGAAAAAAGTATTTTTAGCATGATGTCTGTCCGTCCGTCCGTCTGTCCGTCCGTATAGATGTGTACAGCCTGAACGGCTCAACCGATTTTGATGAAATTTGGTATATTTACTTAATGCATCAGTGGGATGAATTGATCAACTTTTGGTGCAATTCCGGAAACCGGAAGTAGTAGTATTAGCGATCGACGATAGGAAGGAAAGGGTTATTTTCACACCAAAGGAGATTTTTTTATATATCACCACGAATCATGCATTTTGTATTGGTTTTATCCTCGAAAAAAATCATATTTATTAGTTTTTTCTTGATTTAAAATTATATGACGTCATCCAGCCATGCATGACGTCACAGCCTGGTCTTACATATATATTATAAATAAAATAAAATTAAAAATATTTATGTTATACCCATATCTGTTTTTTATTGAATTAATAGATATATTAAAATTATTTGAAATTGTTTCTGTAGCTGGAAATTAATTTATTTCAAACCGTCGGTCGGTTCGGACCTGGCCACAGGTCAACTTATTATTATTTTGTCTTTAAGAAAAAATCATAAGTAGTATAATGTCTTATTTTTTTTTTTTTGTTATATATTTTTCTTTAAAATGAGTAGCCGTGTGTGTCTTTTGGTTGATATTTGTAAAATAGGTGAATTGCTATGTTATGGTCCTGTTAAAAAAGACGAGCCTGAATGTGGTCAAAAAGAAATATGTAAGTCAGGGAGGAAGAGTCAGGAAGAAACGAGCCTAAACTGCCTGTTGGCTGAGTTTGTATTCAGAGATAAGAATATAAGAAGACGGAGGAGAAATAAAAGAAATATGTTTTATGAACCTGAAGCGAGAGTGGTTTCTGAGATTTGAAGGGAGAGAAGCAGAGAGGAGAAAATACAGAAAGAGAGAAGAGAGAGAAGAATGAGTGTGAGTAAGGGAGTGTCGGGCGTGTGCTAGGGGAACGTGAGGGGAAGGAGGGGGAGGGTATATGGATCTGGATGGGAAGAGAGCAGAACCGGAGAGGCTTTCATACATAAATTCCGAATTGTATGAATATTTTACCAAGTAGCTCTAATATAGAAAAAATTCCTTTTTTTGTTCGTTTATTCCAGCCATTTAGTTGATGTCCTCGACTCGCATAGTGCCAGTTTAAACGGATGGGGGGGGGGTGTCTATCGATAAAAAAGTCATTCTACTATCCAAATTAGAGCCGGCTATATTCAATAAACGAACGGACAAAGCGATAACATTGTTTACGAAAACATCCTAAAATGCTAACAAGTTTGCACAAGGCTTCCCTGCCCGCCAACAAATGCAATGGGTTTAATTTAAAAATTTCATTGATACGTTTAACGAAAGGTCCCTGTGGGAGGTGTAGGCGGAGGAGCGAAGAAGGGTCATGCCTGTTTAGGTTTCAATTTACCACTAGGCAGAGCACTAGTCTTTCAAGTTGACCTCAAGCTGCCTTGTCCTGTCATCGTTTAGGCCTCCAGGCTATTGAAAAAAACAGTTGTTCTGACAGCACTATTCATAGGCACCCTGTCGAGGGAGGGCAGATATTCACATACAAACACACACACAACACACACATAAAATTATATATATATATATAAAACATTTACCCTATAAATCATTGATAGGATTTACAGCTTAAATGAATCTACTCAATGTTCCGATTTATTTTAAATATTGGGAATTAGTGGAACATCAATTGGCGTACAACGGAATATAATAATAAACTTAAAAAACAATTAAAACCTGGATCAATGCGACATTTTGTTTTAATAGCGTTGATGAATCAAATAAAATTGTTTTTACCTATTACAATATATATATATATATATATAAAGTTCAAACAATTCAATTTATTAGAAAAATTGAATATTTTTAATTAAGATTATTTCAATGTGCTATTTGAATAAATACACTAATTTTGAAATCAACAATTCATTTACTACTAATTATGTAATTAAGTAAATTGAAATTAACCAATTAAATATTTTTGACCCAATTTTTATGATTAGCCTTTGCCATTTTTGAAATAAAAATAGAAAAGTAATTGTTATATAGACTTAATTTATATATCTGTACTTAAATTCCATTTCAATTCCCAGAGCCGTCCTAAGATTTTCGGCGCCCGTGGGCTTCTAAAATTTTGCGCCCTTTTTCAAAAGAAATTTTCTAATAAATTCACGTAAAATAAAGACACTTTTCAATAAAATTTGAAACAGTGTCTTTTGTGTTGAAAATGTTATATGTCAACATTTGCAAACTGCACAATTATCGCTGCTGTTAGGATTCTTATTAAAATTATTTATTCAATGCTTATACGGATATAATGAATAAGAAAAATAGATATATATTTTGAATGTGCATGATTAAAATCTTTGAAGTGATATCACTACGGGTTGGAGGTTACTATAAAACTTCTATTTAACCATAAGAAAAAATATATAAACCAATAAAAAATTCCGCCCCCAGAAGGATTGCGCCCTAGGGCTATAGCCCAATTAGCCCTGTGGTTAGGGCGGCCCTGTCAATTCCATATATATATATATGTATACTAGAAATATTTATTTTAATAGATTTAGATCTTTGAATTGTAGAAAAGGTGCTTATCGCGTCAAAATTATAATCAAGGGGGTTAAAAATTAAAAATTAGGTTGTATTATATGGGTGTGAGACATGGTTTATGTCCCTGGGAGACGAGAGTAGGTTTAGAGTATTTGAGAATAGGATTCTTCTCAGCATTTATGGGCCAAAGAAAGATGAGGTCACCGGGGAATGGCGGAGACTCCATAACGAGGAATTGCATGTCCTCTATACATCTCCAGGCGTAGTTATGATTATAAAATCGAGAAGGGGCAGGGCACCTGGCTAGAATGGGAGAGGTAAGAATGGCGAATAATATATTGTCGGGGAGACCGATTGGGAAACATCCAAGGACGCGTTGGGTGATCAATATAGGAAGGGACGTGAGAGAGTTGGGAGAGGGTAGGGATTGGAGGGTTGTGACTTAGGATAGGGATACTTGGAGAAGTGTGGATGCTGCGGCCAAGAACTTTCGAGTTCAGTAGAGCTATAGTGATGGATAGATATAACTTTGTATAGATTTAACTTTATTTTCTTTATTTTTGAATATCGTAAATGAACGTAGTTTAATACTGATAATAGTTTATTTACTTCATTCTTGATATTCTTGAATGAATCAGCGATCCATTGTTTTAAAAATTATAAGGATTTCTTATCTAAAGTACTCTAAATTAGGAAAATATCACAATTATTTTAAAGAATTCAATTTTCTAACGATCATGTAAAAAGAGGGGTGTTTGATTATAAATTTAAATTAATATTTATAACAGTATGTGTGATTAGTAATTAGTAATAAAAGTTGTCAAATATGGAATTAAAGGACAGTTGGAGGTAAAAGAGACCTTTTCCAATTTCCTGCTCTCAAAATGGATATAAATAATAAATATTCTTGACTAGTATGTTTTTAGAAGTTAAACAAAGCAAATGATTGACTTTTAGAAAAATTTCATTTCCAAGAGAGATGTTCGTTGTCTGTTTCAATAAAATCGTTAATTGACCTGATAAGCATTTCGATGACTTGTTGTAACGTGGGCACAATTGTCTCGAGTTAATTAACAAATTTATTGGAACAAATAGCTTGGTATATTTTCATCTCACTAAAATGTAAAATGTGATTTACTCTTTCATTCATATGCTTATGATTTGTAATTTAATTTAATTTATCTCTTTTCTCTTTCTCTCTCTCTTTTGCTCTTTTTCCTTTATTTCATATACAGCTATAGACACCATTACACACACCATCTCTTTCTTTCCTTCTTTAATTAAACAAACTTTTGATTTGATAGGGGAAACTTTTGTTATTATATTTATTATATCGGTGTTGTAGTATACAAATAAATAAAAATTAAAATTCTATGTAATATATTCTTTGGTAAAATATGTAATATATATATATATATATATATATGTTTGTACTATATGTATATTTATTTATATAAATATGTTACCAAAATAATTTATATGAGCACTGACTCCCTTGATATGCTTGACTTTACTTTGAAGATTCAAATGTTAATAAATTTATAAATATATTTATTCAAATTAATTATTTATTAAATATAATTTGAGTGAAACTATATATATATGAAATAGAAGGAGATGCTAGAACATCTGTTTTGACACTTATAAAATACCAAATGATTTTTTAATTTATAAGTATTACATCTCTTCAATTTCAGTATCTCAGATTTATTCTTTTTTTTTGTATATATATGTATATATATATATTTCATTATAGTATTTTATTTCTTTAAAGCTATTTTATTGTAATTTATGGCAGATGTAAAAATATAAATAAATATATATAAATAAAGGATGAGAGGATTCGTTGTACAGATCATACAACACTTCTCCGACGCTTTTTACTTTTAGTACCTTACTAGATAAAAAAGTAAAAATGTTCCATGATATTAAACAATAATTTTAAATTAATTAATAAGATGTTTGTAGCATGTTCATGAATTTAAATGTAAATTGGAAAAGTGTATCAATTTTATTTTTACTTTTTGTATTTATGATTGATATCACCAACCTCGCTACTGTTCCAAAAGGGATTTATCTTTGAGACCAGTAAAGTTACTGAAGGGAGATGGTATTACTCTCTTAAGTTATAATAATTAGATTTATACAAATGTAAACTTGTGTTTTAATGGACTTTATTCTCAGTTTATTTTTGATTTCTTATGGATATGAAGTAAAACTATTTTAAGATTTTCATTTTCTTTAAATAAAAACTGATTTTTAGAAAAACATTAAAAAAATGAAAGAATGACATACGTAAATAAATATTTTTTTATATATGATATATTCTAATTCAAGAGGGTTATATATCCAACTTAATATTAATATATACTATTAAAGCGATCTAAATTATTAAGTGGTTTCGTCCCGAGGGTTAAACCTTCATGGTGAGGTTGTGAATTGCCTGGCAGAGCACCCCATAAGCTCACTTTGACATTGCTACCTGTCTGCCTCTCCCTCTCTCCTTCCTTCCCTCCCCCTCCTCCCCCACCCCACTTCGTCTTCCTTTTAGCTTTTAATGACAGGCAACTTTTCTTCTTTCAATTTATTTCTTAACATTGTCTTGCTCCCGTTCACTTAACAAATAGTCATGTATTTAACTGACGGAGTGGGGATAAACATTTATTCAATTGATTTTAGTCGACATCGAATATTCTTTACTCCGATATCGCCTCCTATAATCTTATTTTTGCTTCGATCACCCCTTCCCCGCCTCTTTCCCATTCTGCCCTCGCTCTCTTTCTCTTACATAACACGATTGAGATAAAATAAATCATCGCCTTAATAAACCTACTTATCCTAGATGGTTCGGCTGACTTCCTTTTTTATCGATATACTTATTGTTCAACCTGTTGGCAACCATGATAGATCGGTTGACATATCGCCACTTGGATCAATGAAATTGTTTTGGAATTCGAGCGAATTTATTCATTCAGGCAATGGCCTCCAAAATTTAATTATGATATTAGCGAGGAGTAAATATTTATCGGGAAACTGAAAGATATGTAATTTAAACCGCATTTTTCTCCATTCAATACCATTACCATTAACATTATCTTCCAACCACTGGTATTATACCTCAAACAAGAAAATCATTTGAAAATATTTCAACTATTGGACATAATCAAATGTATAAAATCTTATCTTCTTATGCTAGCTAAAATTGTTTGTTTAGTCATGGGTTCTCAAAAACCGCTCTAACGATTTTTCTGAAATTCACACTAGAGATAGTATTTATAAAGAAAAATTGAGTTTTATTGAACACATCTCAGGAAAAATACATCTTCATTAGTTTTTTCTTAATTTAAATTTATATATGGATGACGTTACAAATGACATCCATATTGAAATTTGACTCCCGCCTTTTTTTAAAGGATATTATATTAATATTTTTTTATATTTAAAATATTTTAAAATTTTTTATTTAATTTCGAAATAAAATTAAAAATATATATTTTAATAATATTTTATAATTATAAATTACGATATATATTTATCATTCTTCCAATAAAAAAAATATTCATGTACTTAGAAACATACCTAATAATATAATACATATTTATGTATTATTGAGGACCCCAAGTTCCATTCATTTTAATCAGATTGATGCAGTGATACAAAATTTAATAATTGTAATAAATAATTAAAGAATTGTATATTAGCTCGGTGTCCCAAGTATTAATATTACAAGCCAAACCCAATAATAATGAATTATTTTTTTTTAACTTAATTACCGAGCCAAGGCTCGGGGTCCCGGTACTTATATATTAAATTAAAATAATTGTACAACGTTTCGACTGCTTATTCTGCAGTCGTTTTCAATTAACCGTACGCTTGCAAACGCTTGAAAACGACTTATTTAAAGATCACATTGTTTTCAAGTAACCGCTTGCAAACGCTTGAAAACGACTGCAGAATAAGCAGTCGAAACGTTGTACAATTATGTTAATTTAATATATAATTTTATACAAACAATGTGGTCTTTTAATAAAAATTCCCTGAATAATTATCAAAATAACCACAAAAGCTTTAATAAATAATCACAAATGTTTTAAATAACATTCTAGCTATAACATAATAAGAAGAATCTTATATTTTATCATATTCATGGTTTTGTAAGTTTTTGCATTAAACAGCATATATACTAATGAATGATTATTTTAATGAACCATCAATTAAAATCTAAAACAGGTTTATATTAATGAATTGCAATTATGGAAACTATAAAGAATGAAGTGATAATGTAAGAGATTTCGTTCTGATAAGAGAAGATGATAACTTAACAAAATATTTCCATCAAATGTTATCTTATAAGATTCATCATTCATTTTAATACTTAAAAACAACAAAAAAAAAACAGTAAAATATTAACCAAAAAATACTTCATATAATAATAATTAAAAAAAAATTTAATGTTTATCCACACAAGAATATTTATATTCATTTTTAACTCTTATGGTTAATTTTTAAAGTGAATATCAATCCATGGCAATGCAAAACATTCATATTATATTTAATCAAAAGGAATTTAAAAAACGTTATTTATAAATCATTTGAAAAATATTTTAATATTTTTTCATCTATTTACTGAGAAAACACAAGTTATTAACAAAATAGCTTAAAAGTTTCTTGAAAAAAATAATATGAAAAGTATTTATTAATTAACAATTAATTAATTAATTATTTTAAATGAAAAGTAGCAAAGAAAATGATATGAATATAAAATTAAAATATTAAAATTTTAAAATAGTCAATACTGATGATAATTCAAAATTTACTTCATATAGATTTATTTATAATCATTATTTTTTTTAAATATATTATATATATATATTAATAATATTAAAAACAATGTTTGGGTATCTTATCTTATCTTCTTATGCTAGCTAAAATTGTTTGTTTAGTCATGGGTTCTCAAAAACCGCTCTAACGATTTTTCTGAAATTCACACTAGAGATAGTATTTATAAAGAAAAATTGAGTTTTATTGAACACATCTCAGGAAAAATACATCTTCATTAGTTTTTTCTTAATTTAAATTTATATATGGATGACGTTACAAATGACATCCATATTGAAATTTGACTCCCGCCTTTTTTTAAAGGATATTGTATTAATATTTTTTTATATTTAAAATATTTTAAAATTTTTTATTTAATTTCGAAATAAAATTAAAAATATATATTTTAATAATATTTTATAATTATAAATTACGATATATATTTATCATTCTTCCAATAAAAAAAAATATTCATGCACTTAGAAACATACCTAATAATACATATTTATGTATTGTTGAGGACCCCAAGTTCCATTCATTTTAATCAGATTGATGCATTGATGCAACATTTAATAATTGTAATAAATAATTAAAGAATTGTATATCAGCTCGGTGTCTCAAGTATTAATATTATCAGCCAAACCCAATAGTAATGAATTATTTTTTTTTAACTTAATTACCGAGCCGAGGCTCGGGGTCCCGGTACTTATTATTATTACTTACACTCTTACAAATATTAACTGTATTTATTATAAAATATATATTTTTAAGTTTTGTTGATTTTCACCAACTTAATAGTTTACTAAAAAGCAAGTTACATTTTTTTTTCTTCTTTCATCCTATTATTTATTATAAATGTTAATTAATTAAGTTAAGTTCTTCTTCTATCCTATTTTTATTTTTTTTTTTTGAGAAGTTGTAACCTTCTCTTCAAATTCCCTCCGCGACTTCAATTCTACTCCTTGCATTCTTTTAAAAAAAGTTAATTTCATAAGTTTTATTACTTTTTTTTGCAATCATAGAATAACGTATTAGCCGTGTTTTATTCAAACAAAGTTGAATTCATTTTCGTTGTAAAGATGTTGTTGTTGGCTATACTTAAGATTTTAATATAAGTTTTTTCTTAATATCGATAAGGTAATTTCTAAGGACACATGAAATCAATAAATTATAACAGGCCAGGGTCTTTTAAGCTTTTAGGATAACAAGTATAACTTTTGAAGAAAAATGATGGCCATTGATTTTTATTTGACATCAAAACACAAAAGCATTTCAAATTAAACCTTATATTTACATGCATCAATGTGTACAACACACACAAACGCACATATATAACACTTTATATTAATCTTAGAGAACGACACAGTGTAAAAATTTTCCATCTTGAAACCTTACAAATTGATGAGTTAGCATTTTATGGTTATATATATATATATATAATAGTTAAGAAAGTAAATTCTCTTTAGAGATTATTCTTGGAACATAGAAGATGGATACGATTATAAATTAAATTCAAAATTGTGAGCCTTATTAATATATTAAGCAAATATCTTTGGAGAGTGGTCTCTTCTTCGTCTTTATATATAAGAAATTAGTTAGCTTCCTAAGCTAAAAGGAGGGAAATGATTTTGAAAGCGAGATGAATGATCTAGGAGTCGAGTTGATGTCTGAAAGGTGATTAGAATGCATTCCAGCTGTCAGGCCCCAACGTTCGAACAACCCAAGCATATATATATATATAGATATATATAGATATATTATTAGGGCCAGTCAATATCCAACTCTTCTAAATTTTTATACCATTCTAAGTTTCAAAATAAGCTGGAGTATCTCTATTCGACTATCTCGCAATTTGAATTGGATTAAATAACATATATTATATTAAAATTAAATTTAATTAATTAAATTAGAAATTAAAATCAATAAATAATATTTATTAAACTACCGAGTGTTTGGCTCTTTGTTAATGGCAACACGACACGAGCTGACAGTGTTAAAAAATTAATTCCGGTACTTTCAGCGATTCAATCAAGCTGAAATTCTATATATAGCAGTTTTATACAATTTTAATTATATGAAAAATTATCAAACATATATCTTTATTTTTACGGTCACTCTAGAGAAAAAAAATATCAAAACGTGGTAGGTAATGACTCACTTCCGGTTGAGCTACATTTCTCAAAAGTTGATAGAAAACTACGAATTTTGAATAATGCCCGTATACCAAATTTCATGATTCTAGTTCAAACACACATACGAACACACACACAGAGAGACATTTTTCTCAACCTTAGTGAAAATGACTCAGGGGCCTTTAAAACGTATAAAAACATCAAAATCTCGACATCGAAAATTTTCGTGATCTGGCGAGAAAGTATAAAGTAATATTATATATAATATTATATTTCAGATCAAAATATGTATAGTGAAATAAGTCTTTTGAGCATATAATTATTATAAATTCACTTTACAAGATTTTGAAAATAATTTTTTTTTTAAGTATAATTTTTTTGATTATTATATTTATAATTACTAAATTAAATTAGATATATTAAGTAATATATAATTTTTTTTTTTTAATATTGAAGAAGATAACCGTAACGTCACTGGAAGGCAAGAAACCAACATGGTTATCAACTGGGTAGCGGATGGTTTTGAAAACTGATTTTTTCCTAGATAAAATGTGTTTTTTTCTGGAATTTCAAGCCATTTCCACTAACTGTTGTTTAATATGTCTTAAAAATTTTAAAATCAGTGCAAGATATTGAGAAAATTCATTGATTCTCTTTATCTCAGCAACGTCCCATCATCCTGCAAGTATTTTATTTTTTAAAATATTTTGTTTTTTAATTTTATTAAAAATTAGTAAAAATTTCGCCCTTAAATTTCTAAATTCAATTTTAATGATAAAATTTATACAACAGTTCTTGGTTCATCCGAATAGACTACTCTTTTGTCCCATCACCATCTGCCTTTCTTTGGTCGACATTGTCTTTTTTATATTCCTAGAAAATATTTTCTTAATATGAAATGGTTCCAAGAAGTTTTTGAAACAACTGTAGATTACAATCACCTCGAATGATAAAAATTTTATTTCTATGACATAGATTTAAAACAAAAATGAAATTTATATAAGCACATGTTCAATTATCTACTTGTTTAAACGTATTTCAATCCATTGAAAAGCAGCCAAAAGACATAAATAAAGAAAATTTCTATTCTTCTAAGCGATAAGAGAAATACATATTTTATTTATCGTCACTAAAATGTTTTTAGAAGAAATTATACTTTTTTCAAATAGAGTTGAAACATTAAAATAGAATCATGGAAAAAAAAGTTGAATATAAAATCAATCTGATGCATAATCTTTAATATATGAAAAAAACTAAAGTTAAGCTTTCATAAATAAATAAATTTATTCCAAACAGAAGCGTAACTAGAGGGAGAGATATAATATATGTATCATATAAATAAGCCAATTCGCTCTTATCTGTAGAAAGCTACAAAAATGGGTCTTCTTTCATGATCCGAAAATATCATTTACAGATCATCATCATAGTCAAAATCGAAATGAGGAACCAAATTACGATATTCATGAGTTCTTTAAGGTAATATTAAAAGAATTACAAACATTATTATTATTATCATTCTTATTATTCGCGATTCCTCAGCGAAACCCAACAAAGAGATTTTCAGAAGACATCTTTCTTTACTTAATCATAATTTTCAATTTATATTTTCATTTGATGTTTTGAAATTTCTTGTAGTCCTATTTGACGTCTGAGATTATTCTTCTAATAAGCTAAATTTCCACGTTTTGAATTTAAACATTTCAACTATAGAAATTATAGGGTGTGGTTAAGTATATTTTAAATTCAACGCAAGTCTCCTCCTCTGCCCCGAAGAGCATTTCTCCTCTCCTTCTCTTCCCTCCAGTCCCTATCACTTAACTTCCCAAAATAGTTATACCTCTACCAAATATTACAAGAATATTCAATAAACATACCTTTTGATAGCGAAATTGAGAGAAATCATATTAAATTTATATGAACCTATAAAGATTCATAATTTTTGTAGCTTCCTCCTGACTTTAGGAATAAAATGGATTGAACTTAATGCAAGATTTTGTTATAAGGGGAGCCAACCCTTCATTACATCTCCGACAGCCGAGTGAAGTGAATCAGGGTGAGATCCCTCTAGTTTTAAACAATATAATGTATAATATATTATTAAACAAAGAAAAGTAAGTAGAAAACTCTTTGGAAAACTTATTTAATTTATCTCTATTTTCAAAGTATAAAAGAAACTTGTGCAGGAAAAAAAAGATTAAATTACATTATAGTTTCTCTATCAAGTCAAAATCACTTCGCTGAAATTTTAGTCTAGTAATCATTTTTTCAACAAACAATTTCAGCTTCTTTTTTTTAAGTCGTATTTTCAAAACTAGTTTATATACTAAATCACTTTAATACTGTTTTCTCAATGGATTATTAATTAATTTGATGATGTTGATTTCATTTGTGTACATTAATTTTGTTCTAAATTGTTTAGGTCTGTTATTTATTTGATTTACAATCCTCAAAACAAGCTGTGATATCTTTTAAGAAACCAACACTATGTGCAAAACAAAGGTGGGAAAATCTTTCCTTGAAAAAGAAAGTCATTATATCATTGTGTCAATAATAATTAAATATTAAAGAGGAATTTCTTATATTATATCAAATGTGTTTTTATTCTATTTTTATAAAATAAACTAACACTAAAGAAGATTAAACATAAATAAATTCTATTTATGATATAATTAATGAAATGCCTATTAAATAATGAAATCAAATAATTAGAAACTTGACCGAAATTTTAAATTTAATTAAAAAACTTATTTTTGTTTAATATTTATAGATTAAGATTAATTTTAAGATTTTAATGTTTGAATTGCATGACCTCTATGCATCTTTAGATATAGTTAGGGTTATAAAATCGAGAAGGGTGCGTTGAGCAGGGCACGTGGCTAGAATAGGAGAGGAAAGAATGGCGAAAAATATTTTGGTGGGGAGACCAATTGGGAATCGTTCCGTTGGAAGACCAAGAACGGTGGGTGGAGACTTTAGGAAGAGACGTGAGAGAGATAGGAGAAGGTAGGATGGTGGGGAGACCAATTGGGAAACGTTTTCTTGGAAGACCAAGAACGGTGGGTGGAGACTTTAGGAAGAGACGTGAGAGAGATGAGAGAAGGTAGGATTTGAATGGTTGTGGCTCAGGATAGGGATACTTGGAGTAAGGCGGTTGCTGTGGCCAAGAACTTTTGAGTTCCAGAGAGCTACAGAGATAGATAGAAATGTTTTGTATAGGTAAAGTTTTTACAATTACTGAATTAATTTTATATGTATTTAAATCAAAAAAAAACAAAAAAATATTTGTAATAAAATAAGAACATAATATCTTTCATTAATAAGCAAAAATTTATTATTATTTATATATATATTTTCAAAATAATTTATGTGTCCCAATTAAATTTTGAAAATTTAAATAATATAAATTTATTTTTACAATGGACCCAATCGATTATAATTTTAAAATGAAAAATCCTTTAAAAGTTAATTAATGAGTGGAAAATGTTGTTGTTATATCTAATATAGTAAAATTATCTTTGTCTTTTGGAGTGAAGTAAAGATATAAATATTCTATACATTTACACAAATCTATATATATGAGGGGAGAAATGGAAGAATAGGAGATGAAGGTAGAAGGGGAGATTGGGAGAGTCTTTGTCTGCTCTGTCAGACTGCAAAAGTATAAAGGATATCCAAGACAAAGATTAGACTGATAGAGAGAGAGAGAGAGAAAGAACCAAACCGAGGAAAAGTGAGCAACAGAGAGAGAGAGAGAGAGTTAGAAAGAAAGAGAAAGAGGGACATAGAAAGAATTGAAAAGAGTAGGAGTGGAAAAATGAAAGAAGGCATCAAGTACTTGCGGTACTGCTTTTACTTTGCTCTCCATTATTAATCGTAATAAAAACCAAAAGAGAAGAAAAGAAGATGAAAGAACTGTTGCATGTATCATTAGTAAATTAATAAACATCTTGAGAAAGCATTAAAAATTTAAATATATATATATATATATATATATATTAAATATGAAAAAAGTAAAAAAAGAACAAAAAAAAAAAAATTAAAATATATTGCTGATATAAAAACTACGACTCGTAAAATAATCTCGTTGGCAGTTTTATTTCTATAAAGTGAGTGAGAACGAATGAGAGATTGGATGGAAAAGGTTAGCGGGTAGGAGGGGAGGGGGGGGGGGACTTTACAACTTTGCAAATCTGAAAAATTAAAAAATAAAAAAACAAAAAATTGAAAAAATAAGTTAATATGCTATGTGTTGATATTTAGAGAAAGAGAGAGAGAGAAAAAATTACTAACCGTTTATTTATTCAAACATAAATAAAATAGTGAATGAATTTCGGTGAATTGCTCTAAAATGGAACAATTTGATTGGAGAGTTTCAAAGTGCAAGCGTGCCAAGTAATAAGACGGCCAGTCAGTAAGACATGCACACCGACAACCTCAATTGAGCAAGCAATGATGCAATTGCATACGTCTATTAAAAATAAAACGTTAGTAGAGATCCAATCAATGCCTTTAAAGAATGAACACATAATAGGATAGGGCGAGAATGGCTGGGAAAAAAGCTTTAAAATCTACTTTAGAAGCACAAATGGTTTGAAAACTCATAAAAAAAAAAATTCTTATATATATATATATATTATATATATAAAGATAAGATTTCAGTGAGGGAAAAGAGAATTGATGGGGGAGTTTGATCCTAAAGTTTCCTCTACAATGCATTGATTTCTTTCATATATATACCAAAAACATATAACAATATAGAATAAATTGAATTGATCACTCCCAATGGATATGTAACTTAAAAAAAAAAAAAATTATAATTTTTGTGAAATTTAAATAATCACTTGATCTTTTTTATACTTATTATTATTTGAAGTTCGAAGCATTTCAGCAACCAAGACCATTTGTGTCATAAAGAAATCATCCATCATTTTCTACCCAAGTGATTCATTTCACTTTTAACCATGAAACCCATTCAGAGAGAATTTAGTTTTCTTACCTGGGGCACAGCCTTTTTTGAAAATTTTTATATTTTTATTAAATAGATAAATTATAATTAATATTTTTAAACTAAAATAATTAAATAGAATGAAATATGAAATAGAATAGTTATTTAGAAAATATTTGTTGGGAATCTATTTCCTTGAGGCATTCATAATAAATATTATAGCATGTATTATAATCATCTATAAATATGTTATTTAAATAATTTAGTCTATGGAATATATATATATATATATATATATATATGTCATGTCCAGCAGGCGATCGATAATCCAGAATGAAAAAATTCGGGGTTGGTAGTCACTGTCGTCTTAGGAGGGCTAAATAAATAATCTTAAAAAAATAGTCATTAACATGTATATTTTTTAAATTTTGTAGTTCCATTGTAAATAAATAAAAAGTAAATAGAGAAAAAAAATCTATAAATATGTAATTTAAATAATTTAGTGTATGGAATATATATATAAGATTGTATAATAATGACTAATCTATATAATTTGACCTGATTGTAAATACAAATTATGCTTATAGGTAGGGTGACCATATTTCGAAAACATCAAACCTGGACAAACGGTTTACGTTTTTTTTTATAAGCAAATTGAAAAAATTTTGAAAAAAAGTACGAAATGTCCTAAATATTTAAAAAAACGGGACAATAGGCTGTCCCGAAGACTTTTTCGGGACGACGGGACAGAGAACCTAAAAACGGGACGTTTGGTCACCCTACTTATAGGTAGGGTCGATTCTTCAAAAATTCTTTGTAAAATGACACCAGAAATAATATTTACAACAACTTACATAAGTTTATTTATTGTTTTAACAAATATTAAAGTAGATTTATCCAGCAGGATTTTTTTAATATTTGAAGTATTCAATTGTAACATCGGATAGGATGCCTAAGTAACTTAAACAAACACATATAATCTATTAATTGGAATGAATCAAAATCCGATTTTCGAGAATATTTAAGATTTTTATTTTGGATAAAAAAACATCATCAGGAAAATCAATCAATAACTTTCTTCTTTTCAGTCAAATAATTTATATGAAGACTACTGATTCCATAGTATCATCTACTGAACTTCTGGGAATTAACCAAAGATACCTGTTTTAATCTTTTAAGATTAAAATCTTAAATTTGATCAATCTGATAAATTATTTGACATTATGTTTCTTTTTGATGTTTTTTTATATATAATTGATTTAGTTAAATTAACTACTATACTATCTTGATTTTAAATTTTTCATTATTTATTACCTAAATTTACTCTTTTAGAGTTAATACAAATTTATCTTTGTTTATTGAGATTTGCCTAGCACCTACTTTATTGGATAGTGTGTTCATAAAATATATATGTATTGTATTTTTATCTTTTAATTATATCAATCGGCCAGTAGTTTTTACTGATAATATATCTTTCTTTATATAAAAATAATAATCTAGAGATAAAATAGTAATTAAAGTTTGATTATTTCTAAAAGAGAATAAAATTATATCGATCTATTTAAAATTAAATATAATTAATACCGTTGTTATGTAGTTAGTTAAATCTTTATTATAATGGTTCCATATATATTTATACATTATACATACATTATAACTATGATATAAAAGGATGTATTAATAATAATAATAATTACAATAATTAATAAGTTGACCTGTGGCCAGGTCCGAACCGACCGATGGTTTGAAATAAATTAATTTCCAGCTACAGAAACAATTTCAAATAATTTTAATATATCTATTAATGTAATGAAAAACAGATATGGATAGAACATAAATATTTTTAATTTTATTTTATTTATAATATATAAGTAAGAGCTGGCTGTGACGTCATGAATGGCTGGATGACGTCATATAATTTTAAATTAAGAAAAAACTAATAAAGATGATTTTTCTCGAGGATAAAACCAATACAAAGTGCATGATTCGTGGTGATATGTAAAAAATCTCCTCATGTGAAATTTGGTATGAAAATAACCCTTCCCTTCCTATCGTCGATCGCTAATACTACCACTTCTGGTTTCCGGATTTGCACCAAAAGTGATCAATTCATCCCACTGATGCATTAAGTAAATATACCAAATTTCATCAAAATCCGTTCAGCCGTTCAGGCTGTACACATCTATACGGACGGACGGACAGACGGACGGACAGACATCATGCTAAAAATACTTTTTTCTGTTAAGAAAATGCATGATTCGTGGAGATATGTAAAAATCTCCACATGTGAAATTTGGTGTGAAAACAATACCTCCCTTACTATCGTCGGTCGGTAATTATTTAGCCTGGGTGCAAATATACAACTTACGTTTAGGTATAGTTTCAGTATATAAAACTGAATTTCAAGAAGAATAGGATATACTAGTCTAGTCAACTAAAAATGAAATATTTAACAAATTACAACTTTAAACATACTGAATATTTTTTAACAAGTTTTGTAAACTAAAATTATATAAACATAAAAACAATATTTTTCAAAAAATATTACTTTTATTCAGTTGTATATTTTTAAATTTAATTTTAGTTTACATAACTTATTAAAATCTTTCAATTACTGTGTGCCTTCGATTAAATCTATTATTATTTTTCTATATTTTTTTTTAACCATTTCCATAATAAATTTTAATTTTTTTCTAGTAACAGCCAAGCAATTTTCTTCGTCACCATGAATTTAATTTCCAGAACATTAAAAATTATTTTCGGATTATAAATTATTCAAGAGTAATTATTCAATTCTCTGATTGGCAATTTATAAAAAATATTTAGTTTAAAACAACATTATTTAGATTTTTCCAAAAAAAAAAAAAACTTTATTCAAAAATATGTTAATTTTTCTATTATATCTATCATTACATACATGCATATCAAAATTACATTATCTATATATATATAGTAGATATATTATAGTAGATTTTTAAATAATATATCTTGATTTTAACTTTGTAGAATACCAATAATCCACCCGAGATTTCCCTTTCAGATGATACCCTTCCTTTCAGTGTTCATCTCCACTTTCTCTTTTTTATCATAGGTTTCCTAATCGTCTTTGATGGATTGTTAATACGTGGTACAACATTTCTTCTTCATATTTTTTCTTAGGATTAACATCTTAATGTCCCTGTCCAGTTAAATTTTTATTTTTAAGATTAGATAAAAATTCTTATTCAGACTTACGTTTTTGATTCAAATAAATTTTCAAGAATATTTTTTTTTTTTTTAAATTTACATTAAATAATTAGAATTCTAATTGGCTGGAACAATGTTTTTTTTTTATTTGTTGGAAAATTATATTTCGATCATTATACTTGTTCAAATTCATTAAGGAATTAAAAAAAACAATAAATTTTGTTTATTTATGTTATCAGGATTTCATTAATCAAGATTATAAAATTAATCCAATTATTTTATAACCTGTTGGATAAATGCTCGAAATAACACTAATAATAATATAATGCCGTTTTTCTTTTCTGTTCTTTTTTTTACAAATATTTAGGTTAATTCAATTCTCATGCAGTTCCTTGTCTAAAAATCATAAGACATTTTTCATAGATATATTTAATTTTTTTTTTATTTTCAAAAAAAAAAGATAAACAAAGAACATGAATAAATGGTAATGAAACACAAACTTTTCTTACACATACACAGGTATATATAGAGCATGAAATTTTGATATTTTTTTTTATTTACGTTAATTAATAAGATAATATAAAACATAAAGAAAATAATTACGAAATGAAATTGAATTTGATTTATTCTTCTGGCATAAAACTAATCAACAATTATGTAACAGTTTCCCTCTGATGTTATTAATTAAATATTCATCCAAATTTGTAATTGATTTGCATTATATAAATAAAATCTAATAGAAATGTTTATTTGATATGAATTATAATATATTATAATGGAGGCTTATCTCTAGTAGGATAATTCTTGTTTTCTATCATAGAATGCTTAATATTTTGTACTCAAATAAAATAGAATATACTTAAATATATATAAAATACAATAATTTTTCATCGCACTACAATATTATGAAATTAATGGATTTTAGAACTACTTAATTTTTAATATAAATAATTTAATTTTTTAATATAAAATTTATTAAATTTAATAAGAATGTATTTTTAATTAAATACTCGGTTGAGTTGTAAGTTTATTGATGCACATTTCGGTTGTTACACCATCATCAGAAAAAGCTTTCTTCTTATTAATTGCTACAATATTATTAATTTACTTAACATTAAATATAAATGTATAATCTATCATTTTCATATTAAATAATTTTTGGTCATTATTTAATAAACATCTATTAATTTTGTATCATTTATAAATATATCTATATATAATAAAACAGTTACAGCCGCAAATGAGGTTTCAATTTGCAAAAAATAAATAAAAATAAAAATTAAAAAAAAAAAAAATTCTTTCGGCTTGACAACAAAAAAGGAAGTTGATTCAGCTGGATTCCCTTGGCGAGGATTTCCCGCCTTTTATTCCTGATTAAAATATTCCAAATGAATTCTAAAGATGTTGAATGAATTCTATCTGTTTTTATATAACTGGTTTCATCTTTTGCTCTGATCCCCCATCGTCATCCAGACAACTTAGACTTCCAATTGAAGTTTAACTTTCAAGATGATTACTTATTTGGAAAAAGAAAATAAAACAATAGAAAATTCATGTGATATTGAATGATAAACTATCATGTCACTTAAATTCTCAATTCCTACATTCATTGTTTTTTGTTAAATCCGAAAGATTCAGGTAGATTGTCTTGTTCTTATCAATGTAATTTCAGTGAATTAATTGTATCGTTAGTTATTGATGAGAAAGAAGAAAAAAAATTTAAATTGAAAAGAGATGAGATATTAATACATCAAAAATATATTTATTTTCATAATTATTTATATAATACTAGCTGCTCCGAGCGCCTTCCAGGCGCTCTTCACACCTAGCCGGGGGCTCCGCCCCCTGTACCCCCGAGTGATACATGGTATTTGGTTGAAAGTCTGTATGTAAAAGGTTTTCATCCATTTTGTTTCAATCAGTATAAGTAGATAAGACATATATTTGGTTTCTTGGAAAATATATTTTAATTTAATCAACAACAAATTTGCCTAGTATAATAAGTAAGATTTATTGACTATTTCATATTATTATTTATATATTTACTAATATATTTGTGGCTCTTTGCATTTATTTAAGTAGATTTTAATTAATTAAATAATTAATATTCTAAGTTTATGAACATTATTTTTTTTTATAAATTATATTAATTAAAATTTATTTTCTTATTTCTGTTTGTTCTTTATTTTATATATATATGTACAAAACACAAAACAATAACACAGACAGACACACAGACATTGCCTTTTATATATATAGATGAATATAATATAAATATTTTTAATTTTATTTTAAGAATAGATATATATCTAAAAGGCGGTAGCTGTAAGGTCACATATATACATTTAAATTAAAAAAAACTAATGAAGATGATTTTTTCCAGATATGTGATCAATAAAACTAAATTTTTCTTTATTAAAACCTTCCCTAGGATGCCCACAACAATCCCTGAAAGCTTCATCGTAATCGGACGGGTAGTTTTTGAGTATTTGACAGACACACAGACAGACACACAGACATTGCCTTTTATATATATAGATTCAATAGTTTTAACAGTTTTATCATTCCAAAAAGAAAACAAAAATTAAAAAAATTAAAAAATAATATAGATATTTTTAAGATAAATTAATTTTTTAACAACTATTTACACTTTACAAAATAAATACCGTAATAAATAATTATTTTAAAAATAATTAGAAGAAAAATAATATTTACTATTTTGAAATAAATAGACAAAAATTTTGTACACGTATAATTTACTATTTAATTTATCTAATCTAATAGCCACATTAGATATATTGATTAAATAAATTAATAATTAAATATTACTGTTATTGGAAAATATAAAAGAAAACCAAATATTCTAGTTTCAGTTCATATTAGTAGGTTTAAACCTAAATATACCTATATAATATATATTGATAATTATCTCATTTCATATACTAATGTTAAGGATGCCATTCTAATACAATTGAAAAATAATATTAAGATTAAAAAAAATTAAATTAAAAATGCATATACAGAGTAAAAAAAAACAGGTTATATTAAAAAATTTAAAAATCATATAAGTATAAAATTTTATTTGCATTTTCAAGTAAATGTTAAATGTTAAGTTTGCGAAGAAGAACAAGTATATGTGTTAATCTCTGGATTAGATAACCAGAAAATTATTTTATAATTATTATATTAATCTTCTTTATAATCTTCATATAATCAACCGTTAAAATCCAAGTAAAAAAAAAAAAAATAAAAAAATTACAATAGAAATATTTCCGATTTAGATCATTTAATCAACAGTTTTTATATATCAGAAATTTATTTTCACTTTTATAAATAAAATAAATATAAATATGCATTATAAATTTAATGTTGTAATATTTATGTCCTTGAAACTATGGTCTCGATTAATTAATTTATTTGATATTACTTAAATTTAAAAAAAATATATATATATATTGATATATTTTTATTTGACTTTACATGGAAAATTGTTGGCATATTTTTTTTATTATAAATATTTAATAATTTTTAATTAACAAAAAAAAAAAATATAATATATTTATTTATTTATCTAGTATATGATTTTGAAATTTAAATTAATAACTTAATGGACATATGTAATTATATATATTTCAAAGTTTTATTTATTTATTTATTTCACTACATCCATAAATAACTAAGATTGTTTGTTATAATTTAAATATAAACTTTAATTTAATTTATAATTGAATTAAATCATATTTCCGTGGCGATCGTTCTCATCATTCATAAACATTTTAAAATGATTATATAATAATGATTAATTTGTTATAATAAATTAATCTAATTATGAGTTAATGTATTTTTTTATTTTATTTGATTTGATTTGATTCTCTTTGAATGAAAATAAAATTAATTTTGAAAAGGTAACAAAAGACAGAGGATCTAATTTGAATGTGTATAGAATGAACTGTGATTTCTATTCATTCCGTTTGAACACCAGTCGTCGTCGTCTCCTTTTCCATTTCTAATAAGTAGGCTCTCTCGATTCCCTGTTGAAGGGAGCGATGAACGCGACTCACTTCAGTCTGCTCGGGCAGCTCCCCTCCACCAAAGGTGCGAGTGAGATAGAATGATCAGGTGCCAGCCAAGGGTAGTGGCTGCCACCTGTTCCAGGTCCTATGACCCGGGACACCTTCCACTGGAGCTTCCAATCGGGAACACTTTTCGTAAATTACAACTTTACCACACTTAACTTCCTCTCTATTAATAATTACGAAGCTTCATTCCGACACTCACACCTGGAAGCCAAGGAATCCGCTTAAGTTCCAACAACCTTTAAAACTTGGACAACTTCTTGAAATTTACAACGTCTGGTTTACTTTTTGTTTTCTTATTTACTCCATCGTTGCTTGTATTTAATAACAATAAATAATACATTCTAAATAATTTTAAAGTTAAATAATAATAATAATAATAATTAATTAATTAATTAATATTCAAATCTATCTATCTATCTATCTATCTATCTATATAAAAGGCAATGTCTGTGTGTCTGTGTGTCTGTCAAATACTCAAAAACTACCCGTCCGATTGCGATGAAACTTTCAGGGATTGTTGTGGGCATCCCAGGGAAGGTTTTAATCTATCTATATATATAAAAGGCAATGTCTGTGTGTCTGTCTGTGTTATTGTTTTGTGTTTTGTACATATATATGTAAAATAAAGAACAAACAGAAATAAGAAAATAAATTTTAATTAATATAATTTATAAAAAAAAATAATGTTCATAAACTTAGAATATTAATTATTTAATTAATTAAAATCTACTTAAATAAATGCAAAGAGCCACAAATATATTAGTAAATATATAAATAATAATATGAAATAGTCAATAAATCTTACTTATTATACTAGGAAAATTTGTTGTTGATTAAATTAAAATATATTTTCCAAGAAAACAAATCTATTATCTACTTATCTACTTACACTGATTGAAACAAAATGGATGAAAACCTTTTACATACAGACTTTCAACCAAATACCATTCGGGGGTACAGGGGGCGGAGCCCCCGTCTAGGTGTGAAGAGCGCCTGGAAGGCGCTCGGAGCAGCTAGTATATAAATAAATACTTAACTTTTTTTTGTATTTTTAAATTATATATTTATATAGTATAACAATAGAGAAATTATATAATAATAAATATATTTGTATTTGAAAGCAAAATAATCACTTAGTCATGGTATTGATTTATTTATTTATTTATTTATTTATTTTCAAAAAAATTATCGATATAATAGGTTTTGTGTGAATTAGAAGAATGAATTTAAGAAGTAGAAAAAAAAAATCGGTTTTGAAAAAATAAATTAATAATATAAAGTTGGCCCTAAGTAGACCCTGTAGAATTGACAAGTGAGTCCGTAGAGGGAACTTAGGGGCTTTTCACCCCTACGCTTTTAACGGCTAGTATCCCCATAAGGATTTCAAAAGGGTTCATTGACAATAGATGGGAAGCTGGTTCAAATAATTAACAAAATTCTACAAACAGAAAGAGATATTGACTTCCAATTGAGTTGAGTTTGTGAATTTGAGAAACCTAAATTCAATTTAATTTATAATTTAATGTTAATTAGAAAATGTGAGAGTACATTATATAACTTTCACTTATCATTTTGGTCTCTGTTTTTATATCTTTTTTAATTAATTTTTTTTTTTTTTTATTTTTTTGTAAATTATTGGATTCAAATTAAATTTTATTTATTTAACTATTAATTAATTATAATTATTATTTATAATAATAAAATCAATTATATATGTTTTTTGTATAAATATATATTTTCTTTTTTTTTTATTGACGGGATTATTAGGATACACACAGAGATTATTATATTAGAAACAACTCTCTCTGTATTTTTCTTGGCTAGATACAGTGCACGCTGTTATCAAAAAGAATGAGAGAGAAATCCCCGGTCATTGACTTGATGATACGCTTGATTGACTCTCTCACTCACTTCATATATATCGTATATATATATAATAAACATTTGAAAAGTCAGAGTACCAAAACATTCTTAACATTTTTAATATTTTCCTACTGTTATGATTATTGTTATTTGGATTACAGATCTCTAGAGAATGTTTTTAAATCGATTTCTGAATGAAAATTGTATTTAAAGAATTAGCACGAATCCGTTTGATCACGCACTATCAACATCATGGACTACATTAACATTATTTCGCTAGAACTTTGTGTGTGTGTGTGTGTGTGTTTTTTTTTTATGATCTCGGTTGATGTTCCCACCGGTTTGCTCCCCTGGGCCTTTCATTGAACACCTTTCAAGCAACGTGAGCGCTTCCTTCCCCCACAACTCAAACATGTTTAAACTATGTGGTTTGATATTAAATTTACGTCCTGAAAGAATAATAATAATAATAAAATAGAAAACAGAAATCAATTTATTTGTATAATTAAAGATGAAAAATATATTCAATATAAACAACAAAATTATCAATTAATCATAATATCCATAAATATTTATTGAAATTATTATAAGGACAAAAAAACAATATTTTTGTAAATGTGAATTTATCACGAAAAAAATAAGTGGACCTGTGGTCAGGCGCAGAACCGACCGACGATTTGAAATAAATTAATTTCCTGCTACATAAACAATTTCAAATAATTTAAATGTATCTATTAATGCAAAAAAAACAGATATGGATATAACATAAATATTTTTAATGTTATTTTATTTATAATATATAAGGAGGCGCTGGCTGTGACGTCATGAAGGGCTGGGTGACGTCATAAAATTTTAAATTTACAAAAAACTAATGATGATTTTTGCCGAGGATAAAACCAATACAAAGTGCATGATTCGTGGAGATATGTAAAAATCTCCTTATGTGAAATTTGGTGTGAAAATAACCCTTCCCTTCCTATCGTCGGTCGGTAAAAATATAAAGTTTTTTATATTTTTTAAATACCTATTTAAATTAAATTCACTCTCAAAAGGAAAATTAATCGTTCATTATAGGAAATTGGTATATAAATTTAGTATTATAGTTGTTAAAATAAATTATACACGAGATGATGATAAAGTTAACTCCATCGAAATCAGGTTATGAAGATTGTTGATTATTTATTTAGTACAAAAATTGAACTGTCTAAACAAAGAAAAGTTTTTCTATTAACATTATACAAAATATAATTTTTTTTTTTTTTTTGTTTTTAAAATAAAAATAAAAACCGACTTATTTATTTGATTTTAATTTATTTAATTATGCTAAAGAGCTTTATTAAATCTTTTTTTTTTATTTTTATTTTATTAAGAGGAGATTTTAAATAATTGAATATTTTTTTTTTTGGTGTTGAAAAGCTAGAACCTTTTGAATTCTTTGCATTCAACCATGATAAGTAGAAGCAGCTGATTATTGTTCGTGTGTGTCCATCTGAGAACATCCTCTGGTTGTAAACTACCTGCCGACCTATTCAATTGAGGGAGTGTCACCCCCCAAAAAGACAGGGCAACCGAAATGACGTAAAGAAATAGCAATCTTACAACGAAAAAGAATCAAGTCCAAACATTTTAAAAATGTTCCAATTATTTAATTTATAAAAAGAAAAATTTTAAACTATACTCCTTTTCATTGAGAATAGATTAATTTTCACTATCAGATCTATCTTTATATATAATTTTATAATAAGTAACATAACTTATGTATTATGCAAATTTAATTTATTTTTATCAGTTTTTATTATTATTCTTTTATTAAACAAATTATATATATATATATATATATATATATATATAATAGTAATATTTTGAATTAATATTTACATTCATAATAGATGAATTTTGATTTTTTTTTATTATTATTTCATTCAAATATTCTATAAATCGTTCTAAAAAAATGTTTTCATCTCACATTATATATATATAAAATAATATAAGTAAAGTTCAGTCTTTTTCTTTAACTTTTATCAAGATTTGTTCGTCATTTTACATTCCGTTCACCGTTACTTGCCTGTCTGTGAAGGAAGAAAAGAGCTTAGGACATTAAAAAAAGAAAATGATTTTATTTCTTATTTTTCAGTGCAAGTTGAGTGACTGATGCGTTTCACTTTCTCGTTAGAAATGCAGAGTGGCTCGGAAGAAGAAAATTTATATCAGAATAGGGCGTGGGTGATTCCGATTTGTTAGGGCAATGGCTTTCAGAGGCTTTCCACTTCCGGTGCCCTTGTCCTTGAGTGGTTATTTGCTAGTAAAAAAAGTATTTATTGAGAGACATATCCCAATGTAATCAATTCCGATGGGAATACAGGTGATAGACAATGTTAGAGAATATTAATCGGCTTCATCCTCTATAAACGAAAGGGACAATTATTATTATATAATCAAGCAAAAATATATACATTTTCTAATAGGGAATATATATATATATATATATATATATCTGAATATCTGAATAAAATAATTAATTTTTCAATTACAATAAAAAGAATTTTGAATATCGAATTAAAAATAATTAAAATGTTTATTTAATGCTTATATACTTAAATCAGCTCATCTATAATAATAAATAAAATAAATATTTATAAAAGAAAATATTTTTTTATAATTTTCTAAAATAAATTATATTTCAGAATTATTGAAAGGTTTAAGGTCACATTAATTATTCCCTAAGGTAAATCAGGGGAGATTACACCTTGGAATATAAAATATAATATAGGTATTTCTCTTCATTAAATTAATTAAGTTAATTTATTAATTCGTTTTCTAATAATTTAATAGAATTTAATAAATATATAATTAAATATTTTAATTAGATTGATTAGTGGATGAATGAATAATATTTGAATTTTATAACCTGAATTAAAAAAAAATATTCTATACTAGTAACAAAGATTTATTATAAGTACATTTATAATGATAATAATAAACAAAATAAAATATTTATTAAATTATTTCCATTTTTTGAACTCAATTGAAAATTTACTACACTATCTTTGATCTTGTTTCATTGAACCTGAAATATTCCACCCCAAAATCTACTTCTTTCCCGTGCATATTTTTGAATAACCCCTTTCGAGCCCTATGTATATACCTTTACCATTTCCGTTTTTTTTTTTATTTTAATACGATCTACTCTTTTGACAAGGTTTCAATTTCACAATAATAAAACACATTTACACTTTATTATAAATAATAATAATAACGCTATTTAAAAAGATAACAAAGACTTAACATATTTTTTTTATACTTTTTTCACATATTAAATTAATACCAAACCATTATCCAATATTTAAAACTGTTATTTTTATAAATTTTAATAACTGTATATTGCAAAAAATGAGTTTAAAAAAGTAAAGAATGTTGAGATACAATGGATATAAAAAATTGATTATATGAATCTTGCCTACTTTCAGTAAAAGATAGAGTAAAAATTACTGAAATAGTGTTGAAATGAATAAAATTGCTGATTCATGAATAGTGAATTGAAAATATTACAAATTTAAAACTATTCTAAAGGCATTATTAGGAAAATTTTTTTTTAAATGATTTTATATTAAATAAAAACTCGTTTTCATTTTTAAGTTTCAATGTAAAGTGTCATTATTTATGAAATAGACTTTCTTTTTACCTACCGACGATAGTAAGGGAGGTATTGTTTTCACACCAAATTTCACATGTGGAGATTTTTACATATCTCCACGAATCATGCATTTTCTTAACAGAAAAAAGTATTTTTAGCATGATGTCTGTCCGTCCGTTTGTCCGTCTGTCTGTCCGTCCGTCCGTCCGTATATATGTGTACAGCCTGAACGGCTCAACGGATTTTGATGAAATTTGGTATATTTACTTAATGCATCAGTGGGATGAATTGATCAACTTTTGGTGCAAATCCGGAAACCGGAAGTGGTAGTATTAGCGGTCGACGATAGGAAGGTAAGGGTTATTTTCGCACCAAATTTCACATGAGGTGATTTTTTACATATCACCACGAATCATGCACTTTGTATTGGTTTTATTTTCGAGAAAAATCATTTTTATTAGTTTTTTTCTTAATTTAAAATTATATGACGTCATCCAGCCATTCATGACGTCACAGCCTGGTCTTACATATATATTATAAATAAAATAAAATTAAAAATATTTATGTTATATCCATATCTGTTTTTTATTACATTAATAGATATATTAAAATTATTTGAAATTGTTTCTGTAGCTGGAAATTAATTTATTTCAAACCGTCGGTCGGTTCGGACCTGGCCACAGGTCAACTTATTATACATTATATCTCTTTTAGCCACCTCCATCTACTTGTAGTCTTCTCCAAATTCCCTCATATATATATATTGAATGGGAAAAAGTGCGGTCGTGATCGGGAGCGTTGTCATCGAACATTGACACGTAACCATATTAACAACTATTATAAATAAACTTTTATAAATTTGTAACATAACCTTTATATCAACATTAAGCTAACGATTGTAACGCTATATATATATATAATTTATTTTTTAATTTTATCAACCGTTTTAGTTGCCGATCTTTTCCCAATTGGTTCCATTATTAACAAACATCTCAATAGTCCTTTCTCCACCCATCATCTTTTATATTATGAAACACTTTTTATATTCTTACTAGTTAAAAAAAAATTATTATAATCTTGACTAGAATGTCAATACTTTATAAAACTTAAAGTTTTATTGAATTACAATTCCTCCAATAAGGAAAAATGGAAGAAGAAAATAGAAAATTGGAGATCGATTGAGACTTGTGAAACATTGAATTCAAATCAAAGTTCGTCTAAATTGAGTTTAGCGAATTAGGTAATTTTATAATAGGATATTTATTCTTTTTTTCAATTGGTCAATTACATCGTTAAGATTCATTGAAACCTCGTAATTTCTTTTTATAAAATGTGATATGATTTTTTTTAATTTTCTAATATGATGAAATACATATTGAAAAATAATAATAATAATAAAATAGAGTGAGGGGCAAAAATCCATTTTACCTTTTTCTATCTAGAGCATTATATTATAGCTTCATGTATTTTGCGTCTATCTTGGAAATGGAATCAATGTTTTATTATATTATATAACCAAAGAGTAGAGAAACATTGGCGCTATTTCCAGCGAAGTCTGAATCAATAACTTCCCTTTACTGGAAAACACTTGACAATCAATATCCTTTCAAATTAAAGATATTCCCAATTTTATCTTGAATCTAATTAAATAAAATCTAAAATAATATAAAAAATTAAAATATCTCTATCTCATTTTTTTTTTATTCAGATAAATCAATTAATATTTATATTTATTTATATATATAAAAATATATAAAAAATTAATACATATTTTCATTTCTATAAAGATATGCACACATATAAAATTTAATTAAAATAAGTTTTTTAAAAAAAAAAATAGATTACTTAGTCCTAACACATGTAAAATAAAATACTTTAATAAATTGTAATAATTTGAACATGTAATAGAACATACGGTCAAAATAATAGACATAGGTAGAATTTTTGACGAAAATATTTGATAATGTTAATTTTTAGTTACGTGCAAATGTTTCTCCCATTACACGCCTAAAGTTTATATCTTTCTTACTTACCTTCCATCATTAAAAAGTTTATAGGCGTCAGTAAAGTTACACTTTTACTTATCTTTTTATATTTTTAAAGATTATAATATTTTATAAAATGATACATTTTTTAGAAAAAAAAAATATTGAAATTTATTTAATAAAAAAATTTGTAAATAAGAAAATATTAGTTTTTTTTTTATTATTTATTAGTAAAAGAGTCATTAATAATGAATATTGTTCAAAATTTTAATGTCAAAAATGACCTTAATTATATAAATCGTTTGTCACATTATACACGTGTACATCTTTTTGTATCACATATTAGTAACGTTAATTAAAATTGAGATTTAGCTATTCATGTTTTCTTCTTTGTGTCTGCAATGTCATCGCTTCACGTATCATCACAAACCGAGTAAAACCTTTGAAATTGTATCGAGATGAAGGGTCCCAAGTCCACTCAGAGCCCATTTACCCACTTTCATCATTGAATTACTAAGAGAATATACTATATACAATTGTTATAATTGTAATTGTAATTCAATAACAGGGACATAAAAACTTTCAACAACATGGATCCTTGAATCAATTTCAATATCTATTTAAGTTCAAATTCTTATATTAAATATTTTAACAAATTTAAGAATAAAATATAGAGTGAATTTAAAAGGAATAAGATAAAGAATATTATTGATATTAGATAATGTAAATAGAGATAACTGAGAATACTCAGCTGTTTAAATCGTCTGGGCTTATCTCGATCATTTTCAAACTAGAAAATAACATTAAATTTAATTTATTTCATTTATCTAGAATATAAAATAAAGTTTATATTTTTTTTGTCTTTATATATAGCTTTCGGTCTTATAAAATATATAAATTAATCATTTTCATAAATATTTAATCAAATATTTTCTATATCAACCTATTTAAGAATAATTTATTTTTTTGTATTTATATATTATCTATAATAAAATAATAAATAAGTTGACCTGTGGCCAGGTCCGAACCGACCGACGGTTTGAAGTAAATTAATTTCCAGCTACAGAAACAATTTCAAATAATTTTAATATATCTAATAATGTAATAAAAAACAGATATGAATATAACATAAATATTTTTAATTTTACTTTATTTATAATATATATGTAAGACCAGGCTGTGACGTCATGAATGGCTGGATGACGTCATATAATTTTAAATCAAGAAAAAACTAATAAATATGATTTTCCCGAGGATAGAACCAATACAAAGTTCATGATTCGTGGTGATATATAAAAAAATCTCCTCATGTGAAATTTGGTGTGAAAATAACCCTTCCCTTCCTATCGTCGATCGCTAATACTACCACTTCCGGTTTCCGGAATTGCACCAAAAGTTGATCAATTCATCCCACTGATGCATTAAGTAAATATACCAAATTTCATCAAAATCGGTTGAGTTATTCAGGCTGTACACATCTATACGGACGGACAGACGGACAGACATCATGCTAAAAATACTTTTTTCTGTTAAGAAAATGCATGATTCGTGGAGATATGTAAAAATCACCACATGTGAAATTTGGTGTGAAAACAATACCTCCCTTACTATCGTCGGTTGGTAAAAATAATTTTAACGATATATATATAAATATATATATATATATATATGAATTTTTTATTTCAATAATAAGTACAATATAAAATACAAAAAAAAACTATTAGTAAATTACAAGATTAAAAAAAAAAATAATTGAGTAATTTGTTTTACTATATACCTTTAATTCAATTTAAATAATTTAAATATTAAAAAAAATAAAAGAAAATATTAATTTATTTTATAATAAAATATGAAAAAAAAACTTAAATTGAAGGTTTATAATGAATTCTTAATTATTTATTCGCATATGGGACTAGTTAAACGACTTTCGAAAACTATGACACGTTTTACCGGATATTATTTGTATATACCTGAAAATCACCGTTATAGGTCAGTCGTCCCGCACTCATTTATGCTTTATCTACCTATATTGACAAAAAACATATTCCTCAAAAAAAAAAAATATTCTCTAGAAAAATTCCTTATTGAGAATGCTTCTTTCTACCTATTATATAAAAATGATAATTTAATTGATCAAATGGATAACAATTGCTAAATCACATATTATTTGTATCTTTAAAAAAAAAGTATGTATACATGTTAATGAAATTGTTTTAATCATTCAATTTAATTATTTAATTTCGAGAATATGACAAGATCAAGGGATGGATTAATGCAATCAGATTAAATGATCCCTCGTCTTTATATTCAAAATACTTTAGCTTCTTAATATATTGAAACGATTTCTGACGTTATCTATGATACTTCAACAATTTATCTAATTAAATTATCGTAAATTGATTAATAAAAATGATTATTTTATTGGTTTCGCCACGATTGCATTTTATTATAAATATACCTACGAGATAACAAATATTAAATAGGTTTTGTTTTTTTTTAACATTTGGAGTTTTATTTTATTTATATAAAAAGTTGCATTTCAGAATTATTATTATAATAAAAATATGATATATTTATCTAATAATCATATAGGTTTTTCTATATTTTAATATTTATATAACGTAAATTAATTACATAACTTAAAACTTAAAAATTTTCTATATACGTATTAATTATTACATACTGAACATATATTCAAATTTTTACTTCGTCTAAAATAATGTGACGTCAGTTTGCACCAGTATGAGTATATCCTATTGTGAAACTTATATGTAATTTGACATTTATCACTACCCATACTACTAATAGACAAATTAGTAGTTACTAAACTAAGGCAGCAGCAAAGCAATTGTTAACAATGACACCGGTTTCGTTCAGATTGGTTAAAAGTTGAAGATATGATAATATTATAAATACTTTAAAATTTCAAGTTGCAATAATTCATAAATGAAAAAGTATTTATATTCAGGCATCCATCAGGTCATGCAATTCTACATCATAAACCTGCGGGGTGATTTTTGGCTTGAATCCTTATAATTGTAATACATAATTAAAAAAAGTTGACCTGTGGCCAGGTCTGAACCGACCGACAGTTTGAAATAAATTAATTTCCAGCTACAGAAACAATTTCAAATAATTTTAATATATCTATTAATGTAATAAAAAACAGATATGGTTAGAACATAAATATTTTTAATTTTATTTTATTTATAATATATATCTAAGACCAGGCTGTGACGTCATGAATGGCTGGATGACGTCATATAATTTTAAATTAAGAAAAAAACTAAAAGATGATTTTTCTCGAAGATAAAACCAATACAAAGTGAATGATTCGTGATATGTAAAAATCTCCTCATGTGAAATTTGGTGTGAAAATAACCCTTTCCTTCCTATCGTCGATCGCTAATACTACCACTTCCGGTTTCCGGATTTGCACCAAAAGTTGATCAATTCATCATACTGATGCATTAAGTAAATATACCAAATTTCATCAAAATCCGTTGAGCCGTTCAGGCTGTACACATCTATACGGACGGACAGACGGACTGACGGACAGACATCATGCTAAAAGTACTTTTTTCTGTTTAGAAAATGCATGATTCGTGGAGATATAAAAAAATCTCCACATGTGAAATTTGGTGTGAAAACAATACCTCCCTTACTATCGTCGGTCGGTAAAAATAATGAACATTTTTATTTTTTCATGAATTACTTTATATAATCTTTTAAAAGGCCACTTCATTGAAGTAGGGACTCAATTTTTTTTTCTAATCTAAAGAAAAAATACTTGGTAAAATTAACTCAATTTCTAATGTTTTTTACAAAGAAAGATTCATAAGTTTCATTTTTATTGGTCGATTCCGTTCAGTTCTTTCGGGGGGAGGAGGGGAGGTTAAAAATCTTAGTCATCCTTTCTATCCCTCTATACTACTTATCTAAAAGATAAATATAGATTATAAACATTTGTCTGTTATCTGAATAATTTTGATTAAAATCGCTCCGGATTGTTCCTGATTTTTAGTTTTTTTTTTTTTTTTTGGATAAGTTTAGTAATACTGAAAACTTTCAACATAAACTCCATTAATCTCACATAAATCTAAAATAAATAATATTATCTCTCATTTGTGTAATATTTTTTTTTCTTTAATTACTCATTTTATCATTCTGTCCAAGGAATTCTAAACAGAGACCAAAATAACCTTAAATAAATAAAAGAACACAAAATCAATTCTAAGCAGTTATCATAAAAAGTAATTTTTCAGTTATTATAATGGAAAGAATATAACAATATTTTCTATTAAAGGTATTTATGTCAGAAAATGGTCATTTAATTTGTTACATTTCTGTTGTTGTTTTTTCCTTATTAATCTGTAAAATGTATTTCTATTATTCTTATAAAATTATTCTTAAGAAACAATTACCTAAAGGATCTAATACACACAAAAAAATACAATCATATTATTTTTTTCCTTCCATTATATTTTTCCTATTCTTTTTCTTTCCTTTTTTCTTAAGCATGACAAGATCTTTCATCTTGGCAGTTGGTAATTTTTTTGTTAGGTCATTACAGGTCTCATCATCTTTTTTCGATTTCTTTTTTTTTTTTTTCATGCAAAATGATAAGTTTTTTTTATTATAAAACTTTTATTAAGTTTCTAGACATTTTCACTTCATATTGAAGAATTGAAATTGTATTGATTTAAATTATAAAAAATAAAGAGTTTTGGGTAATAATTATCAAAAGTAGTTGTTTTTGGAAATACCTAACTGATACATTTGGATCTATTTTTTTATTTGACTATAAACTATTTATCAATGACAAATTGATTATAGTTATTAGAAATGATTTTAAATGATGCGGTTTTCTGCCTATTAACCAAGACACCAAAAGAAATAGGGTTGCCATTCGATGTTGGTAATGGCTCCTCTTTTTGAACCCCTTAGGGGATTTGTCTATAGATTCCATAGAAGCGAATGGTGGACGTGTGGCTGGCTCGGCTGCAGAATGGCCGAAAATCCAGGCTGGGGTGGCTATAGGGTGTTCACATGAACATGCGCTATACGACACCTCCCCACCTCTTCTTCTAGAAGGCAAGTAATAAAGGGCAAGTAGATGATTATCATATATTCCTAGGGGGGAAAAAGAAAAGTAGTTATCAATGCTACATTGTATTATTTCCCTTTGCAGATTGAATCAAAAATTAAGAATTATTATCTCAAACCCAAAATAAAAATACGATATATAAAATTTTAAAAGATATTTATTTATAATATGTATATTCTAATAGAAGTTGGGATTCTTGGTTTGGTAGCGCATTCAACTAGTAAACCAGGAGTATGATCCCGATAGAGATTGGTCCACTTCAGGGAAGCAACCCTGCTCACGCAAGCCACGACTTTTCCTCGCCTTCCATTGAGGAAGTCGTGTCCCAAACCCTAATCAAATCCTAAATCCCATCAATTCAATATTAAAAATCCTTCACATATTCCCCTCTCCCAATTCGGCGTCAAACTCTCGCGATAAATCGGCTGAAGGTTTTCTTCGAGTTCGCATCACAGATGGACAAGATTCTTGGAGGCTGTCCAAAAACAGTAGACCCCGCAGGAAACAAATGCTAGGAAGAAGAAGATATTCCAATAGATAAATAAAATAGATAATAATCAATGTTGTTGAAAAAACATATATTTTAAGGTATATCAAGAATTTGACTTTCTTTATCTTCTTAGATGAGTGAAATGTCATATTCTTTTAAAAAACAATGTTGATTTTCGTTTAAAAATAAGATAATTGCTTTTATTAATTTTTCATGCTCAATAAGAAGAAAATACAATCTTAATTTAGCTTATTTTTATTTTAATCTAAGCAATATTTTACGCTCACTCAATTTCTAACCCTCTTTTAGTTACCAATACGCCCCTGTCTCGAAATCGGTTCTCATCGAAGGGGAGCTTCCATACATTTTTTTTTTACCATTCTAAATGCATTACAAAGACAAATACCACCAAAATAATAGGCTACTCAATCTTAAAAGTTTACAAAAAAAAAAAAAAACAATTTCACTTCTCTGATAAAATAATATAATAAATTATCTTTAAAATAATAACTTTATTCTATATGTCACCTCAAATTGATATAAATTTGAATTGTGTTATAAATTCTCCACTCTTAATCCTGACAAATCTCTAATATATAATTAATTTATTTAACTCAATTAAAATAAATTAATATCTCATATTTAAATATTTTGCGATTGATTAGTCCTTGGATATTATTGATTTTATAAATATTAAATATATTGAAAGAAAAAAAATAGAAAATCGATGGCTGTATAAAAATTTTTTTAAAAAGGTTAATTTTGCACTGAATGAATTCATTATATAATATACATACCTTGTGCTTTGTACATATTTATTTCACAATCCAATAAATATTTGCTTTTTAATATTATTATTTCTATCAGATGGAAAGATAATAGTATTTACCTATATTTATATTACAAATAAAAACAATAAATATTTAAAAATTTGTATTCAAAGTGATTAATTAATAAATTTATATACATGAAATTTTAATAAATGTGATTATTATTAGATTAAATATATAGGATTAACAGTAAAAACAAAGAAATAAGGATATATATTTAATTCTTATCAAATTATGATGATGATAATATAATTTTGAAATCAGAAATTTTTCAAAAAACTACCTGATTATATATAATTCAACACTTCCCTATATATATATATTTCTTGTGTAATTTCATTATCTTATCTCTTCGTATATCCTTATCAATATTTATCAATCATTTTTATAATTATAAACTTTAAAGAAAAATTATTTAAAAATTACATATCATTACAATTTGATACTGATACTTTTCATTAAAAAAACAACCACAACTTTTAACTACTTTACTAAATAATTTTAAATAATAATAAAAAAAGATTTTATAATTTATGCTCATTACAATAAATATTTGATATCGTTATTGATGAAATGCACATAAAATAATAATAAAATAGTATATCAATTTCAAATTTAACTGTTTGTTTATTCAAATACCCATATTTTTCTTGTTTTATTTAAATAGTTTACTTTTTAGAAGTTTCTCATAATGGACTAACAGTGTAAATAAAATTATTAACTATATCGTATATTATATGTATATTATGTATAAACCAATTTCAAACAGTTTATCAATATTTAAGGGAAATCAATAAATTTTTGATAATTTTTTTTTTTATTTGAAATGAATAATTCAATATAAATATTTACTGATATTAATAATGATGTTTATATAAAATAAGTATTTATCAGGAATATTTCCAATAAACTAAAAGGTAAAATATTATAATACAACACATAATGTATTTATGCATACTGAAAATAATGTATATATTCTTATTTATTTTGTATTAGGTACACTTGATATTGGATTTTTAATCGAAATTAATATTCTAATTATTTATTTATTATATACTGAACTATATGAACTGTATATTTTGAAAAATTTACAAACAAATTTTAAAATAAATAGTCAAATCAATGCAAAAAAGAATTTACATTTATAGGATATTAATTATGTATAAATATGTACTGAATAATGGTGCAAATAGATTAAAGGTCAATATCAATAAATTAAATATTGAATATATAATACAATAACTTTATCAAAATCTTTAAAATACTTATTTGAATGAAAGTGTTTTTGTTTTTATTAATAAAAGATCAGTGGTGAATCCACCCAGTAAGGTTGCGCCCTTTTCACTCTCCTATTCATCCAATGCATTCACAAAATTGTATCATGCCTTATGGGTGCTTAACGAGAGGGTGGAACAGTCATAGGGGAATAATATGTTGTTTTGGAAAAGAGCACCCTATTCGAGCTTCTATTTTCGTGTTCTTAACTCACTATAGCTTACAATAGTTCTGTGAAGAAAATGTTTTTTTTTGCAATATTATCTTAAAATTAAAATTTATTTGAAAAAAAAATCAAGTATTCATAATTATAATAACGATATTAATGTCATATATGTTATTGACTTATTTATATAAAAAAATGAGTAAAAAAACAGAATTCTTATTAATGTTATTAATAATACTCATTATTCTATAGAAGAGAGGGTTTTTATTTATTAAAAATAATAAGGGACAGAACCGATCGACGGTTTGAAATAAATTAATTTCCAGCTACAGTAACAATTTCAAATAATTTTAATATATCTATTAATGCAATAAAAACAGATATGTATATAACATAAATATTTCTAATTTTATTTTATTTATAATATATAAGGAGGCGCTGGCTGTGACGTCATGAAGGACTGGGTGACCTCATATAATTTTAAATTTAGAAAAAACTAATGAAGATGATTTTTCCCGAGGATAAAACCAATACAAAGTGCATGATACGTGGAGATATGTAAAAATCTCCTTATGTGAAATTTGGCGTGAAAACAACCCTTCCCTTCCTATCGTCGATCGCTAATACTACCACTTCCGGTTTCCGGATATACACCAAAAGTTGATCAATTCATCATAATGATACATTAAGTAAATATACCAAATATTATCCGTTGAGCCGTTCAACTGTACACATTTATACGGACAAACAGATGGACGGACGGACAGACATCATGCTAAAAATACTTTTTTCTGTTAACAAAATGCATGATTCGTGAAGATATGTAAAAATCTCCACATGTAAAATTTGGTGTAAAAATATATATTTGCAATTTTTTTTTAAATATGCCCTACCTACATTAAATATGCCAATTTTTGCAAAGCATCGGTCCTTAAATATAGTCACTCTGATTTAAAAACTTTTGATTGTGTTCAAACGGAAGATATAGAGATCAACCTTTATAAAGAGCTTATTCTTTAAAATAAATAAATAAAAACCTTTGTATTCAAACAATTACATATTCTGTGTTTGAATTGCATGGTATATAATTGAAAAATAATAGCGCCATTAAGTACTACGAACTATATAGCAAAATATTAAAAAAAACAAACAAAGATAACAAAATTAAAGAAAATGAAACTTATGATTTTAATCCAATTAAATAATTTAATAGAAGAAAAAGATGATTCATAAAAATTGAAATCAGTGTTTTGTTATTTTAGATAACACAAAAATAAAAGAAAAAATAATAATCCAATATAAATTATTAAAAAATAATATTAGAATAAATAGGAGAAAATACTTTATAATTAAAAAAAGATTTAGTTAAAATGAATTTTAATGTATAATTGTCCATACTTTTTTTTCAATTTATTTATTTATTTATTCATTTTTTTTTAAATTGTGAATTATTTGAATATTAATATTTTCTAGAGATTCATCTAGTTGTGTGTGTGAATATAATATATTTTCTCTCCATTTCTTTGAAAAACTTTATTTATTTCTTACTTAGCTTTAACAGAAACGATCAAAGACTTAAAAGTTGTTGAACAAAATATTCATTTTTCTTTCAACATTTTATTAGTGAAGATCCGTTTTGTTTTTTTTTAAAAAAAACTCTCTCTCCCTTCTTGTCTTTGCCTTTTGTTTATCTGTCTGTTCGTGTTTTAAGTACAAAGATGATTTCACCCCACCCCACCCCCTTTCCCTACTTCTCCTCAACCTTTTTCTAATTTAATCGAAACACTTTTCTAATGAATCTTCTTTTTTTTTAATATATTTCAAAAGAAATACTTGGAAAGATTTCTTAGAGGTAGATTTGTGAGAACGTAACTAACTTTCTTGATTTATAAGAAGATTGGAAAACAAACAAAAAAATCATTCCATGAAAATACATATTTCTTTATTTATTAGTCAATTTTGATTTAATTTGATAATTATTTTTTTTTTTTATAAAAACACATAATTTAGTATGATATGAACATCTAAAAGACATATATTTTCAATACATCATTATAGGATATACAATACATAATAATATTATAATAAAGGGTCGTATGAGAGAAAATAAGAGTTGAAAGGGAGTGACTCAGTTAAAGGGACGTTTGGAGAAATGTGGTTGTTGCGGCCATGAACTTTCGAGTTCCGAGATAGATAGATAATAATAATATTATTAAGTATCAAAATTTTGTGTTTAATTCCAAATTAAAATTTATATTTATATGATCAAAATTTTTTATAAATATTATAAAATTTTATAAATATATTATATGGAAAATAATCATTTATTTGTTAAATATAAAAAAGTGGTCTTATATATAGTAAAATATTTATTGAATTTCTGTTTCTATTCAATGTATTTTTGGGTAGGTATCTTTTGAACCGAGTAGGTGTTTTTTCCAGTGTATAATTGTCTTCGTCAAGCAATTAGAAAGGATGCGGCGCGAAATGTCCTGCGTTTGTTTGCTGAGGGGTGCAATACGCCCTGAGTGCACCCCTCTGCCCAGGCGGCTCTTCTTCCAGCCAGCAGCCGAGGGCAACTGTTCGTGCACTTTTGTCTACAGGGTGAATGAAGAAGGGGGACTGGTGGGGCTGCAGGGCAGAAAGAACATCCCTTGTGGGGCCGTTTGCTTTGCTTGCTCACAGACACGACACTAAGTTGACTAAACTTTGCTATTGCTATTTTCGAATTATATTAACTTATAAACAGATTGCTTTCGAGATTATTTACCGTCCAAGTCCTTTAAACCTTTAATTATTCTGTTAAATCGATAGCTGTGCTGAATATTCTAATCTCTCATCGCTTAACGGCTTATCATTCAATCAAAACTCAAAATAGGGAAATGTCGAATCATGTTTCATTAAATTAATTTTCACAATTGGTCATTCATTATTCACTGCCATATTAAAAACAACAACAACATGTTATTGTTTTTTTTTTTTTTATTCTATTTAATCTTAGCACATGTGAAAATATGACAGGTAGGAATAAATAAATATCCAACAGGGAGCACACAATCCGCAACTCCCCTTCGTTCCAACGTGTTCAAAGGTCAGGGGAGGAAAACGGATGAGGGGTGAGCAAATTCTCCCTAGTTAAGTTTCAAACAAGATCTTATCACTCCTAATCTCCTCCTTTAACTTTCCACTTGTTATTTAATCACACTTGAAAATTTTACAATAAAATTAAGAACAAAACAAGTTTGTTTAGTTTCAAGTGACGTTCAGGTTGAAGACATTTTACACGGCATTTTGTAATTTTTATAAATAAAAAATAAAAAAAAAAACAACATGTTTTTACGAAATTGACTACAAGTTTCTTTCTTAGAGTTAGAGAAAAATATACACATCCACTTCCTATAATTCTCTATTTTTAATACAAGATGAATATCTGAATAACAACTTCTAGAGTGAAATGAATAATTTATTTAGATCAAAGCTTGTGTTAGTATTTTTGAAATATAAAAAAACGTTTAATCAGTTACATTTTACTCCTGAAAAGCTCTTTCCGGAATGGAATGACTACATAAATATTCTTATAGTACCATAAAAGATAGTACTCATTCACAAAGAAAAATAACAAAGGTTATAATGAAAAAATCAATAATCAAAGTACACTATTGATAAATAAATTGAATATTATTTTTTATTTAAATAAGAGTTTAAATCTACATAAACCAAGATTATTTACTATCAGAATTCAACCATATAACAAGCCGATTGCTTTGATTAAATTGAGGTTTCTTGTAGATTTATAACCTTAGAATGGATTATTGCGGTTTAAGATAAGAAGAACATATTTGTAATACAATCCTCTCTTATGGAACAACTAAATTCCTCATGTGTATTGTTCAAACAATGAGAATAATTTATTGAAATAAAATATAAAAAAAAGCAAATTAATTAATTCAATGCGTGATTGAAAATCAAATTAATAAAGACTTAATTATTAAATAACATATAAGAACATAACTTTTATTTCTATATATGTTCATAAAGATAGCTAGTCATAATATTTGTATTGATAATTGAAGTATAAATAGAATAAATTGAAATGACAAACAAACATTTTATTATACAAACGAAAAAAATTACCAAATTTGATTTGCAGTAAAGCAATTAATATTTTATACCTACAATAATACAAATAAAGTGATATTAACAGGTATCTAGGATAACTACCAAAGGCTTTAAAGAATTTTGCCAGATTCTTCCATTTTTACATTTTTATTATTCTTGTAGGCTACGATGGGCAGGGCACGTGGCTAGAATGGGAGAGGAAAGAATGGCGAAAATTTTTTTGGTGGGGAGACCGATTGTGAAACGTCCGTTTGGAAGACCAAGGACGCGGTGGGTGGACATTGTAGGAAGGGGCGTGAGAGAGATGAGAGAGGGTAGGGGTTGGATGGTTGTGGCTCAGGATAGGGACAGTTACAAATTAATTGACAATTTGTAAATAACTTCATAAAGTTACAGACATCACACATACAAACATACATAGGAAGTTGTTATTAGAAGATTATATCTTTATTATTGATTGAATTTGCTGTTGATATTGTATTATCTTGTCTGTAAACATTGTGAACCAAATTTTAGAAAATTTAAGATAAAAACAGAATTTCAATGCAAATTTCTAATGTTGTGAAGAAACTTTGAGTCATTTAAAATAATTTTTAAATAAAGATTATACTTTTAAAAAAAAGGTCTAAATTTAACACGGCTGATTTGTTAAAATGGGTTATTTGTGTTATGCTGCATTTTTTTCCTCTAAATTCCTTAACAAATGGACAATTCCTTGGTAAAACAATTTTTTTTTTAAATTAACAAAATAGGATTTTTGTCTATTGTAATGAATTTTGGTTGATTTATTTTGAGGTTATTTGATTTATATACGGGTACTCATTTTATTCTTCAAATTTTCGTTTGTCAATATTTTTTCTTATTGTTATTGATCCATTCGGTTTATTTTGACAAAATATAAAATAGATAATAAAATTGAAGTCATATAAATATTAATTTATTTATCTATTTAAAATATTGATTGGGATGTAAACTTTTGTTTTACTACATTTCATTCATTTATAATTAAGTAAGATTAGAACTATCAGGAAAACTATAGTTTATTTAACACAAATTGATTGATGAAGAGTGAACAAATTTGCACCGATGGCGTATATAGAGAAAAAACGTTTTCATATAATACAAGTATATTAAATAGAAATTTCCTATTTATATTAAAATTGCTCTCGATAAAAATGCATTTGTCAATACGTTATCATAGATTTGATATGAAATTCTCAATAAAAATAAAAAAAAAAAACATGAACCACCAACCCCTTTTATATAGCTATCGATTATTCGTAGGAAATGAATTTAGAATGTCTAAATTTAGACAGATTGAAGAAACATTTACCCTCTCCTCTCAGACCTTGCAATATAATTTTTCTTAAAATGTTAATACCTTATTTAGAATAAAGTAAAAAAAAGAGGTAAATTTCCACCCTCTTTAAAGTCTAGAAAAAAAAGAGAAGGTTGTTTTAATATGTCAAAGCGTAGGATGATAAAGGGGCGGAACTTACGTGGGAGGCAAATATATAGCCCAGCCATTTCTAACCCTACTTGCTTGCTCTACATCCCAGCTTAATTTGATTTCATTCAAAGTGGAAATATCATAGGTCCTACTATATTGCATCTACAAAAGAAAACTTTTATCCTTTATATGTATTATATTATTATTATTATTATTATTATTATTGTTATTATTATTAATATTATTATTAGCATTACACATATACACCTTTTTAAGTATTTAAAGTATTATATTAATATTAAAAAATGAAAATTTAATTTATTGAAAATAAGAGAATTTATTTATTTATAAGAAAATTCTCTTTATCAGATTATATTTGAAAACATCAATATATCTAGTAATTAATATAAATGATAAACTATATATATATTATATAAATCTATTTTTCTCCAATACATTATATAACTATGTATATATATATATATTGGAGTATAAATAAAAATCATGATTAGAAATGTTATATAATATATATATAAATATATATAGGATAAAAGAAAAACAAATTAGCTGGAGTGTCTCCACTCGACTATCTCGCAATTTGAATTGGATTAAATAACATAATATATTATATTTAAATTAAATTTAATTAATTATAAATTATAAATAATAAATAATAAATATTAAACCAGCGCATGTTTGGCTTTTTGTTGATGGCACCACGTCACGTGTTGGCGCGTGAGATTTGCAGTGTTAAAAAATTAATTCTGGTAATTTCAGCGAATCAATCAAGCTGAAATTCTATATATAGCAGTTTTATACAATTATTAATCATGTGAAAAATTATCAAACATATATCTTTATTTTTACGGTCACTTTAAAGGAAAAAAAATCAAAACGTTGTAGGTAATGACCCTCTTCCGGTTGAGCTACATTTCTCAAAAGTTGATAGAAAACTATGAATTTTGAATAATGTCCATGTAACAAATTTCATCATTCTAGCTCAAACCGTTTTTGCGTAATCTTGCCTACATACACACACACACACACACACACACACACACACACACACACACACACACACACACAGACATTTTTCTCAACCTTAGTGAAAATGATTCAGGAACCTTCAAAAAGTATAAAAACATCAAAATCTCAACATCGAAAATTTTCGTGATCGCAATACTATCTCTGGCGAGATAGTAAAAAGTCACTTTCATAATATTTTTTTAATATTTAAATCAAAGTTTTATACAACTACTGAACCAATTTAATAAAATAAAAAAAAAAATAAAAATATTATTTATAATTAATTAATTAATTAATATATATTTTGAAATACCTTCACATTACATATTTAAAAATGGTTAAATATATATATATATATATATATATAATACAAGTTATCTCTCTAAATTACATTTTAACCATTTCTATTTAACTATTAACAAAAAAAAAAAAAGAAAGATATAAAAAAAAACTTTTTTTTCGTTTCGTGCCAAATTCATTTGGTAATCTTTCCACTCATTGTGTTTACAAGCATTTGTTTAACAAACAAAACAAGAGAACAAATTCCATGGCCTAGCTATTAGAGAATTCAACTTAACAAACTACCAGTATATTATCGATTGTAGAATTATTACCCAATCCTAAAATAGAGTAATTGTACTTAGACAAACAGCTTGCAAAAATTATATAATAAATAGAACTTAAAATCAATAGGATTAGTATATTATAATTATTATTTTTTTTAATTAATCAAAATTATTTTTTGTTAAATTGTAAAATAAATCATTCCACTACAATCTTATTATATACCAGAAGAATTTAAATTATATATATATACCTAAATGTTTTAAATTTTTTATTAAGATATAAATAAATACTATAAATTCATAATTTGTTGAATGCACAGTTAAGGTAAGTGCATGAATGTCATTTCATTTATCATTAAAAGCATAAATGTGATAAGTTCTAAATTTAAAGGTGTGATTTATTCATGTAATTGTCTATGTAAACTCTAATATACTATTTAAAAAAAATCGTAGTGAACAAATGTTATTTATTAAAACAATTTAAATAAGAGATTAAGCTATTTTTCCCTCTATTTTTATAAATTTTTAAAAGAATTAAATATATATACATACATATTTATTTAGTTTGTGTTTTTTTTTTTATTTTATTTATCTTTACCATCATATACAAATACATGCGATACAAATATGTACCTTTACTTTCATTTGCCAGATCTTTTAATAAAGAAAATAATCAAATTTATACAAACGTTATATAAATAATATTAATATTAAAAGAGATAATTATAATTATTAGTTTTATATTGATAAGATTTAAATTGATAAATTCATATGATAATTATATCTATTAAAAAAAATGAAAATATGTATATACATATATTTATTTCCGTTAACATTTAATATCATATAAAACACGATTTTTAAAATTATTTTTATTGGTTTTTATAATCTGATTGTGAAAATAATTCTCTAAATATAAAGGATTTAAAAATAACTACTATTTAATTTAAAATAGTCAGGGATAAGAATTTATACAAAATAATTTTTATAAAATTGAATCAGAATTAATAGAGCTGTTTTTTTTTTTTGAAAAAAATCTTAAAAAAAAAACAATATTTAAATGAGAGAGTTTTTATTTCTCAAATACTACACATTCATATATCTTATACATACAAAACTGTATTCGATAGTATTATTTATCTATTTAATCTTTTTTTAGATAAATTATATTCATAAATTTAAAAATCCTATATTCCTCTATTCATTACCATCCCCTTTCAAATAAATCCACTGAAAGGCACGTGTCATGACTTGAAGTAGAAGAGGGAGGAGGTGGTTCTCTCTGTACATTTATTGAAAGGGATCTCCTATAGTATAACTTTAAAATATATTCAATAGTAGAGCATTTAAAAATATATAAAAATTAACATGAATATAGTTTTATTGCTATTTTGTTGTTTGTTTTTATTTTCAGGAAAGTGGTAAATACATACATAAATTTATATTGGACTGTTAATAGTCTTTACTTTTATTATGTCGTGATTTCATTAATTTTTATTGCACATTTTTTATTAGTGAATAGTCCCTGTAGTGTTTATTTCAAAAAAATAAATTAATAAGTAGATATTTAAATAAAAATTACTAATAAAATTTTTTACATGAGCAACTTAATGGAAAAACAACTACAAAAATATATCCTCTCAAATAACAATCTTTAAATATATAACGTAAGTTCGGTGAAGTGCGCGTCCATTTTTACCGACCGACGATAGTAAGGGAGGTATTGTTTTCACACCAAATTTCACATGTGGAGATTTTTACATATCTCCACGAATCATGCATTTTCTTAACAGAAAAAAGTATTTTTAGCATGATGTCTGTCCGTCCGTATAGATGTGTACAGCCTGAACGGCTTAACGGATTTTGATGAAATTTGGTATATTTACTTAATGCTTCAGTGGGATGAAGTGATCAACTTTTGGTGCAAATCCAGAAACCGGAAGTGGTAGTATTAGCGATCGACGATAGGAAGGGAAGGGTTATTTTCACACCAAATTTAACATGAGGAGATTTTTTTATATATCACCACTAATCATACACTTTGTATTGGTTTTATCCTCGAAAAAAATCATATTTATTAGTTTTTTCTTGATTTAAAATTATATGACGTCATCCAGCCATTCATGACGTCACAGCCTGGTCTTGCATATATATTATAAATAAAATAAAATTAAAAATATTTATGTTATATTCATATCTGTTTTTTATTACATTAATAGATATATTAAAATTATTTGAAATTGTTTCTGTAGCTGGAAATTAATTTACTTCAAACCGTCGGTCGGTTCGGACCTGGCCACAGGTCAACTTATTTTAAATAACATTTTTGAGAGACGCTGTAGCTGTAAATATTAATTATGTGGATTCAAAATTTTTATAGCAAATACTTATGCTATTGTTATTCATGGATCGAGAAATAAAAATATGAAAGTATGAATAAAAATCGATTAGTTGAACATTTGTGTGAGAGGTTTGTATGGCACGCTCTTATCCATTAAAGTGGGGTAAGTGCGAGTTTGCCTCATTTCTCCAATAAACTATTCTGTTTTTACGAGTGAGGTAAGTGTGTTGAATCAGCATTCTATCCTGAAAAATATTGTCCAAAAATTTTTAAAATAGGTACGCCGATAGGTTTGGAAATAACAGTAGATGATCATATGCTTTACAACATAGTTTGATCAAACAAGGAAATTATAAAAGGCTTGTTTTTCTTTTTTATTGTATTCAAACATTAAATGGTAGTATAAATATAAAGATTAAGGTTATAAGATTGGCTGTAGCTATTATTAATTGTGTAAGAAGTCCATTTTTGGGACTGAATACACCTTACGATTAGCACGATACCTCGATATTTCAGTACATTTGGTCTGTCTGGCCATTTCCAAAGGCAACCAAAGCTTTCCATAGAAGAGATTGTGACTTCATTGTCATCAATCTCAGTTATTTTTCCGGGGAAAAACAAATCCTTGTTTTTGAATATGATATACTCGCCGACAATTTTTCTGACCGGCTGACAATTGTATTCTCCTTCCAATTGTGTGATCAGATAAAATGTTTATGTATGCTTGCAGACATATAACTAAGTATCTATTATTAAGCTTATATGAAAACTGAGAGAGGGGCGCGCACTTACCCAAGCTTAATTACGCATTTACCCCACCAGGCCAAAAATCCGGGGTAAGTGCGAGCCCCTCTCTTAAATTCAAACGGAAAGTGTTTAAGATATAAAAAGGTTTAGAATCACTAGTTTTTAAAGAATAAAGTGATAATAAATCGAAATGTAAATAATAAAAACAACTGATTGAGAAAATAATTGAGGTTAGGAACACCTAACTAGTGTTATGACCGTCAATGGATGTGTCTCACATAAATGTCAATTGCCTTGATTTGTTTGCTTAGGGATTCCAACAGATTACTTAGCTGTCATAACAAGAAAATCACCAATAAATGCAAAAGATTCGTGCCAAGTTTAAAATAATATGAAGACTTCTGGAGGCCTAACTCGCACTTACCTCGTGCGCGCACTTCACCGAACTTACCTTACTAGAATTGAACTAAAAATAAGCAATAGTAAACAGTAGAAAATAGGTCTCAACGTTAATTAAAAAATTCATGGAATCCAGCAAGCGATGAAAAATTATTTCAATACTGTATGGTGTTCAAAAATGATCAACTGTAACATAAAAAAATCAGCAGCTGAAGTAATCAAATTTTATCTGTTATCTAAAATTAATTTCTGTTTATACTCACTATTTTTAAAATTTACATTATTGAATCAGTATTTTTCTATTTTAATTAATAAATTAATTAATTATTGTCGCATTACAAAAAATTACAGAGAATGATGTTAATAATTTAATTTTAGAAATTTTATTTATTATTTAATTAATATATTTTTATAGGATATGTATGTATTAATTTTTTAATGATTTTATTATTTTTAATTTTTATTATATTAGTTATTAAAATTCAAAATTTAAATTAGTTAATTAATGATTCAAGTTTACGACTATTGTTATTAAAATTGCTTGTGTATATGTACTTAATTACTATACGAATTTAATATAAATCATTATCTATATTTTATAACTAAATTTTAATTTAATATATTTAATATTATACAGAAATATATTAAATATTAAATAAAACAAAATTGGCATTTTATAAATTATTTATTTAGGAAGATTTTACTTTTATTACTTTTTTTTTAATTATCACATATATTGAAATAAAATATAATATACTTTTTAATTCATTATGCGTATTCATATAATAATCATAAAGCACCAAATCAAAATGTAATGTATATATAATGATAAAATATTAATACATTACCTTCCAATTCTATTGGAAAAATAATTTAAAAATATCATAATTATAAATCTTTTTTTTTTTCATGGAAATACTTTTAAATAATAATTTGAAAATTTATTAATTATTATATTATTATTATTATTATTAAATATTAAGAAAAATCAACTTTTGACTATATAATTAAAAAATTTGATTATTAATTTTGTAATATTATACGAAGTTTTAATTTTATATAAACTTAATAAAATTTAATTCATTAAATAAATAAATAATAATACAGAATTAATTTTTTCCCTAGAAATACATATTAAGTAGATATATTTATTTTGTTTTATTAAATAGTATTCGGTTCTTAAATTTAAAATTATTTTTGAATTTTTTTTTTTTTTTTTTTAATAAATATCGTATATTTTTAATAATTAGAATATATTTATTGTTTCTTCGGAAAATATAAATTGTTTATTACTCTTTTTCTATAGAAATTTCTCTCCCATCGATTCCAACCAACACAAAGGTATAATTTAGGTGTTTTTTTTTTTGTGAGTGTAAATCCGACTATAGAAAGGTTATTATTCACTCCCGATCCTCACTTAGCTCCTTTGTAGCGGCTATGGTGGTCTAGCAATTTATTCGACCGACTAGTAATTACCGAGAACCAGATTCAAATTCCGTGTTAGGCATGGACGCGGGCTGTATAAGTCAATTTGAGTGAATGAATCGTCTTCCTGGGATTTGTCATAAAAATGTGAAACGATAGAAGAAGATGAAGTGGCAAGACCAACCATATCAACAGCGGAAAGATCTTTTCTTTTCTTTTTTTCATTTCAGACGATGTGGTTGTCTTGCTATAAATTTTTATTCTCCTAGGAGACAAAATAGATTCATTTGGCAACAAGTTTATACCACGATGGCCAAATGTAATGCCGCTGCGTTGGGGTGTGTTTGGTGTGATGTCATCCCCCGGACTACGTCATCATTTCGATCCACCTCCATTCGAATTCAATCCGCTAAATGTATATGAAACATTTCAAATGAATTAAAAAAAAAAAGAGAGAATACACTCCACTTTATATTAATAATATTAGATATAAAAAAGGTTTGTATAGAAATCATATTCATAGAATAAATGATACCTACAAATGTATTTATGATTTTTTTTTTTTTTTTGAAGGGAATTCACTTTCAATGGTGATTATTGAATCAAAATTTTAAAAATAGAAATCATAAAAATAGACTTTTATATTTACTTATTATATAAATATATAGTTTCAATTTAAAAGGTTATAATATATTATATTATATTAAATTTATAATATATTGTGATTCATGATTAAATAAAATATCTAGAAATCTTTCATTTAGGTCTCATTGAGGGTACTGAAAATAACTTATTCCTCCACCCATCTCTATCCTCCATCATAAAGAACCTTGCAACATTTTCACTTCACTGGATATTTTTTTTTAATTATATTATTTCCTAATAAGTAATTTTTTTAAAACTTTCAAATTCTGTTAAATCAAGTTTTATCTCAAATTTATCAATTTTACAATTCACTAATAATAAAAATCGTGCTCGTAATCTCATTTTTCTTAATTTTATTTTTTACTAATTTCTAAATTAAAACATAGTTTGTATATTTGTTATAGTTTTAGAAATATGCCTATATATATATATTACCTTTTAGATATTTATTTGTCTTTTTATGAATGTATTTACGTTGCCAGTTAGTTAGCAACCCAATAGAAGCCTTAATATAAGATTTGGTTATGATCGGTTTTACCCTTTGACCTGAATTTTGTAAATAACATTTCTGTTATACACACACACATACGTCAAAACACATTTTTGAGATTAGAATTACTTGAAACGTGGAGTTCTGTCAAAAAGCGCAAAATAAAAATGAATCGGAATAACAATACCTTCTTTACTCTAAAAAATCTTAGAAATTTTTTTTGATTGAAAAGTAAAATATCATGAAAATACCTAAATCATCCACTATGAAAATTCATTTTTTTTAAAGGAGAGGGGCTCCATTAGGCTTTGTTAATAGTAATGGTATTATTATTGATTTAAAACTGATTTCAATTATTTGCATAGACATTTATATGATGTAATCGTAATTAAACAATTTTATATCTTGTTTTAAAATGTTAATATTTAAATAAATGATAGATAATAAATAACAGATATAATATTATTATTAAATGTTATCCTTGCATTTTTATTATAATACAATATAAATCTTCAATAAGTTTTATTTCTATTTGATATTACCTGTTAGATGTTATTCATTTTACTTTAATCAATTTAGACAATTAAGAGGCATATCACTTTAATCTAGGGAAATAAATGCATAATGGAGATTTGCCTGGCGGGGTCCCCCCGTCTAACGAGACGTGGTTTGGCGAGTTTGGGGTCCAAGCGCCACTCCATGTTTCTTTCACTTTTACCGTTTGTCAGACCCTTTCTCCTTCTTTCCTATTAGTTTTCCGATGAGCAGCTCTTCTTTTTTTTCTTCAGGCTATAATGAGAGTGTCTTATCACTTTTTTTTATAGGACGTCTCAAGCGACTTTATGTTTACCCAAATAGAACTTAACAACATGTGTATTTTTGGAGATTATTCCTATATTAATATATAATTCTAACAAATGAACTATATCGATTATAAAAATATAAAATATATAAAAAAATATATATCATTTTCTTTTACTGAATATTAATTTTCGACTGATTAATTTGTGATTAAATAAAAAATTAAATTCAATGCAAAAACAATAGATTTAATATAATAATTAGATGGAGAATTAATATAAGTATACATACACATTTATAGTTTATAATTAGAAACAAATTATAATTATAATTATAACAGAGCATAAATAAACTAGTTTCCGAGAGCACCTAACTACTTTCATTCACTACATTCAATAATTAAGGCTATAATAAAATTTATATAATAATGTTGATATATTAATTTTAATTATTTGAGTAGTTATAAAATCATTAATTTAATTATTTATCTCCAAAAAATTTATCATCACAAAAGTAAATCAGTATTTTTTTTTAATTAATTTAATTTTTTTTCACAATGCATATTATTTACAAAACTTTCAAAAACTTGTTTATAAACTAAAAAGAATAAATTATTGAATTTTTTGAAATTTGTTTTAAAAGATTCTATTCAGATCCATGATTATTTTATGTTTCTATTTTATACTCATATATACTAAACTACCACCCTATTAGTCTCTATTATTTCCTTTTCTTTCCTATTATTTAAGAAAATCTATTTTTAAAATTTTATTTTTTGAAATTTATTTTTAATTCTATTTTAAGAATTATTTTTAAACTTGCCATTATTGCTCTTTCGAGAGGTCAAAATAATATATCAATAGAAAACAAACAAAAGAAAGGATCATAATTACAAATACAAGAAATAGAACATAATTTGAAAAAATTTACACATTTTTAATTTAACTTGCAGTACCGATTTTTAAGTGATTTAAGTTCTATAGGATTTATATTTATTAGTTTAGATTGTTTGCATACAAAGAAATAATCTTATAAAAACATTTTTTTCGAGTTCAGGGAGCATAAAACGTAAATATCCGTTGAAATCTCGTTTCGATTTTTTCCGGGTCGAAATCTTCCACTTTTATTTCTATTTATATGAATTTTTATTATACTAATTATTTATAAATATATATATATATATTATATAAACAGAGATAACTTTATTTTTTATTTTAGTTAACATTATAATAAGTATTTTTCATATTAATGTTAAAATTTTGCAAACATGTTTCTCGAAAAAGAGGGAGCAAGGTCTCTGAATTAATATACCAGCAGTTTAATTAATAAATATACTAGAAGTTGTTAGGGTGTGCGTGTTTTTATGTCTACATCTAAGAGAGTGTGAAAGAGGGAGAGAGGGAGATTAAGAGAAAATGAATGAAGGATTTTTGGTATTCAAATGTCCTTGAAGGTGCAACGGTAGCATCTCGAGAGAATTGCATTGCACTTTTGCGAGACCCACTTGCCACTGGTGTTCCGTAATGACCACCAGCTTTTGTCTTTTTAATGACCCTCTGACATTGCCTTATCAACAACATAAAAAAACAATCAAATTCAATTTATAAATTTTTCTATAATATTTTGTTTCAAAATAAAATAAAAGTAAAAAAGTAAATAAAAAAAAGAGAAAAAAAAAATGGATTTAATTCATGAATTTATTTTAAATAATTTTATCATATTAAAAAAAATACTAAAATAAGAATCATGTTTTTGACACTATAATCTATAACATTATAACACAAATTTTATTTTTTTTTAAACTTTTCAAATTTTTTTTATATGTAAAACATTTTTTTATTACTATCTCGCCAGAGATAGTATTGCGATCACGAAAATTTTCGATGTTGAGATTTTGATGTTTTGATACGTTTTGAAGGTTCCTGAATCATTTTCACTAAGCTTGAGAAAAATCTCTGTGTGTGTGTGTATGTGTGTATGTATGTAACCAAGATTACGCAAAAACGGTCTGAGCTAGAATGATGAAATTTGGTACATGAGCATTATTCAAAATTCATAGTTTTCTATCAACTTTTGAGAAATGTAGCTCAACCGGAAGAGGGTCATTACCTACAACGTTTTGATTTTTTTTCCTCTAAAGTGCCAGTAAAAATAAAGATATATGTTTGATAATTTTTCACATGATTAAAAATTGTATAAATCTTCAATTTATAGAATTTTAGCAAGATTGAATCGCTGAAAGTACCAGAATTAATTTTTTAACACTGCAAATCTCACGCCCCAACACGTGACGTGGTTCCATCAACAAAGAGCCAAATACCCGCTGGTTTAATAGATATTATTTATTAATTTTAATTTATAATTTATAATTAATTAAATTTAATTTAAATATAATATATTATGTTATTTAATCCAATTCAAATTGCGAGATAGTCGAGTGGAGACACTCCAGCTAATTTTTTTATTTTATTCGATTTTGTTGATTAGTCTCTAAGCAAGAACTATGCCTGCTTTAAATTAACGATTTAAGCATATTTATTGAATGAATAAAATTTTTAACTAAATTAAAGAAAAAAAAATGCAAATCTAGGAAATTAAAATTAATTATTGTATAATATATAGCAAGTAAAAATATTTTTATAAATTTATTATTATTTGTTATCTAATAATAATTATTAGTATAAGAATAAACGATTGGTATGATTAGTGAAAATGAGAAGAGTAATTTTTAATGTTAGCATGTCAGATTTAATGAATTATTGAATGGGAACGAGTGAAAGACAATAAACAATATTTTTTTGTATAACATGCAAATCCGAAGTGAATTGATCGTGAAAAAAAAGAGTGTAAAAATAAAGAACTACTTGAAACTAATAAGAAAATAATTGAATTATTTATCATCTCGTAGGTTCAATTGACATGAGCACTCATTCCCCAGGTGGTAATTGAGTAGTAGTAGGCGTTAGCGGAGGAGTGCGGGGGAGAGGGCTGTGACGTCACACAAGCATACGACACGCGTCTACGAGTAGTGGGGGTAGTGACGCGCCATCGCGTTGTCGTCACGATCGCTCTCTCCTCTACGCCCGCCCCTCCATTGGGCTTCCCCCACTTGCGCTCGTTCGTATTCCCCTCCTCGCGCGTGAGGCACGTAGCCAACTCCATCCCAATCAGTTTAGTTCAGGATTGCCAAGTGTCAACATCGTACTCTGTATATGTGCTTTAATTTGTGATACGATTCGCTATCTCTTTCCCTCCTCTTCTCTCTTACTCTCTCTTTTCTTTTTCATTACCCACAATATTCGCTATTTCGGAACAAATATTTCCGGAGCCTACTTGGACCACTTCACAAGGTATGTACAAATAATATTTATTTATTTTATTTATTTTTTTTTTGTTCGATTTTTTTTTTTTTTTATTTTTTTTTATTTGAAGAATTTAAATCCCCTTACACCTCCACACCCAAATGCCTAAACGGAAACATATGGCTTTAGGCTTGTGACGTCGAGACTAGTATAGACGTGCGCTATCTTCACTTTAGCCTACTTTGACCACTCGTCAGGCGAGATTAAGAACAGGCAATGATGCGCGTTCGCGGAACGGGGGCGCGCGCCCCTAATTAACGCCATCCAACCCTCCAATTGAGCTCTTCAACCAATTGACACTAAATATTTTCGTATGCTCGTTCCATTCCAATTCATTATCCAAACCTTTTATTTTTATTTTATTAAATCGAATTGAGTGATTAGAAAAAAAACAAAAAATAGAATAAAAATAATTCGTTAGATTTAAAAATAAATAATAAGAATATTAAAAATCCCAAAGAATATATAATAACCAATATAATATAATTATATTGTTATTTAAAATCTTTTTTTTTTAATAAATATTTTCATAAATAAATTTTAATCGTATATTTTAAAATTCAATATAAAAATATTTGTACAAAATTGTTTTTTTTATTTTTATATTAAAAAAAAATTAATAAAATTAAATACAAATTATTATATTATTTTATTAATTCAAATTTTTTATTTATTCAAAAAAAAAAAATTCAAAATTATCTCTTGATTTATATTTAGTAAATAAATGATAATTAAAAACTACTCACAAAAAATATTCTTTTTCACTTTATATTTATTATCTTTTTAATTCTAGTCCATTTTAGTTGTAATATGGGAATTAATTTTTAATGTTGACTTTATATATATATATATATTTAGGGGAAAAAAAGATACAAGACTGTATGTTGGGATGTAATGGAAAATCCCTAATTTATTACTTACTAAAGCTATGCTAATTGAACATCAGCCAACTCGATGGAAAATGTTATGGCAAGAGCGTTTCTATCATTAGTTTCAAATTCATTGATAAGCGTGCTATTTATTCATTGTATTAGATTCTTTTTTAATGAGTGCAAAAAAGAGAGAAGAAAGAATATTAAGGATTTTCCGAGTGCGCTTTTGCATGGGAGATGGGGGGGAGGGCGAAACTCAAGTTGTAAGGGTTGGTTTGGTGGGAAGTGTGAGAAGAGATAAAAGCAAATGAAACCAAATAAACGAAAAAACAAAAAAAAAAAAAAAACTTAACTCTATTATTATTTAGTAATTTCTTCTTAATTTTTATGAACTCGACATTATGAGAGTGGGCTTTTTTTTAAAAGAGTTAATTGTAACAACATATCAATCCAAATGAAGTGCTGCTATTTAACATTTAAAGAGACGTGAATTTTTTTTTTCTTATATCCATTTAAAAAACAAACGACTTCTTGTGATTATTTATTATTTCATTTTGTATGAAAGTAGATTTCATGCCCCTTTATAATTTTAAATTGCTCTGAAGATGAGCAATCGCTACTCGGTTCTTATGATTGATACTAAGTAACCGTCACTCAAGTGACTCACACTTACATTCACTCAATATTATTTATTAACAATGTATAACGATATTAAATATTTTATATTTGTTAACTATTTATGTAATATCTACATATAAACATAATTAGATTATATCTTTATTTTTTTATTTATTTATTATAATATTAAATATTTGATTTTATTCAAATTTCATGAAAGATTAAATATTAATTATAATTATTAGAAAATTACCTTTTAAATTCTCATTTTTCTTTTAATTATTATTCATGTTTATCAATATTTTTAATGGAATTTTAAAAATTTTCTAATTTTATTTTTAAATTATATTTTTATTTATAAATCCAAATTTAACATTTATATTTTTCAACTTTCTATCATTATTAAATTTCATATATATATACGGCTTATGGATTAAAATAAAATTAACTAAATAAATAAAAATTAATTCTATCCTATAATTTTTATTATTAGTATAATATAATTTTATTTCTTTATATATATATATATTTAACACATGAAAGACTTTTATTATAAAGTGCCTAATTTCACACTAAATAACTAATCACTGAAAATAATTAAATTATTTTGTACAAATACAAAAGAAAAATAAAATAAAAAAAAAATGGGACTAATTTAATTAATTTAGAATTGAATATTTCTTCAATTTGTAATATTAAAATTGGTTTGAATTTAATTATCAATGATTATTATCTACATGTCAAAAACGCCATTTTGTAAATTTGATTAACTATTTATATGATTATCAAGATTGAATGGCTTTCAACTTCCACTTTTATAAAGATCGAATCGACATCAAGTATTTATTTATTAAATAAACAAATATGTTTGTTTTTTGTTTTTTTTTATTTTAACAATTTTTGACAATCATTCATTTAAACTAGAAAACATTAATTTACAATTTATTCTATCTATAAACGTTGGTGAGAAATATGATTAAAATTGATGTGTTATATATATTATATTATAATAAAATGAAAAAAAGTAACATCAAATAAATAAATATCTTTGGTTATGTTTGTAGAAATTGTTTACTAAAAGCATGGCCGCTGAGATACGATAACTTTTTTTTCTCTATTTAATATTTATTTAGTATCTCTGTTCTATTGTGCTTGGTTGTTCGCTGACTTGTTCGCCTCCAAAGGTTTGAAAACTTTTTATTTAATACCATAAATATACTCATACATGTACTACATTTACACACACCAACTATAGTGAAAACATCTTTTTTACCCCCCCCCCCCCCCTCCTTCACTCCCGATTATGCCATTTCTATTTCATTACACAATGCAAATATTTTTCAATGAAGCTAGTTAAAAAAAAAACAAAACAAAATTAACCAGCCATTTCCTTTAATTTGTTTGGATTCGTTTCCATTTACTCCTCAAGAAGGTTAACTCGTAATGGAGCTGGAAATGGTTTAAAAACGGCATAAGAAATTGATTTATAGTTTTACTCGATCGTTTCAAGAAGATTTGTTTTTTTTTCTTCTCTCTCTTTTCTCTTTCTCTTTCTCTCTACCTTCTCTCTTTTGTCATTTTGTTTGAACGTCAGAAATTTAAATACCAAATGAGAAGGATGATCAGAATGATACCAAGATGGTCAAAGACTGTGACCTCTCCCACTCTCTCTTTCTCTCTCACTTCAAAAGGAATAAATAGTCGGAAGATTAATTATATATTTATCCATTAGAAAATTTTATCTTTCATTTTTGGAAGATCATTAGCTACAAAAATATTTCTAATATTATTATATCCTATTTATTGACTGATATTTTAAAAAAAATTTTAACTAAACTGAATCATCATATCTGCCCTTAACCTAGATTGATTTTTTTTTCAACTCTTTTTTTTCAAGGTTTATCTAATTGAATCAAATAAATTTAAATTTGTTCTTATTTTCATTTATATAGATTAATCATTCAATCATTTGGAATTTATGAATTAATTCTATTCACTTTTCAATATTTTTTTTTTAACTTTTTTTTTTATTTTGTGAATTGATTTTATCAAATACAAAAAATAAACAAAACCTAAAATGAGATAAATTTATTTATTTAAGCCAATCCGTGGATGTGTTTAGGTATGTTGTTGAAAACATTTCAGTGCCCAGAGTTAAACTTGTTGACTGTTGACTAGTCTCGTCACTGGGGTGGTTGGTTGTGTTTCCCCCCACTAATTGACTGTAATCCCGTAACGCTAGATGGCATTGCCAATAAGGCATCAAATGCTCTCTCTCCTATGATAATGGTAAACTTTTTTTTTTAAATTTGTTAATAAATATTTTTATAAAAAATATTTACATTTATATAAGACACAATTTATTTATTAATAAAAATTACAATAAATGAAATTAATAATAAATCATACATTTAATTTGATTTATGTAGTTATTTAACAATGTGTTAATGTGCCTCCTTACAAAAGTGTGTTGGTTATTTAAAATAAATAGATGTATTTTTTTTTATTTAACTAAACAAATTGCAATAACAGTTGTTAAATAAACAAATTGAAAGGGAAAATATTTTTTTGCTTGCTTATACTACTTTTTTTCGCTCTTTTTGTTTTCATATCGATACCAAAAAAAAAAAACAACGATAAATAGTAAATTGTTTCATTGCGCTTTAATAAGATGTATTGCGTATTGTAATGATCAAAGCAAGGATTGAAAACAATCGAATGATTGTTTTTTTTTTTTTTTTGTTTTTTTTATTTTTGTGAGTTGATCATTTTCCGACAAGTTCCTCCCACTCACTTTCCACGGTCGTCTCCCATTCAAGGACTTAAAAGGATATAATGATGATTAGTAAGTAATTCCCTGGTCATATTTGATAAGCGTCCGAAGAGGGGAAGTCCCTTTTGAATAGCATTATCGAGAAAACAGCCTCCTAGTCATTAAGCCAATCAACTGGAAATTTAAGAGAACGCACACCACCGAAACAAATAGATAGTTATTATTTTTTAATTAACTTTTTATTTAAAAAAAAAAAAAAAAAAAAAAAAATTAAAACTTACATAACCATTCACAAATATCTAGTACTATTATAGATCAATATTATGTATTTATACTAGAATTAATTCTTTCAAACTCCTAATAATTTATAGAGAGGGCGTTAGTATTGATTTTCTATCTTTCTATAATTGCTTGTGCCACCCTTGGATATATTTCATCCATTTTTTATTTATTTTGTTATACATTGTTGAATTTTATTTTTTCCACGCCCATTGAATATATTTTTGTAACTTATAAATTTTTATTTGAGCTTAATTAATTAATATAAATACTTTTCAAATAATTTTATCTCACAATCTATAATACAATTGAATTGAATTGTTTATTAAAAATTATGAGAAATTCATTTTTAATCGTGGATAATCAATAGATTCTCCAAACATTATCCTTCGTAAAAAATAAAAGGGAAATAGATTGGATCTTAAATCCAATTGATTTGATGGAGTTAGAAAGAGTGAAATGAAATTGTAAGAAGACAAGTTGTGTTAAGAAGCTATTCATTAAATTTGTTATTGGTAAATCTTTTAATAGACACGATTTAATTAATCTTCATTACAATTTTACAAGACAATAAGAAAGAAAAGTAATAATGAAACATTTACTCGAAAGAAAGTAATTTGAGATATCAAAACATACAATTTTCTTTTCTTTTCCTTTCTTTTCAAGTGTAAAATTAATAATATTATTATTATTATTAATGTATGTAGATATTCTTTTAAACAAATAATTTAAATACAGTATGAATGTATAGTATTTATGGTGAAATATTTAAAATAAAAAGATTTGTATATATATATATATTAACTATTGTTAAGTTTTATTTATGTAATTTTTACATTGCTTAATATTAGAAAAAGAAAAGAATATATAATAATAGTTGGGGCTTTTTTTCGATATTCATGTATAATTATTAAACAAAATTCTTTTCTTTATCAATTGAAAATGAAAATGGATTCTTAAAAAATTATTATCATATAATTGGCTCTGTACCTACGTATTCTGTTTGTTTTTTTCTTAAAGCAAATACAATATTTATATTTATTAATGTATTTATTAGGAAAAATAACAAATTTATTTATTAGGTAAATTTAAATAAAGATAAAAAAACAAAACAAAGCAACATATAATATTTATTAGATTCAGATGAAATGACGTATTTTTCTCAAAAAAAAAATAAAAATGATAATGATGATGATGATATTTTTTTCTGAAAATTAATTTGTACTAAAATGAAAAAATATATATATACATGACGTAGGAGGAGTGGGGGCTTCTTGATTCTCTCTTTAAACATTTCACATAAAACGCTAAATTGATTGGCGAAGGTACCGGTGTGCCCTTATGGCAATTAGGTTTCCTCTCTCTCTTTCTCTTTCTCTTCACGGCTTGCTTCACCCTCCCCTCCTCTCCCTCTCTTCTAAGCTCGTTCCCCTTTCGCTCCCACTTCTTTTCGTTTTATATCACCCTCTCACTCCCTCGCCCTAACGTGCTTGAAAGCACGCTCACTCTTCTCTCTTTTCCTCTCGATGGATGCGTCAAATTGTAATCGAAAGGCGACGAAACTCTGAAAAAGAAACGAAATATGCACCGTCTTCGTTCTCTTTCTACCCCCCTCCCCCTCTACTCGTTTTAACGATGTGTACCAGTAATAATAATAATAGTAATAATATGTACAATATACATATACACAATATGATATACAATTAAAAAAGAAATCAACGATTTCAATAAAATATTGATCCAAAGGGAAAAACGAACAGATTCTTAATAAATTAATTGCACCCTGATGGTTTGTGTAAAGTTGTTCGGGGGTGTGGGTGGGGGGTTTCCCTTTTGGGTTAGTTTTGGGATCTTTATTAGGTTCCTTTCCAATGTCTGGGCCACCAGGTACAATTTAAAGAAGTCGGCACGCGTCTTAATAATAGACCTACCTACCTACCTACCAGACGGTTGCGCCCATAGAAGAAAAAAAACACAACCCCCTACCCTAATCCCTTCTCATTCAACATAGTTAGAAAATATTTCAAATATCTTTTAAAATTCAAAATTGTATTGAAATAAGATAGACATATATTTAATACTTCCAAAAATTGTCTTTAAATTAAAATATATTAATATATATATATAATATTTAAATCTATTTATTTTTCTTTTTTCTTTTAATTTTTTTTTTATTTAATTATTTAATACCATTTTAATTCAAATCGTTCTTATCTAAAAAATTATAATTAAAAAAGGTTAAAAATAAAATACAAATGATTTATAATAAATTCTACAGGAAAATAAAATATAAATATTTTATTTAATTATCTAAATAATTGTTTAACAAAATATTATATTTATATTCACATGTAAATATCGAGAAGATCAACATTTGATCTTGACATTCGACATTTCAATTTATATATATATATATATGTTGAATATTTGTAGAATATAAGATAATCTGATATTTTTAATAAAGAAAGTTAAAATAAACTATTTTATATAAAATTAATTACTAATATTTAAATAAAAAAAAAATAATTTTCGACTTTTAACGTGTCATTTGTTTTTATAGCAAAATAATAAATTTATACAAAAGTATGGTTTCCTATAATTTTATTAAAAGGCCCTTGTTTGGTATAATAAGTGTTTAAACTTGCACCCCCTTTAGAAGATTAATAAATTGCCTGTTTTTTTTTATATATATTTAATGAGATATTTTAATCCTAATTACAATTTCATTTTTCATGTCACTCATATTTTTTTTTTAATTTTATATTTTTCTCCTGTTCTCCTGTCATGCGATAAAATATTTCAAATCGTGAAACGATTGTGTTTGCATGACTCCTCGGTTGGCTCTTGGTGATTATCATTTCGTTTCACTGTCTAATTATAAACATAGGAACAAATTATAAACTTTGCAAAGATGTTCAGCAACCAATCGATGACTGATTATATTTATTTTTTATTTTATTTTATTTATTCTTCGGTTTTTTTTTTGTTTTTTTTTTTTTTTGTTAGATAATACTTTGTCCAGATCAATAAGTGTCTAGAGCTCAAATTTCATTTTGATGCTCACGAAACTAAAATCATTCTGGACTCGGCAAGGCATTTGTATTATAGAAGGATGTGAAAAAATAGCAACATCTCAACAAAGTAACGGTTAATATAATGTACCTTTAAAAACAATAACTGTCTTGTTGATAGAATACCAAGAGAAAGAAGTACCAGGAGAGAAAAGTTTATTTTTTTTGTAACTATTTATAAAAATTCGTAAATAATTATTTTAATCAAAATTTATCAAAATAGTATTAATTATAAATTTATTTTTTCTAAATTTCGTGGTTTTTTTATTTTTTTGTTTTTGTGGTCGTAATCCTTATGAAATATTATATCATTTGTTTATTATTTTATTTATTAATCTAAACTACCTCATTACTAATCTACATATATAAATTATATAAATATATATATATAAATTATATATATATATATATATATTTGTTTCATTGACCTACTTAACTGTTAAATAAATAAACTCATTTTAGAAAACAAAAATCTTGCTATACATTATAGAATAAATTGAAATCATTTAAAATAAGTGATGAAAATTCATTAAAAAAACAAAAATAATCAACAATGGGGAGGGGATGGGGGTGATGATTTGATTATTTATTATTTTGGAAATTTAAATGACTACAGGTAATTAACCCGAAATGAAATTAGGTTAACATTTTTCATACATTTAATTCAACAGCTCTTAAAAACTTTATAACTCATAATATTATTATGTATATATTTGCATGGCATTATTTCTTGTATAAATAATAACATGTTATAATATTAATTGGGTTGTTTTATGAATTTATAAATGTGTTTTTTAATTATTTTTCATTTTTACTTATTAATTATTTATTAAAGGAATATACATTTTTACCTATATATATATATATATTCATTGGTTTTATAGCAGATAGAATAATCCATTTTATTGTCCAATAAATTGGATTCCTAAAGAAATAGACAATTTCATATTTTTTAACCCCACCTCCCCAATCGTTTCTCTCTTTTTTGCGTTTTTTTTTCTGTTGGAATAATATATTACAATAAAGTAGGCTGTCAACAGACTTTATAGTGAAATAAATAAATTTCATACGATTATCGGTTCTATTGATCAATATTTGCTCGCCTTATCAGCTTCTGATTGACTAACTGCTCTTCGTTTGATTTTTTCAAATGTCTTTCTCTTCTCTTTCATCATAATATAATAATAATAACTCCATTGATTAGAATTTTTTTTTTTAAAGATGAATAAAAAATTATTAATGAGAGAAATAAAAAAAAAAAAAAAAACTAAGAGGGATTTTGATGATGCAAGGCAACCACTCCAAGGACAAAGAATACTATAAAAGTGTAATAGCGAGTTACTTTATGCCAAGCCAAGGATTCTCATTATCGAACAATTGTATTGACACGTGTGGGTTATAAACAACAAAGTTTTCATGAGTCGATTAGCGTTCATTCAATAAGATAAATTCGAAATGTAAAGATCAATTGGATTTTGCATTGTCCAATTGCTCCAATGGTAATTATCAATTAATTAGTACAGGACAATCCAATTGCGTTGGATTTGTTACTTTAAATTGTTCTTAGAGACCGGTTCAGTTGGACGGCAAGGTTTTATGGCTGAGAGGAGTAACTTAGGAAATGCAAAAATTAGGTCATTGAACTCGATATATAAACACCGACGTAAGGAGGAATCTATTTATTATTTTTGCCTCATTCAACTAAAATATAATTCACTTTTTATTTTAAAATCATTACATTTTATAACTAATCAAATAAAAAGGAAAAATTGAAAAAAATTAAAAAAATTTTACTATTCAATTTTAATTTTTAATACTAAAATTGTGTATTTAGAAAATTTTAAATGCAAATAATTATTATTTATATGAATATCAAAGGTTTTTAAATTAATCTCAGTAATTTAAATTAAAAAATTATTTTCTTTATCTATTGGAGATTAATTATCCAAATATATCTTGAGATAAAATAAAATAAAAAAAGACAAAAGACTATTGTGTGGAAATTTCAGCGCCTGGAAAATTACAATTTTTTAATTAAGAATAATTCACATAAATACAAGTATTTAGTTTTTTAAAAAAAATATTTTTTTATATTTTAAGTGCCAAAAGATGATTTTTGAACAGGGGCGGAATAAATAAAAAAAAAAAAAGAATTAATAAAATAAAAACCAGAAATGTTGCTTTAATTAAAAATTTAATATTTATTTTTAAAATATTTTAATGATTATATATATATATATATATATATATATATATATATATATATTAAATTAGATTAAATCTATTAATAATGTGTATTATATGAATCGGATAATATTTTTTATTATTCAATTTAATTTATCGAGTTACTTATATTCCATTTCCATCAATTTTAAATAATAATAACAATTTTTTACTTTCTTTTTCAATTCCTATGCTTTTTAAGCTTGTTGCTTGGTATAATTAATAAAATATTATCAATGAATGAATGGTCAGATAATTCGACATAAAAGAATCGATCTTTGAATTAAACATCAAAGTTCGGTCAGAAGGTTAATCTTCATTATGAAAGGATATGTTTTAATAAGTATTCTTTCTTACCATTAAGAATAGAACCATCTCCTTTTCATTGATAGAAATTTATTGTAAGTTCAAGCCAAAAAAAAAAGAGAAAGTTGATAGAAGAAAAGGAAGGGGGCTAAAACGATTACACAATTAACGCCGAGTGCTTTGAGGCGAGGCGAAGGGCGCCACCGCCTCGAAGGGAAATAGGGTTGCTTTTACACTTTCGTACAATTGCCAATCCGAAAAAAAGATCCACCACCAACCAACCAGTTATTTATTAGATGCTGAGATTTGTTGTTTTTGATGCTGATGGGTTTTTTTTTCCTCCAATGGAAACTTTTCTTTAAATTATTATTAAATTAATTGAATTTTCTTTTTCATATTATTATTATTAAATTTTATATAATTATAACTTTATAATAATTTATTTACATAAAAAAAAAATGATATTCAACATAATATATTAATAAATTAAATAATTTAGTTTAATGAATAAATAAATTATATGATAAAAATTTATCGATAATTTTTTTAATAGTGGTTTCGGTTTGCCAAAATATAAAGACGTCATTCCTTACTTGGAATGTCGCATAATTATTTCTTACTACATGAATCAACATTTAATAACGGCAAAATCGTGATGTAGTAGAAAATTTGAATTCTATTTATAAACAAACTTAAAAGATATTATAAATATAAATATATAAGTAATCATTGGAATCGGATATGATTGTAGGATTCAATAAATAAATAAATAAAAATATTATGATAAATATTTTTTTTATTGTATATAAATATTACAATGAATCTATTATATATAAATAAAAAGTCTTTTATTTTATTTTATTTTTTTTTATTTTGAGGATCTTGTTATTTTAGATGAAAATCGTTTTCAAGGAAAGCATTAATATTCCCTTGAGTTAGTTTTTCTTAGAGAAAGAGAGAGGGAGAAAAAAAGAATTGCAAGAAAAAAAATTCAACCCGAGATGAATTAGATTTATGAATATCCATTTCTTTTAGACGTAAAGTTAATAATTTCTAATAATTCTAAAAAAAAAAAATAAAAAATAAAAAAAAAATATCCATTGGTGTTGAATAAATCTCCTCCTCCTCCTTTTTTTTTAATTTCGATTCATTCTCCATTCTATTATTTTACAAAATAGGAAACAAAACGAAATTCATAATTTTATCATCAGTTTATTCGATCATAGTAGTGAGTGAGTGAGTTGCGTGTCAAAAGGTCCTAAGTGTGTACTACTAGTGGTAGTAGTAGTGGCGCTCAAGTTAGAGGGGAGTAAGATGCGTTCGAGTGGGGATGACTGGCTGGCTTATGTCCAAGGCGAGCCCCCTGTCTCCCCACCACTCAGCCCGGAGCATGTCGACGCATCGTCGACTGGTTATGGAAATGAATCGGGGCGGGGGGGGGGGTAAGGGTTAAGAAAAGGGGGACTAAGCAACTAAGCAAGCGCAACCACACCGACACAATCACACAAAGACGTTTACACGGCTGATGAGACCCACTGGAAAGCGAATCCTCAACCGACAGCCCCACATTACTATACATTTCTTGATTTTCATCTTAAAAAGTAAACTCCTTGACATACAAGTACTACATACCGTAGTTTCTACTTTTATATTACTTTATTATTAAAACTTAATTATTTTATTTAAAAAAAAAAAAAAAAAACTAATATAATTTATTTTTTCTATTATTTAAAAAATTATCTACCTTTAATATCTGATTATTAAAAAAATTAATTTAGATTTTTTTTTTTGTATAAATATAATAATTCCACAAAATACTCTTCCAACACACTTCATGCCTATTTATTATCTTAAACAGACAGCTAAGTAATGAATAAAACAAACCAATTAAATCATTGCACCATTGACCATGTAACAATTTAAATAAACATTCATTTAAAAGGCTAATTGCTATAAAATTATTTTCTTCTGTTAATAGTTTTATAGTAATTCTCTCATAGAATTAGTAGTAAAATTATTTAAAAAAAATTATTAAAATTTAATCGCGCGCGAATCATGCACAATATAAATAATTTATAAATCACAGGTATAGGAAATTACATACTTTTTTTTATTTTAAAGCTTTATTTTGGTATTTTATTTATTTATTATTTTTTTTTCTCGTGTTATTTATATTCTATTAAATATGTAGGTATATTAAATAAAAAAAAATATTTTTAATAATAACAAAAAAAAAAGTAAATAAATAAATACCATTTATATTTTTTTCAATTTCTAAATATATTTAAAGCTGAAATAAAAAAAAATATATATTAATTGAAATAAAGGTTATTATTCAAACGAAAACCAAGAAAAATGAAAAATAATGTGTTGTTTAGAAAAATAAAAAAATAAAAAATAAAACAAACATCCAACTGAGGATAATTTGCTAAAATGGATACCAAGCTATCGATTCTATTTCAATGAACGAGAAAGATTTATGAACGAGTATCAACTGATGAGGATAATCAATATTGTTAGCGGAGATAAAATGTAACATTTTTCCTCCCATTTAGATTGAATATCAATGATCAGTTCACTCATCTATTTTAGGTATAGTATTTCTAATAATAAATTCTTTCACTTATCATTTAATTTAATTTTTTTTTTTTTAATTTGAAATTAAACAGATGTTTATTTTTTTTTTTTTTTTTTTTTCAAAAATAGTTTTATTTTTCTCCTCCCTAAATACTAGACCCATATTCAAACATTTCCCATCTTTTTTCCAGATAGTCGATCAGTTCTTATCTTTATTTTTTTCTTTATCATCCCACCCTCCCTCCACCATACACACCAAATTGCTCTTTTGATTTCTATTTTGTAATCTTATATTTTTTTCTTTTCATCTCCTTCGTCATTTTGCCACCACACGTTAGTTTAGTCTAAAAGACTAGAATAGAGTGATACATGTCGGGTGTCGTCTGTGGCCTGTCTATCGATAACATTAAAAAACGCACACCAACGCAGAGAGGGGTTCGTCAAGTGGCAGTGGCTAAGCCCCATCTGTTTGGCTGCCATTTCTAATCTCCACTCTCTCTTTTCCTCTTTATATATATCAAAAACTTCACATCACTCTCCCTTCCATTGAATAGGCCTGACGTGGATATATAAACAACGATAATAGTTTCGAAACTTATCGAGTATATATTATAAACAAATTTATTCGTACACTCAGCATTTAAGAATAAATAGATTAGAGATTTTCAAAATATTTTCATTTTTTTTTCTTCTTCTAAATTACAATTAATAAAATATTAAATATTTTGTTTTTCTGATCCAATAAAAAAATGATTGATTTCATTAAAAATGATAAATTAAAATGATTTATATATATATATAAATGAAAGTTTAGTAATATATGTTTTTTTGAATTTAAATATATATACTTATATATATATATATATATATATAGTCGAAAATGGAAATATTCTAAAACGTAATTGAATGATATGTTTGAAATCGTGTCGCCTTATCATGTGTCATAAATAACAGTTAATAGATAATATTTTTTAATGTCTGATATTTTATTTAAATAACTAAAATAAAATGAAGTTAAATTTGAAGGGTTAATTTTTATTTTATTTTATTTTTTTTTTAGTTTTTAATCAAATTAATTAACTTTGGTTTAATTAACTTAAACCTCATTTTTATAGGAGAGGAAAAAAAAAACAATCAACCACACACACGATTAACTTACCCACTTTTTTAACATGATTGATATATTCTTGATAAATATTATAGATAGATAAACAAATAACAATTAGATCATTGGCTGAGAATAGATTGATTGCTCGTAGATCGTTGAGGGAGACCAATAGAAGATGATCGTTTGTTTCTCAATACGGATTTTATCCACCTCGTCCAACAGACTCATGGCCCTTTGATTGTCAACTCAATAGATTCAACCCTCGTTGAGAGGGACCTCTGCCATTTTCCCCACTTACGTTTTTGTCCTTCCTCTCTTTAGACCCGAGCTTAATTTAAAAATGTGCAAATAACAAAGGGGATCTGAAAACATAATATCCTCCATTTTGTTACACCCTCTTCTCTTCTAAATCATTTTATAAAATACCACAAATGACCAGGTGTCTTATTCAATTATTCAATCAACCATCCATTCATGATTCCATATTAATTATAAATAAATGATTTTCTACTAATTAAATATTTTTTATATATCGTATATATATATATATTATTATTAAAATATATTTAGAGCATGAAATTGTTTTTGTTTATAAGCAATCGATAACAACATTAGATAACAAACTGACCTTAAATATTGTCAAAAACTTTTCTCCGTTTCCAATATGGATAGAAAAAAAAACAATCATGATAATAACATTTATACTAAAAACCAATCGAAACATTTATATAACCAATAAAATAACAGTCTTCTCTTTGTTTTATTACTTTCTTTTCATTAATCTGATATAATATATATATATTAGACAGAATATAGAAAGAAATTTCAATAATATGAGAAGAAAACCCTCTCTCCCTTCTAGAAAATAAAAGAATCCTTTATCAATCAATTTGTTTGATAGAAAGTCATCAATTAACCAAAGCACAGACTGTTCAGTCAGTCACTAAATCACTCCATCAGATGGAATCTTATTTTTTTTTTTTTTTTTTATTCTTTCGACAAGTTTCTATTTTTTTCCAATGTCATTTGCAAAAATATACACGATTTGATTTTAAAGTACATAATTAAAAAGTTATACAGAAATTAAAATTCTAAATTGAAAATTGAAAATTAAAATAAAGGAAAAAAAAACACATCAGAATAAAGGATTTATTATTTACTTAATGTTTACTTATTTTTTTAAATTCTTTCTTTGATTTTATTTCATGAATACTAACCAGACTATCATATATGGTGACGATTTGACTGACATCTATTAGCGTAATTAGATATTAGATGAAACAATTATTAAGTAACTGTACTAACTATTTATTATGATTTGTACAATCTTTATTAATAGATTTATTTAATAAGTATGGTAGTAAAGTAATATATATATATATATATATTCTTTCAAATTAAATTCTTTTGTGACCCTTAAAAGAGTTTCATATATTTTTTTAAATGGATCTATTTTTTAATAAAAGAACGATTGTGTAAGAAGGGAGGATTTCTAAAAATGACTCCTATTTCAGGAAGAAAATGTTCAATAAATTCTACACTTTTTATATTTATATTTATATTTAATATATCACTATAAATAGATTTAATCAAATATTTTAAATTTTTAAAAATATTAACACATAAACATAACAAAAAAGTTTATTTATTAAAGATTAATTGTTTAATTTGATCTTAAAAATTCTAAAAAAATTGAAATTTTTATAAAATACACGTTTCTATTAATTTATGCTTAATGCTTATTATCTATATATATATATATATAAACATATATATATTTATATATATCCAAGAGTCATCATTTAGATTCGTTGTAGAAATAAGAAAATTATCAATATTGATTTTATCAAGATACGAAGGTAAATATTTTCTTAAGCCAGTGAAATATGTTTATTTACATTTTTATGAATGTTTTCGATTGATAGAGACGCATCATTTCCAACAATAAGAATAGATTTAATATCGATTGAAAAATTACTAGAATAATTTATAAAAAAAATAAATAAATAAATAAATAAATAACAAATTTCATTGCATATATGAATGTATGTTAGTTCCTCACAAGGCATGCGTCCCGGAAGTGGGCCTCTGCAAGTGAAACGCGTGCCATCGGCCTCGTCCCGTTGGTTATTTATATATATCCAAGAGTCATCATTTAGATTCGTTGTAGAAATAAGAAAATTATCAATATTGATTTTATCAAGATACGAAGGTAAATATTTTCTTAAGCCAGTGAAATATGTTTATTTACATTTTTATGAATGTTTTCGATTGATAGAGACGCATCATTTCCAACAATAAGAATAGATTTAATATCGATTGAAAAATTACTAGAATAATTTATAAAAAAAATAAATAAATAAATAAATAAATAACAAATTTCATTGCATATATGAATGTATGTTAGTTCCTCACAAGGCATGCGTCCCGGAAGTGGGCCTCTGCAAGTGAAACGCGTGCCATCGGCCTCGTCCCGTTGGTTTCGATATTTTCCCCCTACTTGTACATTTACTTTGCTTGTCTTCTTTTTTTTTCTCTCTCTCTCTTTTGCCTCCTCGACGTAGGTAAGTCGTCGTCCTGGCCTACAAACGTCAATTTTCTCTGCTCAACATACTACTGCCATTGCTTTGCTTTCCGTTCTTTTATTTTATTTATTTATTTTATTTTATTTTATTTTATTTTATTTTATTTTATTTTTTTTTTACTTACTCTCATCTAACTGTTTCACTTGAAGTGATTCTTTTGGCAAAGAATTTCCAGTGATCACTCAATTTGTATGGAATCAATTTATAAAATATAAAAGAACGAAAAATATCTTCTCTAGATTGAAAATTAATATTCTTTCAAATACAAAATACATTTTTCTTTATCAAAATTATATTTTAATCTTAAAAAAAAAAAAAAAATTTATTTTATCATTTCATTAAATATAATTTTATATTTATCATTTATTTTACCAAATTATATTTAAACATTAATCTAATAATTTTAAAAAAATAATTAATTCTAACTATTACAATTTGTTTGTTTTTTTGGATTCTGATAATTAATAATTTAAATATTTTTTTAAACACAAATTACACATTGAAACTTTATATATATATATATATATTCCGTTTTATATTTATTTTTCAATTGATTTCAAAGTTAGTAAATATCACATAATTTTTATTTATTTATTTTATTTATTAAATATCTACAACTTTTTTTTCTGTTACTCCCTCCATTTAAAACGTTAATTAATTTTTTTTTGTTCATATGAAAAATGCAAAAGAAAGTTTTATAATAAAAAATAAAACCTGTAAAAGTTAAGACAATATAATTTGATGTATATATATATATATATATATATAACAGAAGCTATTTTCATAATATAACCTTGGTTATTTTAACAGGAAATGTTCATTACGAAATTATCCAAACCTTTACTAAATATTATATTATAAAATCCAACCTGTCTAAAAGTAGAAATTTTATTTTATTTGAATCTTTTAATTACAGCTTGCTTTTACATTTACATTCACTACTTTTCACTTTTACATGAATAAATAACTATTTTCAAGTTTTATTGAACATTCTCCATCAAATAGAATGGTTGGATATTGAGAATCACATTTATCGATTTAATTAAAATTAATTTATTAAAAAAAATACTGAATTTTTTGATCTACTTAAAATAAAGGATTGTACTATTAATATTAATCACTAATTTAATTAAACTCTTTATCATGATTTTCGGCAATTATATTGAATGGTCATCCAGTCATGGATTTGGATAAAATTACCAGTGCGTTCCTTTTTTAATTTCAAATAAACTTTTCTTATGCAATATTTCTCGGTCTCTTCTAGTTATCGAGATAAATAAAGATGTTTTAACTTTGACAGATTAGCTGGTTATGAATGTCAAAATGTGCAGTCATTAAGTAATTGCATAAGAAAAGTTTATTTGTGATTAAAAAAGGAACCCACTGGACTGGATTCAATATAATTACTTCATTTTCTAATTGAATTGTAAAAATTAAGTCTAAAGCAATCAACAAATTTTCAACATCAATATTGTATTATATTTATATAATTAAAATAATTTTAGTGGTTTTAAAACAAAGATTTGTTGAATGATTTATTTATTCATTTATTTTGTTTTTGAGGGTAAGCCGCCTCCATTCAACACCTCATGGGACTTCTTATTGATCTGTGCAATAGGGGGATTGAGATGACTGGTGATAAAGTTGCGCTTGGGGGAATGTTCACCCATGTTTAATAACTTTAGATCATCATGCTTCTTTTGAAATTGACAATTTCATTTCATCAATTTACCATTTCTTCCGCGTATTATTTGATACTTTTTTTTACTATTATTCAATCTCGGCTCTGTATATATAAAATATAAATTATATATATATATACATGGTATGTTATCGTGATAAATAAACAAATCTCACATTATCTAACGGTTTGTTTAAAGATAAATAAATAATCAATATCAAAAGGGATTCTAATGAATTGATGATTTTAAATTAAGAACAAAGTTTATAAATAGTTTATCAATCTCATTTATAAGGGAAGAGAACAAGGATTTATTATCATTAATTTAAATTCTAAAAAAAACATTTCAGTGGCTCTGGATAGTATATTTTTTGGTTTATCTACTTATTTATTAAATGAATCGATTCATTTTCGATATTTAATATTTATTTTAAGTTGTAATGGGATAAGATAATTAATTTTCCCTAATATTTAGTTAAAAGTTAGATAATATTCTTATAGAGGGCGTAAATGATATATTTATAACAATGAATATGTCACTAATGTTGTGGCATTTGTTGAAAAATACCCCTAAAGATGGCATATTTAAATTTTTAAAAATGAAAAAAAATATTGTTAGAAGAATCATTATAGCTATTTAATCCATTATTAATATATTTAAATTGAAAATTAAATAATAAAAATAAAAAAAATTTAAATTTATCTTTGTTTTAATAAGTTAGTGAAATAAAACAAAAAACATCGACAATATCTAATAAAGTATTTGTTTGAATGAAACTTTACTAGAAGATTGAAATCTTAAAACTTCTTGGAAAGAGAATTGAAGAATAAAAAAAAAGAGAATGATGTTAGAGAAGATGGTTGATAAAAGAAAAACAAAAAATATACGAGTCAATAACTTGAACAGGTCGTTTTTTTCTCTTCTTTATATGCATCGATTATTTAATCTATAAATTATATATATATATATATACATGGAGTAATAATTTATACCCCTTTTTAGTCATTTTCAAATAATGATAATTTTTCGAGGTAAGATATATATATATATAAACGCGGTAGCTCTTATTACTTCTTATTTTTCTTTCTCCAACACATCATAAAATCTACATAAATTCGTAAAAAGTAATAAAAGCGGAAAGAAGAGGGAAACAATGACTTTTTCTCCCTTTTTGAATTTGCCAGGAGGTGATTTTTTCTCTTTTATTCAAGAGGATTTACAAACTTGACTGGAAAAATTATCCCTTGAATAAAAAAAAAAAAAAAAAATAGAAAGGTATTTTGTTCTCTCTGAAATCTTTCATGCATTAAAATAGCGGCATCGAAATATAGAAAAATAGATCATTAATCTGTAGATGAGAATTATATAGTCACTTTCACTTCTGATCTGAAGGATAAGAATAAAAATGTATTTATTTGTTAAAAGAAAAATTAAAAAAAAGACGATATCCATGGATATAAAACTATGTAGATAAATTCATGATTGATTTGATGATAGACAGACACTAAGTTAACCTTCAATTTACTATTCGATTAGTTCGAGTAGAAAATTTAGTAGCGGTTGAATTTATTTCCTCTTAATATCCTAACTGTAATGCGATACCTCGAGTGAAATTGTAATTGTGTATCTATTTGCAAAACAAGTGGAGCAAATGGAGTGGCACTCTTCATGAGCTCATTAATATTTCATTGAAAATTATTATTATCCTCTCCTTTTTATTACAATATAAAAAAAAGAAGTTAAATAGTAAAATATTAATTTTAATATTTTAAATATAATTTTTCATTTTAACATTTTTTTATATTAAATTTGAAATTGGAAGAAAATTTGTTAATTGTTGAGATTAGTTGTCATGTCATGGATTTGTATAAAACTTTACCAGTGGATTCCTTTTTTAATTTCAAAGAAACTTTACTTATGCAATATTTCTCGGTCTCTTATATTTTATGAGATAAATAAAGATTTTTTAAGCTTGTGACACATTAGCTAGTTATGAATGTCGAAATGTGCAGCCATTAAATAATGTTTTATTAACTAATTCACTAATTATTCAATTATTCACTAATTGTCGTTTTTTTTTCGGCTCGGTTTGGATATAGGGATATTATTTAAGTAATTTATTTTTTCATTTTTCTATATCCAATCCGAACTGGAAATTTATTCAAATTAATTTTATTTTAAAATAAATAAATAAAAATATTGTTTAAAAAGTTTATTTCAATAGGATTAGATAAAATTAAATAAAAAAATTCAGAAATTAATTTTACTTACTTTGTAAAATGATATTGAATATCAAATTTTATATAAGTTGTTAAACGATTAATGAATAATCGATAATTCTGTTGGATAACCTATGAAGATGTATATAAATAAGCATTTATTCTTTTGTAACAATTTATTTATTGAAAATAAATTAATGACTTATAAAGAAACAATTTCATACGAGTTTCGCGATTTTGTATTGAAGAGAAAACCTGATCCCCAACGAAATAGCCCAATTTGTCACAGTACTCAGAGAACCCCTTTTGCTTTTGAATAAATTAATTTTATCCTATTCAATTTGGATCTCTTCTCTATTTCAGAACGGTTCAACCTACCATCCAATTATATACATAGACACGCATGCTTTACCTTGTTCAAAAGATTTAAAAAAAATTCTCTTGATAACAACATGGTTTGTCATTGGATGAATAAAAAACCACTTGAAATAAAAGCAAATTTAATAATTTTTTTAAAAATTTATCTAATTTCTTAATAAAATTTATATGATTTACCAGTCCTCTCTATAACATATATATATAGTATATGTGCCGCCGCTTGGTCATTAAAAAAAATTATTTTTTATTATCGGTATTGGATGGTTCACCGAACCACCGTTCAACTAATTTAAAAGAACATAAATTAAAAAAAAAGTAGTAATTTAACATCCACCTTTTAAACGTACGTATTAATCTACCGAAAGACAAAATAATATATTATAATATTTTGTATTTAAGGAAGCGCTGTTTGAAGTAGTTGCTGATGTCAATTAAATTTCCCATTTTAAATTAAAAAAAAAAACTAATAAAGATGATTTTTCCCGAGGCTGAAACCAATACAGAGATTGATTTTTCTTATAAAAATTATATATGGTGTTAATTTTACAAAAATACTTGAAGCGGTTTAATATTTCAAATATATATATATATATATATATACAGGAGAGAAATAATCACGATATTGTTAGCCCTTCAAAGGGAACTTTAACCGTATGACTATTGGGGAGGGGAAGCAAATTTACCATTTGTTGTATATATATATATATATATATATATATTTCATCATTGTTAAGATCCAAAATTAAATAAATTAAAAAACAAATTGAAAACAACAAAATGAAATGTTATAACCTTGATAACTCAATGCCAGTCATATAATATATTAAATAAAATGATTATGTATTCAATCTATAATTTTAATGATAAAGTTTATATTAATATTAATTTTATCTGAAATTGAATTACCAAGAAAAAATTTGTTAACGCTTTCAATTTTATTAATAAAATATACATTTAATATTTTAATTATTTTCTTTTAAGTAATTATAATTATTATTATTTGTATATTATAATGGGGGTATATAATATACCCTTATTATTTTTTCTTGATTGTAATGGAAGGTCTAATGCAACGATGGAAATATATTTCTACCATTGCATTGGAAATTTGCGCAATACTAGGTTATAATATATATATATATATGCAAGTTTCTATTTATGTGTGTGAGGAGAGAAGAGAGAGAGAGCGAACTCCAGTCCTATCTCTTTTCTCTCTCAGTTCCTAGTTCCGTTTTTGTCTCACCCCCTCGTGCGCGATATCCAGCATGCATTGGTAGTACAATCTCCAGGTGTATAGCCTCTGCTTAGCCAATGTCTGGCTATCATGGCCGCCGCCCTCAGGCAAGGCCGCTTACGAGGCCGAACAACTAAAGAAGTAAAGTGGAAGCGAGCGAACAAGTGAGCGAACCCAGAACGAGCCAAGTGAGCGATCCGTGCAAAAATAAAAATAAAAATAAAAAAGAATAAATAAATAAAAATAAAAAGCAAGTCTGCTGTCTCGACTAGATCGTTGATTTCTCTCTCTCTCTCTCTCTCTCCCTCTCCCTCCCTCACTCGCTCTTTTTTCCCTCAGAGAAGGGAAAATAGAAAAATGAGAGAGGAGAGAGAGAGTGCATTGTCGTTTTTCTTTTTAAAATTTATTTCGAAACAAATCATAACCAATTACTAACTGACATGTGTTTATATTGTTCATTTACTCGTACAATTACCTGACACTATTATTATGTATTGTTTTTCTTATTAAGACTGAAATCATTAAAAGATGTCAACGTGAATATTCATAAATGAAAGTTGTAAATTTTTCATTCACAAAGAATATAAAATTCAAATTGTTTAACTTTTTTTTTTATTGAGATAATGACTAAATTAGAAGAAAAAAAACTTTTTAAAGGTTTTGAATATAAATAAATTTGTAATTTTATAAAAATAGAATGTTCCCCTTGAAACAAAAAAATAAAATGAATAAAATAATATAAAAACAAAAAAAATTATTAATGAAGATAATGAATATCTTTGAAATGTATATTCATTGTCTCGATTAATCATTCTTTTTTCAAATATATTTTGTTGATTTCTTTGATGGATTCCTTATTAAATAAATGAAAAACATTTAATTATAATAGAGAAGAAATCTTTAATAAATTTTATTTAAAATTAATAACAAACATTAACTTGATTGCTGTTTTTTATAAGTCACCGCCCTCTAGCTCAGAAAACAAAAGTTCTATTTCATTGTTTGTTTTTATTTTTTTAAAGCCAATTATTTTAAATTCTCTTTTAAATAATTGCCGTCAAAATAAATTACCTTCTGTTAAGGATGTTTAAATATATATATCATAATATGTACTATATAATAATAGGTTGAGAACTATTGGGATTCTTGCACTTTAACATTAGTATCATTTTTCAAATCAGTAAGAAAAAAAGAGAGTTCTTTTTTTTTATCTTTTATAGAAAAATATCATTGACCTTATTATTTTATAGTTATTCTATTATGACTAGGAAAAAGTTTTCTCCTATCCCCCCTCTCTTGCTCGAATCAATGAATTAATTTACAATCTCTCTCTTTCTCTGTAATATCAACAACGTGACATATTTTATATAAAAAAAATTTTCTAGTATACAAAATTTCATCTATTTAATCTTGAAAATATTAGATAACTTCTCTTTCCTACTGTATATTTTAATCTATTTCAGATTACCGTTAAAAAAAATATGATAAGTATAACAAGATGGAATTATAAAAAGAAATTTTTTATATTGGATATTTTATTAATTGAATTATTCTGATTATATGATATTATATATTAGAAAACAAGTTTAAGTTTTTTTTTAACTACTGTATATTATAATTATATCTTTAAACTTCCTCATTTGACACAAATGAGTGGAAAAAAATAGAAGAACTTAATCGTTGTAAATATTGAGAGAAAAAGAAAAGATGAAGTAAACTTGAAAAAGTATTTTCAGCTTTGATATATACGTAAATAATAAGAGAACTCTTTAATTTAATTCTTCGTTTTCTTCTTTGTCTTTAAGCATGCATAATTAATCAATGCTCATTTTTTTTTTTCTATCCAACTATCTAACTTTGTTTCTTCTTACTATTGAAACGATTCTTATTTTAATTTCATAGTAAAAAGTTGATTATCAAAATAACTAACACGATATTTAAAATAAATTTTAATAATTTTTAATGATTCAATTAAAAAATAAAAATGACAGAAATATCAATTTCATAGGATTGCATAAAGTTGATATATATATATATATTGATCGAGTCTGAAATGTCGATATATTATTGAAGCGAAAGGCTGGGAATGGTGGTATGATGGTGGGGTATGATTACGTCTCCGGAAGAAAATAAGTCCCGAAGGACGTGACTAGCAAAGAACAGCAAAAGCAGTTAACATTGCCACTAAATTCTTACAATACAAAACTAATTTTTTGGTCACGAATAAACGATTTTTGGGACTAATTGATTGAAATGCAATTCAATTAGCTAATGAAAAAAAAATAATTCTAATTTCCAGTTGTTTCTTTTTTTACCTAAGAAAACATTTAAAATAAAAGTTTAAGAAAAGAATAAAGTGATTGAATAATGACCCGGATGGAGGTCACAATCCAAAATTCACTAATCAGTTCTGCTAAAGAAGGAATTTACTATAAAAAAAATAATAACATTGTATAAAAGCATATAGGAAGGATGCTTATATAAGAATTTTAAATTATTGGATCTTCTTTATTTCCTAACAAAATTAAGAGATTCTTAAATATATATCACTTAGTATCTTATTATTAATTTTTAATAGGTTTTCCGATAAACCGATTCTGTTATATTAACATAACTTCCGGATATAATAGAATAGAATAGAATATCCGTTTGAAATATTCATCTTCTTCTAATTTTAATATTTAATATATGTAATGGATACTTGAAGTCATTTAAATAAAACGTTCAAATCCAGGAAATGTTGAAATCAATGTATTTGAGGGTCAGAGGTTTCTCTTTTAAAAATAATCGCTTTCTTTACATGGAAAACTAATCAGATTTCATAAACAGCCTTAAAATATATATTCCTAAATTATTCATTTTTTTAGGAAAAAAACAAAACAAAAATTTGAAAAATTATAAAATAAAAGAAATTTTAATATTTAAATTCTTATGCATCAATATCATTGTTTTATTAATATAAAAATTCAATAAATAAATAAGTAAATATAAACGTATAAAAAAATTCTAAGATACTTCCTAGTTATATATATATATATTTATTTATTATAATAGTTTTAAGTATGTTATTTAAGATTATTAAATTTATTTAGTGTTAATTATTTTCTATATGCATTCCCATGAAATTATATTAAACATGTTTTTTCTTCTTTGTTTCAGGTGAGAATCGCTATTTTGCTCTTTTTTATTATTATTATGTACTTAACGAAGTCAATTAAGTAAGTATAATCATTTGTTATTTATATCTATATCGTATTTGATTATTGAATAAAATAAAAATTCTTTTTTTTATTATTACAACTACATATTATAGAACATGGACATTAAATACAAATTCTCAGACCTAGAATTAAAGATAATAGTTGTAAATGGTAGATAAATAATAATTTATTAATCAAACGGGATAAATACAGTTTATTTGCCTCTATTTGTGTAAAAGTGGTGGGAGATATTTTGTTTTACGATTTTTAATGGTCTGCAAATGGCGAGGGTTATATTCCCAACGAGATTCAACCGGGATCCGGCTCAACGGGGGACTGATTTGGCAACCTTTTAACCTCGAATAAATAAATTTATTTATTTTATTCGTTGCCGTTTTTATTAGTTTATATCATCATATGTGTTTACACGGAAACGAAATTATATATTAAACTTGTCACCCATTTCTTTATTTATCTAATATAAGCATCATTTTATAAATTTATTTCTAATTACTTAATTATTAATCATATAATCTAATTAAAATTAATTAATTAATTGTATTAATCTATTTTATTTTAAAATTAATAATTAGTTGTTTTTTTTGATACTTTTTATTAATTATATTAATCAACTAACAAGTTCTAGAAAAATATATATACTATTTCAATTTACGTATTAAATATTATAAATTTAATTAAAATGAAAATAATAATATTAATTTTCAATATAATTTTTGAATAAAATCTTGACTGATAAATATTTGGTGGTCTTTACGGGATTTATACTCAAATCGTAGGCGAGAGATTGTTAATGAATATTCTTGATGGCTTGAGGCTTCTTGTTTATCTTGGTGAGTGAACTAAGAGCTCGTTAATCGTGTAAAACTTTAGAATCTTTTGAGCTGTTATGTAAAAAAAAAGTAAGCTATTTTTAAGATTAAAAAATCTCTAACGAAAGCTGGAAAACAAAACGCGCGGGAAACTTATGAGTTGCTGTCAATAAGCCTGTTTTGAAGTCAAAAGAATTTTTTTTTTTTTTATATATTTAATTTATTCCTTTTTCTTTATATAATACATTCATTTTAATTTAATTGTTATAAATTCTATACTAGATATTATCTGGTTTAATTTAATGTCTTTTCAAAGTATTTTTATTTATTTTTTTTAATTTAATTTTTTTCTCAAACTAAATTTCAGTTATTTTCTTTTAATCTTCTAATGTTTTTAAAAATTTTTAAAAATTAAATACAGAATAGGTATAACCTTAAACTTGAAAAATAAATTATTATTATTATATACAAGAATTATCTTACATCTAAATATTTTATTTGAATTTATCTTGCTTGTTTAAAAAAAAACGCTTATCTTTAGTTGAAATGAATGTATATGTATACTAGGATAAATATATCTCTGTTTCTATTGAAGATTTAAGTTCAAATCCTATTATCTCCTTAAACAACACCTCGTATACCACCATAAACTCATAAAATTAAATAAATAAATATTGAACCCAAAATGAATATATTCAAGGATTTTAAAAACCTTTCAAGGGTATTTTAAAGGAGTTGGAATTTCAATAATAATTATTATCATTAATAGTAAAATTGAAAGCGAAAACAATACTGGTACTCTTCTCGCACCCACCACCAACCACTATATTTTGAATAGTTACTAATTTCACTTTTTATTTATTTTTATCTTGTTGCATGCATTCTCTGGATGATTGATAACAAGTTAAGGTCATTTCTCTGCTGACATCATTTATATATTGAATATATCTGTTCTTAAGAAATGCTAGTGTAATGTATTAAATACTAAAATAGGAGATTTTTTTAATTGCCGAGGTTATTTGGGTTTATGTTAAACACGTTTCGAGGTTAGCTACCTTCATTCGAAAACCATCTATTTTTACTACTACTACTACTACTACTAAAATAATAATAATAATAATAATAATAATGACTTTCACTCAATATGGAGATTGATAAAAAATTCCAACAATTTCTTAATACTTCATTTATTTAATAATTCTACTTATTATTATTATTGTTATTAATATTATTATTATTATTATCATCATCAGCACTCTTTTGTCTTATCTCTAATTAAATATATTTTTTATAAGATTTGCTAAGTAGAAAGTTTGGTGTATGGATTCGAGAACATTTGTTTGAAATTTAAATGACAACATAAAGTGCACTGAACTTGCATTCTATTTTTTATTTTTGAAATAGAAAGTTTCTTTTTCTTTTTTTTTAATATTTTCAAAGATCAAACACGAAATCATAGCCATCGATTTGTAGCATGTTTCAGATTAAACTCGAAATAGCTTTATAATCATATTATTGGAGCAGACTGTTTTGGTCTTCTAGTGACAAGCCTCTCATGTTTATTTAAATTCATTACATGCAAGAAAACAGTTCGGGAACTTGAGATGGAGGAAGAGTGATAGAGGGGGGCAGGGGAGGTGAAATAAGGGAAGAGAGGTAGACTAATTTAAGTTTAATAAACAACCAAGTTTCACTGAAAATTTGAAACAAACTCGGAAACTAATCCCAAAACCAACCAGTAATTCCTATAGAGACTTAAAAATACAACAACATTTTATTGATATTTAAATAGAAATGATCACTTGTTTTTGTTTTGTTTTTTTTCAATTTCTGATTGATTATCTTCTATTTGTAGATTAGTAATATTATTGTTAATGAATAAAAATAATGATGTTCAATAAAAAAAAAAAAAAATTAAATCAGTGTAAACTTACTGGAATGTTTTAATGAAATGGAGTATATATCTCTATCAATCTGGCATTGACATCCTTTTTATCTAATGGTTAACTTGAAACTGCACTTCGTTACAAAAAAAAATACTCTTACTATTAAATCAATAAACATAATAATAATTACTAAATTATTTTTATTATATAATCACATTCAATCATCTTTGAAAAGTAAATTTAGAACTTTAGATCTCAATTTTTTAAGAATCATAATTAAAAGATATATATAATATAGTTTGAAAATAATGTACTTCAAAATTCAAAGTATATTTATGACAAATTATAATTAAAATTCTGCGTTTTAGCTACTTAAGGAGGGAGAGAGAGAAAGAGAGATATAGTTCACTAATTCTAGGTTTATAAATAGTTAACACTTTCGCGCCTTATATAATATTAGTTTATAAATAGGTCAATATATATATATACTCGAATATTTTGTTTATTTGATTAGAATATCACCATGAAATAAATTTTTAACCTTGGTGGCGATGATAATCCTTGAAACGCAATTTCTAACCTTGGTTATTGCAATGATATTAAAGAAAGAGAGAGGGAGAGAAAGCATATATATATACATTATATATATATAGTTCTTTTTTACTTTCTTTTACTCCGTAGATAGATGAAGAAGTTTAAGAAGTAAAGGAAAGTAATTATAGATTAATTTAAGCTCAAGATTATTCATTCAAATTTAATAATCCGGTTCTAAAAAAAAATTGATGCGAAGAAGTAGGTCTCTTTTTTTTAAAGCAATTATTATTATTATTATTATTACTTATAATTAAATTAATATCATTATTTTGCTCATTGATGATGATCACAGTATTGGTGTCCAATTTTTTTTATCAATTCAAATTATTCTTTATTAAATAAATATATACCTAATAGAAATAATTAATAAATAGAAGTGTAATTGAATTGTTAGTGAAAAATGTGAAAATATGTTAAAAATCTGTTGTAATTGGTAAAATTGCACAGGCTAGGTTCCTTTGACTCGCAAGTGAATGTGGGTCAAGGCATTCGCGGCTCGTCGCCGACCCGCCTTCCGATACACAACCTCAAAAACACCTAGTAAATAAATACTCTACTATTCCTAGTGAACTAGATAGCAAAAATAACATTCATTCCTTTTTAACAATCACCACCATCACTGACTATTTTTATTTTCATCGACGATAGATTCTAAAAAAACTTTTTTTAAGTCTAATTCAAAATATGCATTTTTTTAAAATTATTAAAATTTAAAATTTGTAGATTGATTAAAATTGGAAAAAGATAACTCTAATTAAAAATAACAATAAAAATTTAAATTTAATTCGATAAATTTGAACATTTTTTTTTTTACAACAAAAAATAAAAGTAAAAAATTATTTCGTTCATTTATTAAATTTTCGGTAATTATACAGGAGACTGGCGAAAGGAGGTAGGTGGTTGAAACTTACTTTGAGGTGTTCCTTGAATGATTCTGAACAACTTTATATGCAACTTTATTTATGATCTCTTTTAGTTTAATTAATAAAAATTAATTAATTAAAAGACTTTTTCGGTTTTTTAAATTCGGTTTATTTTATTTTAGAAATAGTTTTATTCATATCAAATTTATTTAAACGCTTTTGCGGAGTTTATATTTTCTAAAATAAAATAAACCGAATTAAAAAAACCGAAAAAGTCTTTAAATAACTTTAGTATGGATAAACTATTTCTAAAATAAAATAAACTGAATTTAAAAAACCGAAAAAGTCTTTAAATAACTTTAGTATGGATAAACTATTTCTAAAATAAAATAAACTGAATTTAAAAAACCGAAAAAGTCTTTAAATAACTTTAGTATGGATACACAGTTTAATTAATTAAATTTTTATTAATTAAACTAAAAGGGATCATAAAAAAAGTTGCATATAAAGTTGTTCAGAATCATTCAAGGAACACCTCAAAGTAAGTTTCAACCACCTACCTCCTTTCGCCAGTCTCCTGTATAATTAACAAATTTTCTTTTATTTCTAAACACTAAATTAAAAAAAAAACTCAATTATTTATATTTTTATTTAAAATGTAAAATATTTAAATAAATAATTTGAATATATAAAAGATTATTTTTATAAAATAACTCTTTTTCATATAAATATTCCTTATATAATGAAAATGGATATAATAATAATTAACAAATTACAATTTAGTGTAATTATTAATTTAAAAAAAAAAGATTTTTTTTTCAATCTAATTATTTTCATATTTTTCATAACAATGTAATTCAAGTCTACATATGTCTATCGATAATATTTTCACTCTTGTCTGTTGATCATCTTTTCTTAACTTGAAATAACCTTGGATGTTTGAAAGGCCTCATAAAACAAACAAGAAAAGTCTTCACGCAACTTTATTCGCCAAAAGTACTAACGCCGTAACACTTATTGATCCTGGGTTTAAAGTAAATAACCTTATATACATCTGAGTCTGTCTCTTTCTACTTTCTCCATTAGTATTATATACCTACCTCTACTTTTAACAAAATCCTCATTTAATTCCATACACAAATTAAAATTTTATTCTCCTCATCAAGTTTGATTTCTTTTCGTTTTCTTCGACAAATTATAATGTACTTTAAAACTAATTTGTAAATATTAGGAGGGAATTTGACTAATATTAATTTTATAATTCCATGAGGATTAATTTTATTATAAAATTAAATTAGCTAGATTAATTATTAAATGAAGGGTAGAGATCATAGGATTCTTTATAAGGCGGAGAAAAAGCGGATTTTTCGGAAACTGAAATAAGACAATATAAAGGGACAAAAAAAAAGGATGAAGTTGGTTCAGAAAAAGGATAATTGGAGGAATGTGGTTGCTTCACCCATCAGTAGCTCCACAGAGATAGCATAATAGATTCATTTTAATATACATATCCTTGAAATCTAAAAAAAAAATTATACTATATATATCATTACACTTTACTATATTAATACCTGCGGGCTTTAGCGATTAATGTACTAAAATTAGTATTAATAGCATGCAACATGTATGTTGATTAAGAAAAATATTAAATTAAATTTTATTTTTATTTTTAACACTGATGCTTATATAATTATATTTTTAGATTAATAAAAAAGAAAAAAAAAAAACACTTCAATAAAAGAGTGGAAAAAATGGTTCAATAAAAAAAAAGAAAAGTTTTATAATAAAAATAAAAAACTAAGTTAAAAAAAAAACAAAATTAAAATCTTATCTAGATAATTTAAAAAATTGTATTCATTGAAAAATAACGATATTTAATAAAATCCAAAAAAAAAAAACTATTTTAGTTTACGAGTAGATATTTAGAAAATAGGAGTTGTTTGAAAGGTTTAAAAAGGTTTAATTTGTTCTTGTTGTTTATGATTTATTAGTAACTATAAAATTTTAATTTGTTATTAATTTCCTTGTTTGTACAAAGATTCACTTGAACTAAATTCTCATCATTTAAAAATAAATTAAGTTTAAAAATATTATTTTTACTTTTATAAAAATACAAAAACTAAATTTATATACATTATATATATATATATATGTATTTATTTAATTATATTTTTTAATCTAATCTTTTTTATTTTATACTTGTTGGAATTCAAAGAGAATGTTTCTAAAATTCAAGAACCCGTTCTCCGCGAGGTATTTAGGCAAAGAATATAACGATTAAATAATAGTGCTTTTTTTAAACAAACAAAATCTAAATTAATATTTTTTTTTAAAAAAAAGGTATACAAATTTCCTCAAATAAATATTGATTTAAATTAAATAATTACTTATAAGTTTATTCGAAAAACAAACTAATCCAATTAAATAATTAAATTTAAAGATTGTTTTTTTGTAATTTATTCAATTACATGTTATTATCATATGCAAGAGATTTTATTAATTATTATTTAAATAAATTTTAATTTTAAATAAACTTAATTGAATTATATATATAAAAAAATGATTGTTGTTGTATATTATTATCATTAGTAATATTTAATGATCTAATTAAAAGATAGTAAGTAATTGTAGGGGTGGAGTGTGGTTTCTTCTATTAATAATCGCTATTGGCAATAAAAAGAGTATCCTTCAGTTGATTGAGCTTGAAGGCTGATGCTTTCTGATGGTCGCTATGTGGGTCAGTGGGTAGGCAACCAACACTACAGTCAGGCCCTCGTTGGAGCCTTCCATCCAAGTGGGTCACTCTGCTATTCGAAAATCTTTCCTCCGTTGCCCTTCCCATTACACCTGCTGATTGTTTCAATGAGATAATCGGCTAAAAACAACATTTATTTGTTTCATCATTTTCAGATTCACTACCAAACAAATTGCACTTTTTAAAAAAATCTATCTACCTTATTTGAAAATGGCTACTTCTAATCAACACCATACAAAATTCACTTTTGACCTTGATGAAGGACATGTATCTTATAGGAAATCGTTTCTGGGGGAATATTTCCACTTTTTAAATTTTTTTTTTCCAATACACCACTCTTTTTTTTATTACAGATATAAATTCGAATTTCCTTCTCGTGAGAATCAATAAGTTGTCAATTTATTACTAATACGAAAGAAATTGCCAAGAAACATAGGAAATATATAAAAATAATAATTTTTATCCTTGATCTCTACTCCCCTCAATTGACCTTTACTGAAGAACTTGCAATATAGAACAAAGAGGGAAGAATAATTCCGAAATTGGTTTTTTTATATTATCCTTGAACCGATAATTACCATATTGTTTTACGTTTAAGATGAAAATTTCAAAAATACACCAAAATAATATAATTCTTCAACTTTTCCTAAAGGAAAAGTATTAATATTTCAATCTTTATAATATTCTAACGATTATATAAGAAAATTAAATTAATACGAATTTAAATGCAAAAGAAAAATATTAAATCATTCAAGTTATGTTTTTTTCTTTCTATTATATAATATTTATATGAGTTATTTATTTTATGGGAGTATTTATTTTGAAATTTATCATTTTGAAAAGTTCAAATATAATTAATACATTCAGGAAATATTACCTTATAATTTTTTTTAAATAATATGTAGTGAATAAATGATTTTTTTTTAATTCAATTTTGTTTTAAGTAAAAAAAGTGTTTCAACCTCATGTCTTTTTTTACCTTCCGTGAATATTTTTGTTATAAATAAAAATAAATCAACATTTTTTTTTAGTTATTTTATATTGTATATATTTAAAATAATCAACAAGGATTAATTTTATTTCCATAATTTCTTTTAGTATTCAAATCTTTTAAATTTTATTTTATTATGTTCATAATCAAAATCTTGAAATAGACATTTTTCTATGAAATATTAATAATAAAATAAAAAAATTTCGGATTATATGTTTTTGCAAGGACACATATGCTTTTCTTTTTCTTTTTTTTGTGAATCGTTCGATCCCTTTAGAAAAATATACATGAAAGTGTTGGTTCAATATGTCAGTAGAAAGAAAAATAAACTATTCCCTTGAACGTAAATTAAAAATAGAATTATTAAATGAATATTATTAGATCTAGAAGATTAATCACAAATGTGAAGTTTATTTATAATTTACCTCAAGTGTTGGGCAAATCAATTCATAGTTGAATTGAATGGTTAATAGGTACGTACAATTCAATTCCTTATATAAGATGGCACTAATCGAAATTGGGATCAAATGAAAATGGCGGTGGTTAATTTGCACTAGCGGAAAGGAAGTGAATGGACGACAAGCAACGAATTATCGGAGAAAGGAGAATTTATGAACCGGGAATATCATTTAGATAAATCTCTGTTCTATTTTCTAAATAATCTTAAAGTAATAATAGAGTACATGTATATTATATATATATATAACATTTTAAATCTTCGTGACTTAATTAAATTTTAAAATATTACAATCATGAATAATGTACTATATTTAAATTAAATGGTAAATAAGTAATTAATTATCTTATGAATTCGACAAAAAAAAATATTTGCATATTATTTAATATCAATTTTGACTTTATTTTTGAATCCAAGATTCAATATAGTGAGGTTTATATATCCTTTTCAAGTTTATATGATGTTTAACAAAAAGGGACATTATTTTGACCTGAATAGGATTTGTTGACTAGGGGTTTCTCTTTTTTTCTTGATAAATAAATATCCTTCCAATTCGTTTTATATAAAATTTATTTTCAAAAGAGATTTACAGTAGGTTTCATATCAAAATATTAGTAACAGTATTCAATAAAAAATATCCCCGTTTTGAAAACAATCAGCAGAACTCACGCCGAACGTAAGCGTTTTAACGCTATATCGTACAATTTTTACTAGTAGTCGTCAATTACTACTGCTATCTCACATAACACACATCATAGAGAAGTATTTACCCATTTTATATTATATATATGGCTCTTTTCAGGGTTAGCATATTTTTATTTTAATTTGATCGACATGTAAATTTGTCTTGAATGATTTTTATATAATATTGTTATATAACCATTTTATACAGTTTTTTTATACAATTTGAATTAAAAAAAAAAAAAAAAATATTGAAAAACATTCTAATAAAAGGGCAATCTTTTTCAAATCCTACAAAATAATGTTAACTTTCTACAATCTCTCATTGTAAATATTTCTTTCGAAATTAATTAATTTTTATAATTCAACATTTTATTTCAATTTTTTTATTTATTATTAATGGAAAAAATATAATGAAATTATAACCTCTCTAATGATATAGTAATTTTATTCCTTTTTAACTTTCTTTTGAGGACATTTTAATTGGATTAACCATTTTTATGATTAAATCACTTATTATATTAAGGAAAACATTTCATTTCGTGTGTATTCTATTTATTGACTGAATTTTATTTATTTTTTTTTTTAAATGGAATATAAATATGTATGGTTAAAGATTTAATTATTTTGGTTAACCTATTCTCTTTTAGAATGGGGAAAAAAGTTATTTTGAAATTTATACCCAGTTATCAGTCAACTTTATCGATAGTCAAACAGAAGGTCAGGCCGATTTGTCGAACAAGTTTCCCGTAATGATCTCCCAATGCGGAGGGTAAAAGTGAAAACGACCTCCGGGGTGAAATGTCCTATATTTGTATAATTACACTAATGTGTAGTCGGAGAATAATTAATCCCTCCACGATCCTTGTTTGACTTCTTTACTTAATTAAATTCAAAATATATATATACGAATACTCGCTTAATTGGAGGGGAGTTTTGAAAGAAAACTGATTTTCCTATCAATTTCCCTCGGATACTTTTTTGTTTAATATTATTATATAATCATTTATCATTAATATTATTCAAAATAGAAGATAACTATCTATAATATTCGATTGAATGATTAGTTATAATTAAAGTATCTTTTTTCATCCAATATTCCTCCAAAACTTTATTTATGATGTTGTTTTATAAATATATATGGTATATAGATATATAATTAAAATAAAATTTTCTCTTCTAATCCTAGTAGCTTATTTAAATATATATAAATCCGTTTTGTCACAAACTTACCATGTATTTTATTTGGCATAGATACATAAACATTAATTAGTATAATTTAAATATCTAAAATTTCAGTTGGTAAATAGCTGGAATATTAATTTAGCGGCTAATTTGATTATATGGTGATAATTTCTGATGCTTATCAGTATATAATTAAAATAAAATAAACCTATTTTATGAATAGATTTGAAAATATTAATTTAACTAGTTTATGTTAATTCATGTTATTTAGTGGATATTGAATTAATAAGTTGGCATCTTGTTTCCAAGAGATGACGGTGAATTTGTAGCAATCTTGACTTATTTACATCAAATTCATTATTCAATTATTATTATTAATTATTTATGTTTTCAATATTCATATTTTTCTGTATACTAATTATTTTATTATCCCATTATATTTTTAAATTAAAGAAAAATGTTTGAAATTATAGTGTTACAAAATTATTAAATTGATTATTATCGATAAATTATTATTATACATTTTTACAGATTGATTTTTAGTATGATTAATGACTTCTTAATATCCGATTAAATTTTCGTTTTCTTCTTTTTTTTCCTTCAACTCATTGTTTGTTATTTTTTCATCATCAATCCGTGGAGTTTGCCTAGTTTCATGAAAACCGAAAGACTTCCGGGTTGGAAGCTCGCGACGTAACAACCATTGGAAGTGGAAGAGTAAAAATAGGTCAACCTCTGAGTTCATTCCTCTTCTATTCACTATATTAATTAGCAATAGGAGATTCACTTTTGATTAATTGCTAGGTAAGATTAATTGAAATAATTGAATTAAGCATAATCTCTTCAGGATTAATTCAAGCCTTTCACTTACAATGGATAAATAGAATTGTGTTGATATCCATATTAAAAAAAATTAATTAATATTTTATTAAGCAATAATTACTATTCCTATTATATATATATAAATCAAGTTAAAGTCGAAAAGATATTTGCAAATTTTCTTTAGATATATATTTATTTATACAATGTCCTTGGCTTTATTTTATTTGCCATATTAACCAGCGGAAATCATACTTTTATAACTATTAGAACTCACGGCTTTTGACTTAATAACATGTAGTAAATCTTTACTTTATATTATATTTCAAATTTAAATTAAAAAGAAAAAAAATCAAATAATAAAAATTAAAATGTATTCATTTATTTTTTTTTTTATTTTTTTTTAAACAACAACAACATATGTTAATCTAAATACTGAAAGAATAATAATTATCCTTAAATATTATAATTAAAAAAAAACATTTTCGCACGAGATTCATTTTTTCGTCATATTTTAAATGGAAGTTTATTTTTATACAAGTAATTTATATACATTACATTTATCATTAAAATGAAAAGAGACAAAAATGTTGAATAAAATTTCATTTTTTTTTTTTTAATATATTTAGTTCATATTAAATTTTAATATACATATTAATAAGAATATTTTAATTTAAATAAAACAAAACCAAAAATAGATTTTTTTTTTAAATAATTATATAATGGTTCAATTAAATTAAAAGTTTAGGGCCGAAGTGGTTTCGTTGTTTGTTTGCGTGTATTCGTGATTTGAACGTTTCTATGTAAAGTAGACCTTCTCCTTCAGTTTGTGTCTTCCCCCTCCTCCCTCTCCAATCCTTTACTCACTGTTCTAGACCTTGTAAAAAGATCATACAGATTTCATGTTTTCATATACTATATAAGATATATAACTTGAACAATAATAATCATCTTCAAAATCTACTATAATAAAGTATCAATTACAGTAAGTAACTTATTTTCTTCATCCCTCTTTTATTGTTTAAAATGTTATCCTTATCTTGACTAATTTATGATTATTATTATTATTATTTCAATTTTCATTAAAAATTTCCTATATCGAATTTTTTAAACAATAAAAAAAAGGTGAGAAACCACTTAAGCCTTGAATGAAAAAAAAAACAACAAATCCTTGAATGTTTAAGTAAAAGTGCCAAGCACAATCACCTTTGACTAAAATTTATTTATAAATTAAAACCCCCCTTTTTTTAAATTCTGCGCAAGTAAAATGATTATATAATACACAAATGAAAATTAGCAATTCGAATGGGAAATTAATTGATATAAGTTTTGAGAATATTTTCAAGCTTTTTGTAAGTGAAAGTTTTCATGACGTTAGTTGTAAGTTTGCTAAGAAAATCAGAGAAGAATAAAAAAAAAACAAGACTCTGATGATAGCAAGAACGTTTAGAAGGTGTGGCAATCAAAAAAAAGGCATCATTTTTTTTGCTCTTCATCGAGATGCTTTAATTTAATCTTTTCTTTTTCCATACCAAATCTGAAAGTAACCATGTTATTAAACGCCTATTTGATAGAAGAAAAAAAAACGAAAAACAATTACAAGAAATGATATTCAAACAAGTTTTTCCCCCTCGAGATAGTTTTATTGTTAAGAAATTTAAATAGTTTGCTACTGTGTGTTGATACAAGTTCATTTTTATTTAACCTCTTTGAAACTCTTTTTCAGCTCCCTGAAAAAAAAAACCCGTTGTTTTCTCACCAAGTTGAAAAAGATTCCGGTGCTATGTTTTTCTTTTAAAAAAGTTATAAAAACTCTCAGTGTTAACTCTCCTATCTTATTTGATTATAAAACTTCACCAACAAATTCTACTAAGAATCATGAAAAAGTTAAAATAGTTCACACGAAATATATAATTTATATTACTTATAGATAAAAAAAATAATTATTTTCTTTATTTATAATTAAAATTGTACAAATGTGTGTGTGATTTTGTTTTATAAATAATTTTCTTTTTCATTTAGGCGAATCATCATTTAATGTTTAGTTAATAACCTTGAAATGTTTCTTTTATCTTGTAACCTTTAACCTCTTCGATCTCTTTCTAACGTAAAACAGTTCATGTATAAATATATATATATTCTTTGCCTCACAATAGTCTGTGACCAATTGTTTAACACCATTCTGAGCTCCTAAGTAATACTCTAAGAACTAATATAATATTTTCATATAACTTTAAAATTAATTAATATACATACTATTTACTAATTTATATAAATCTATGAAATTACATCTAAATTTATTTATATTATTAAAAAAAAAACAGATTATAATTTTATTATTCACTTATAATTAAAACATATGTTGTTTACTGATCCTTTCACAGTAATTAGACAGGATAAGAGGATGTTAAATTATATATATATGACAAAATGAAAGGAAATAAAAATTCATTTTTTTTTAAAATCAATAATTAAATTCCCAAATTAACTTTTTTCATAATATTAGGAAAAATAAAGTATATATTATATAAATAAAGCAGTAGCATTTAGTTTTTCTGATTAGAAGATTTTTTTTTTTTTTATAATATGAAAATTAAAAAATTTCCAACCATTTATCCCAGTTATAAATAATTAAAATCTTCCGATGTATATGTTGTACACATTATATCAAGAGTGAAAATACTTTTAACTCTTTGAAATAGCTTCTTCATTGAATATGTTTTCTTTGTTTTTCTTAATAAACCCCCTCTTGATTTTCACTTGATTAGGATCGCGGCGTGGCGATTAAAGATAAATACAAGGCGGTATTTAATGCGCTCAGCAATGTTTTCCTTTTATTTATTTACTATGGTTCCCCATCCTAATCAGGTTTCCTTTTTGCTTGAAGGAAAGGGAAGGGAGGCTGGTGTGAGGTCGGGGTCGGGGTCTCTCTTCATTCCCCTTTGCACGGTCCTTTTGCTCCGTTGAGCTGGAGCGGGACAAGTTGGCGTGTAATTACAGCAACAGCCACTGAAAGCACTGTAAGTCCTGAAGCACTGAAAAGCAAAGCACCGACAACCGCTGGCCTCTAACGGAACCTGTCTCTCTCATTCTCTACTCCTCACTTCGCCATCGCTCCCACTCTAATCTCGCCAAATATTTCATAACTACCAGGCATCAAGAGCGAAACGTCACGATTTGCCACAAAATCTTTTTTATCTCTATTTATCTCTCTCTTTCTCTCTTACACACACATACACACACTTACAATAAAGATATTCTGACTTCGAATATATATATATATATATATATATATATATATATATGGTTGGATATTGATCTCAATCTGGTGTTTGGGGATTTGGTAGGGAGTGTGAAAGAGAAGGGGAAAAATTCCCTATATCCTTTATGCAAAACATTTTCTTTCTTCTTCCTCTCCTTTATATATATATATATATATATATATATATATACATAAAATGTCTTTCTTTTTTTACAAGCAAAAGTGTTATTTATTATTTTAAATAACATAAAAAGACTAATCTTGAATAAGTAATTATGATTTATTATTATATTTAAAAAAATTCATTTTCTTTTATTTAATCTAGGCTATTGTATATATAAATAAATATATATATATACATATACATATATAATGCCCTTGTACTTTTTAAATAATATTTATTGAAAATAGTATAACCTAATAGATAAACTTTATTAACTTATTTAATAAACTTCATATATAACCGTTATTTGAATTTAAAGTCTTGACTTTTATTTATTATCATGTCCGGTTAAAAAGAATTGAATTTCAATGTTTATCAATTTCACTTCACCATGCCATATCATTTTAAAATAATTATTTAATTTATTTTTCTAGGTATACAAACTTAAAAAAAAAAAATGAATTCTATAACAAGAATCCCGGAAGAAAAGAATCAATGCTTGGGTTATTACGTTATTAGGTAGTTAATTTACAATGAAGTTGTTTAAAATTAAACATTCTTTCTTGAATTTGTTATTTTAGATAAAAAAAACCAAGTGAAAAAATAACTAAGACATTAAAATAAAATAATAAAAAAAAAATTGTTAACCATTCTTTTGTTATTGTTATAGATAAGAATTTATATATATTATCATTTTAGAGGCCAGGGTTGTACTAACTAAAGAAATGGCTCGTTTTATATAAAATATTATTTAATATAATAAATATAATAAAATAAATGAAACATGGGTAATTGTCCAGATTAGTTGGCATGGCATGGATTTGTATAAAACTTTACCAGTGGGTTCCTTTTTTAATTCCAAAGAAATTTTTCTTATACAATTTTTCCGGGTCGCTTCTAGTTTACGGGATAAAAATTATTTAAATTTACATATAAATCCATTGATATTCAATTTAGTTACCATGTTTTATTCATTTGACCAGTAGAGGGCTCCACTAATTTTCGGGAGGGGGGTAAGTTCGGATTGGATATACTTTATTAATTAATTAATTAAATAATTTTTCTATGTCCAAACCGAATAAAATAAACAATATAAAAATATTTCATTATTAATAATCAATTTATTATTATTGAACTAAATAATTAAATGTTCAATTGGATTTTTCACATCCAATCAGAATGCTTCGTGGCTTGTGTGCTAAAGTCCAGTGTTGGTTACAATTATCGTTTACTGATAACTACCAGCTTTGTCAATTATTACATCAATCACCCAGACCTTTTGTGGGCTTATATTTATCATCATTAGTCGTTTATGCAGTCATGTAACTTTTTAGGACCAATAAATGAAAATCTTAGGTTATTTCCTGAAACATATTTTAATGTTAAATAAAGGAGTGAGAGGAGTGTTAGAGTGATTATGGGAAAAAAACATGTTAAAGCGGATGAAGATCCTGTCATAGGGATTGAGGTAAATCCAACCTTGCCGAATGGTGAAGTCACCGACCAAGGCCCTCTGTCATTTGTAACCTTAAGAGACAGACTTTCCTCTTTTTCATTTGTTGCTAGTTATATCATTAATTTCCCATAAGCTTGTAATTTGCTTGTTATTTAGAACCAACGTTCACGTTTTCAGTTGCAATCTTATGTCAAGTGTATCCCGCGGCCTCAATTTCTCTTTCTGTTCTTCGTCTTTCCCCTTCCCCCTTACATTCTTTCCAATCCCCGCCATCTTTCAAAAAAGCGACAAGATCGTCATTTTTTTTCTTTTTCTTTTTTTTTATCATACCTTCTCGTGGCCGATGTTAATCAGCGACCGTTGACTTCTATTCTTTTGTTAAGGGATCGTTAGTTGTTTAATTTTTATTACACTTCTATTCGTTTTTTTTTAATCGTCTCGTTCATAATTTATATTAGCTAATTTGAAAGATCCAAATCTTGCCTGGAAAATCAATACCTGCTCACATTTATTTCATCCTCATTTTCTATGTCATATAACAACTATTTTCAACTAATTAGATAAGAAATTATATTTTGATTTTGATCTGTGCTCATCTTTTGTCAAGGACACAAAGGAATAGGAATAAATTCTCTTGCTTCCAAAAAAAAATCTGGAGTGTCTCCACCCGACTATCTCGTAAATTTGAATTGGATTAATTAACATACACATTAGCATATTATATTAAAATTAATAGATAATATTTATTAAACTAGTGCGTGTTTGAGTCTTTGTTGATGACACCACATCACGTGCTGGCACGTGATTGGCAGTCAACGTGTTAAAAAATTTAAAAAATTAATTCCGATTCCGAATGAGCTACATTTCTCAAAAATTGATGGAAAACTACGGAATTTTGAATAATGCCCGTGTACCAAATTTCATTATTCTAGCTCAAACCGTTTTTGCGTAATCTTGTCACTGAGACTGACAGACATTTTTCTCAGCCTTAGTGAAAATGACTCAGGGACCTTCAAAACCTATAAAAACAACAAAATCTCGACATAGAAAATTTGTCGTGATCGCAATACTTTCTGGCGAAATAGTAAAAAAATAAAATAAAAATGAATAAATAAAAGGATTAACAATTTATTTATTTTTTAAATATGAATTAAATGATTAAAGTATATATATACGAGGAATAAACATCCATTTTATTTTTACTCATTAAAATACAAATGGATAAGTATTATTTATATAGCCTATAAAGTAGAACTTTTTTAATGTTGATTTTTTTCATTCTTATTTTTATATAGAATAAATTATTAAAAAAAAAATGTTTCAATATTGTTTTTAAAATTGGAGATAATTTGTAAACAACAAAAACTGATATTATTTTTTTATTAAAATTAGATACAATTGTTCTTTCTTGGTTAAGAGAGAGAGGGGGAGCTCAAACAACCTTCAAATCTATAATATATTCAATTGATTGATTGAAAATATTATATATTTCTTTAAAATTTTATTAAAATGATTCAAATTTCAATTTTATACAATATTAAATTGATAAATAAATAAATTTTCAATAGAAGTAATTTTTAATTTCTTTATTAAAATAAGTAGCAAATTTATACAAAAGATCAAAGTTGAAGTAATATTCCATGCGTGAATAGTTAAATAGGTCTCGATATATACGAGTTGGTTTATTATTTTTTTTTTCCAACTGTATGTACTTTTTTATTTTGGAAAGTGAGTAAGTCAGTTATGTGAACTAGATTCATCAGTATATTATTATTTATTAATAATCTCTTTCAGAAATTCTATTCTTTCATATTTTTTTCATTACATACATTTTTTTTAATTCAAATATTAAAATAACAATTTCAGTAATGCTTAAGATTAAAGCGGATGGTTTATACATTACTTAATCAATATTTTGAATTCTCATCAAATTCTTGTTTTATATTCTCTGAATGTTTAAATTTTAAGGGAATACTTACTCACCTTTCTTTTCTGATTATTTAAATGTCGATATTAATAAATAATTAATTGAATTTTTTTTTATAACATAGTACAATATTTTAACTTTGAGATGTGTAGTGAGATGATTATTATTCTACGTCTTTCTTCTTCAAAACAAATATATAATACTAAATCGAGATGGCATTGGCATAAATAACAAAAATAAAAATAAATCTACGCATATATTTTACGTTTCCATTATTTTGAAATAAACGTTGTGAATCTGATAGCTCGAGTACCGATTGAAATAGTATTTATTTAAATCTTTACGTTGTATCGAAACTTGAGGTTGAATCGACACTTGGCGACCTTGTCAAGTTGTTAGCATTACTACAAGCCAGCACCATTCCCACTACTACTATTACTACTACTACTACTACGAGCACCACCAACCAGTAAACCAGTACCAGTACCAATGCACCAGCACGACTCTTCAGCTCAACACTTCTTTGCGGCTTCCATTGCCAAGGGGGGTCTATTTGGAGAGAGAGAGAGAAAGAGAGGGAAGAGAGAAGGAGGCTTTGACATGGAAGAACTGAGGTCGCCATGCCACTCGGTCTCAGCTATTTATTTATGTTTATTTAGAACGCCACTGCTCTCAACTTAATCGTCCTAATCCATTAGAGAAGAACAACAACTTAACACTCGATTGATATCTAATAAATTATTCGAATTTATGAATAAAATAGTCACTATTTATTTGTTTAAACTTGATTTTCAATATGGAATAAAAAAAAACACTACATACCATTCGAATGTTATTTTTGTATTTTTATAATTTCTAATTAGCTTGTTATTTTCTAATTTAACTAATTGATATATCATTTGATACTAGAAAAAATTTTCAAAAGCATAAAAACAACTTCAACAGGTTATTTTGTACATAAATAGATATCTACTAGTATGCTTCAAACGTTTGTTTTTTTTAATCGGTTCTGTTTTTATTGTTTAAAACCGAAGCTGATTGTTGAAAACCGAAGTCGATTGTTGAAAACCGAAGCCGATTGTTGAAAACTGACCCGATTGTTTCCTATTCATTTGAAAAAAAATATTCAGATTCAAATTTTTAAAAAGATTTAAAAAAAATATATATCTTCCTTTTTTATAAAATAAATATTATAGAGATTATAAAAGAGAAATTCAAGTACGCATTGATTTCAGTATCATAGAATTTATTTTCTAAATTACCTTTCTCTATAATACAATCATTAATTCATTTATAAATTAATATAGAAATATATTCATTTAAATAATCTGGTTAAGTGTTAAATTAAATAAAATGATCAAAACAAATTTAGAATAAAGCATGAGAAGTTTAACATCTCCATTGGAAACTTTAAAATTCAAAGGTAATAAATAAATCCAATTAACCGCCAGAAATGTGATTAGCTAAGGTATTCCGTTAAATCGTTAACTCGTGAATATACCATATATTTTATTAGGTAAATTTGATTTGAATTGACATTTTTTTTTCTTTAAATTAAAATTAATTAAATTTATTTGTTTATTTTTTTATACTGTCATTGATCTATTTTGTTTCCTGGATTCGTTTTTACTAATTATTTTAATTTCTTATATATATATGCAATTATTTATAACTAATAAATTTAAAAACGCATATCCAATCAAGAATGAAATATTGGATATTTTTTTTTAATTTTTTAATTTTTTAAATTTTAAAAATACTCACGAAAATAATTTACTATCACTGGTGAAATTCCATTGTTCTATCTATTCCTATTCTTTCTTAATGAGGTATTCAAATTTTATTTGAATCTCTCTCAAGTATAGCCAAGGTGTTAGCTTCTAACTTGGAATTTTATTACTTCCTTTTTATGCTCGTAAATAAACGGAAATAGGGATTTTTTGATAGGAATAAACATGCATTTCGTATAGGATTTTAAAGCTTACTTAGTTGTTGAAAATACATTTTTAAACTTGAAAAGAAAAAAAAAAAAGATGGAAGGAAAGATTATTTTTATACATGTCATATATTCATTAATAATTAATTAATATAAAGATAAAAGTTTGTTAAGCGTTTATACTTACTTATATATTGGTTTATAATGAAAAAAAAAATTCTTAATCGATTTTGATATAAGCGGATCTAGAAAAAAAAAACGACATAATGTCATATCGTTTGATTCTCTTGATGACTTTTATCCGATCGGTTGTTTTTTTTTCTCCCGGAGGGTTTCGACACATTTGTTACTCATGACATGCCATCATCGATGCTTAAGCATATTGGACCAAGAATACCGATGATGGCATTTATTGAGTAAGATGAAATCTACTGCAGAATATCAGGTGGAGATTATATCCTACATAAGAGAATAGAGAACAAAGGACTGTTTGGTCTTTACGTATTCATAGACCGATTACATTAAAAACATTCCTAACCCCACCCACATGATTCGTTTTCCAATCAGTTGCAAATTAAGTAAATGAAATCACTAAATCGAGTGCATCTTTTCAATTTGTTCCACTACTAAATGGATATCCATCGCTTAACTAATCTCCATCTTCTTTTTTTTCTCCCCCCCCCCTCTTCTTTTCTTTCACACTGAGTTCGGAGCCCTCTTCTTTTTTTCTTAGACTGACCAACCTGGGTAACAGGACTTGTTGTCTGAGTCGAACATTGAAAAGTCTGAAACTTCAAGCCAAAGAAAGAATCGAATCAAATCGAACAGCTCACGCCATGCGTTTCTTCCTTTGATCGCTTTTATAGAATACCGCTTGATTGGATCCTCACTTATGTTCATTCAGATGCAACATCATTCCACTTGCGATATACAATCAATCACAACCGTGATATTATTTATTGAAACAAAAAACAAATCGATATTAAATTAACATCAATTGCTGCCTTTCTATTTTGATTTCTTATTTATTTATTTAAACATCGATCAGTAATTTGATCCTAAAACTTGGTTAATCTATCTAATTCGCATTTTATTAGTAAAATATGTTTTTTCTTATTTTGATTCCCTTTTTTTTAAATAATTTTATTTCATTTTTTTTTTTTTATATTTTTTTCCAAATTTTCGTCTAAAAATCATATTTCCCTAATATAACATATACATAAATAAAAAAAAAAAAGTACCTATACTAAAAATCTATCATAACTTAATATTTATTGATAATTATACTATCTTTTTAATCTTATCAAACTTAAAATCACGAAATCCTCATTATTAAATTGATTAGATAATTATATTAATCTACTTACTAATACATCTTTGGTTAATTAATTAAAAATATATAAAATATAATATTAATTTAATATATAAATACTTATATGTAGAAAAATAATTTATTTTAAGTTATTTGTTTGTGTTTGTGTACTTTTAAATTAACATTCTTGGAATGTTAAGAAATTTCTTTATATATATAAAAAAAAAATATTTAAAAGTATGTTGAATAAAATTCTTGATTAATCTATCAATAAATATTTATAAATATAAATACATTTTTTTTTAAATTTTAATTGATGGTGGTTCAATTTAAAAGCAGAAATAAAATATGTATAATTGACAAAAAAAAATGCTCTTTATTCGTTGATATCACTAATTCATTGCGTCTCGTCCATTTTAAAGACCCGTTTATCCTTCCACTTGGCACAAACCACTTGGCTTAAGGACCCCGCTCATTAATCAATCGCTCTATCAAAAATCTTCATTTCTTTCCCATATTATCCATAATATGTTTAAATTCATCGTCTCTCAACGATCATTTTCTCCATTGCATATCAAATACGCTTTAATATTCTGTTAAATAGAGAAAACTTGTTTTCGATTAGAGATAAGAACCCAATACAATGTTATCTTATCAGGTTTCACTATTATTGAACGATTCGATATGGGAAGTTCCCAGTTTTTTTTTTTCTTTTATAATTTAAATTTTATAATTTAAACTTTCATCAAATCGATCGATCTCTCCTATCTATAATAATAAATAACTGAAAATAGGCGTTTTTGTTTCCCATTTTGGATAATAAAAATAAAATAAAAAATCCCTATGAATAAAAATCTTTTATCAAATTCTCTAATAACTTTAATATTTATTATTATTATTTTATTATATTTAATATTTATTTAAAAAAAAATAAACTAAAATGTTTATTTAAAATATTGAAATAGTATAATATTTATATAATAAGAGAAATTATAACGTGTGGGTATAAATAATTAAATAAATAAATAATAATTATAATAGGTGAAAGTATGTATTTATAAAAAAGCAAGAACCCGTAACGCTCTCAATGTTAGTTTATTAATTAAATTAATAATTTGATTAATTGGTATCTAGTTATTATTATAATTTATTTTTAGTATTTAATAATCTATTATCTTTTAATTACGTAGGAATTGAATTTTTTTTTGGATTACCTAATTATGAAAATAAAAAAAATATAAATTAATTAATTGATTTATAAGATATATATATATATCGTGTAATTTATTTCTAAGTGATTAGAAAAGCTGTTGGTAAATTATTGTTTTATCGATTTGTCCCGAAAATTATCCCATGAATGAAGATATTATCTGATGTTTGTTTGGTTGTCTACCCAAACACACCGATTTGTTTCTTTTGTTATTGTTGTTGTTGTCGAGAATCTCGGGATGTTTTGTTTACCAATTTCCGTCTGTCTGTCCCTGACTGGGTTGAATGTGGCAAGAGGTTTGCACACCCTGAACGGAGTACCAGCCGTCGTAGTCGTGCCCCCCCCCCTCCATTAGAAGGCCGTCGCCCCGAGCGAGGGCACCGGGAGCGAAAGTTGCTGCTGCACATCCAAGTGCATGCACTCGGTCCAAGAAGCCGACGGTCGGCTACCGATTAGCGGGGTCTCTCTCCCCTGATCCTAAATCGGCGGGTTTATTGTGAGCATATAGGACAATTTGCATAGGAAAAAATAAAAAAAAAAATAAAAAATAATCTCTCACCAAATATATTAAAAAATTGGCTTTTAAGATGAACATTAAGATTAATTATCATTCTCCTCATTTTAAACGAATTAAGATTATATATATATGTATAAATAGTTATAGAAGAAGCTTAGAGAATTATAACTATTCAAATTACATATCTCTTAAACTCACCACGACATAATAATAATGATTAATGGAGATGAAATTCTCCTCTTTAAAATAAATCTCTTTATATATATATATTTTAATTTTTATTTTTTTAATCCAACCCTCTTTAAAATAAGGGAGAGAAATTAAGACAGATGGGGAATAATATACATATATATATTAATAAAAAAAAATATAAGAATATCTTAATAAATTAATTTTTTATTATTTTTTACATTTTCATAATTAATTCTTTAAATTTAAATATTATAAATATCTATTCATGAATAAGTTAATATAAGTACCAAAAATAAAAATATCTATTCAAGATTAATCATAATATGTATTTATACATATATATTTTCTACTCCCTCCCCCCTGTTTTAATTTTTCACTTATTTTTTTTTTATTTTTAATGTATTTTGTTAAAATTAATCGAATTATCTACTCCCCTAATAAGTTTTTTAATTTTTTTTTTTACTCTTCAATCAAAACATTATTAATAAATGTAAATTATATTTTAATACAATTAAATTACTTCCAAATGAATGACAGACACTTTCACTTTTAATTTTTTTTTTATTTTCATAATTAATTCTTTAAAATTAAAATTAAAAATCCATTTTTTTTTTAAAAAAAATAATAAATAAAATTTATATTTTGCATTAAAGTGTTATATCGAATTTGGATAAAAATGCAAATGTGGTTGGTTGATTTTTGTTCGTTAATTATTGAGATTAAGAAATGAGTGGGAGAAAGGTTAATTATTGAAATTTCATATATGTTACCCTAATCAATATCTCTTTAATTTATTATAATCAGTTGTATCGTTTGCCGATTGCATTTCGATTCCAAGGTTAATTCATTTCCATCCTTGTTATACAACTCAAAATGAATTGGTAATATTTCAACAAGTGCCAACCGAGTTATCTCATCGGTTCGTTTCATTCATCGTCATAACTAAAACGAGAAACGACTATAATAGAAAGTCTAGTCGAAAATCTATATTGTCGCGTTGAGCTCGTTGGTACTGGTAAACGCTGGAGAAGTAAGAAGAAGAAGAAGATGAATACCGAGCCAATTGGATGATCTCTTTCTCTCTGCTGGAGTTTGCTTGGACCGAGATCTTGATTCCGGCCACCAGCCAGCAGCATCTGGTTGTCTCTCTATCCACGTGCTGAAAGAATCGCTCACCTCCTGCCTTTTTTTTCAGAGATCATTCCCTTCTATCCCCTTGTAACGCTGCAGGCGGTGACGGCACCTGCATTCACACAAACATGCACACGCCACACATGCTCTCATGCGGTACACTCTGTCTCGAATGCCAATTGACCTCCCAGTCAATTGTCTGGAATTTCTTCTACCTCAATCACTTTTAATATTTTCCCATTATGCAGATCGGCTGCCTTAAATAGGAAACAATTAACCAGTCATTCAATACAATCGCCACTCTTTTCTTTATTCCTACCTAAAATTTAAGGGATGATGATAATAAGGGATAAATTCATTAATTACTTAATTGAGATGTCCTATCTATTAATATTATTAATTTCACTTCTTTTTGACAAATAGCCAGACCCTTTTAGGGATGATGAAAAATTATTATTCTCCTCTTTACAATGTGTTGTAAAATTCCCCTCATAAGTTCACCCAGCAAAAGGAAATAAAGAACAAGAAAAATAGATTAAAATAAAATGAAAATTATTTTCACACCCTTCATGCAGAATTTGAAGAGAATTACAAACCAATGAATCTGATTGACTTGATTTGTACAAATTATATTAAATTGAAATGATCAATATATATTTATCCATATAAACTCATTATATATAATAGGCTGTTCAATAAGTTCACGGAACGGCATTGAAGAATCCAATTTTTATTTGTAAAAAAAATGACTTTATTTTTTCATCATTGTTTCCCTCAACTTCAATACACTTATTTCAACAGTCTTCTAATTCATCGATCCCTTGACTGTAGTGGTTTTCCGACAGCTCTGCAAAATATCCCTCCACGGCAGCTATTACCTCTTTATTTGAAGAAAATTGTTTTCAACGGAGATATTGTTCGAGGTCTGGGAAGTGTCAGAAGTCGGATGGAGCTAAATCTGGCGAAAAGGCTGGATGTTGTAACAATTCTACTTCAATTCAGTTATTTTAGCAATGGTTTTTGCGTCACCCATTTTGCACTCACAATATTGCTCACTGTGCCCAATGAAATTGGGCTAAAGCCTCTTTTAAATCTCTTTCAGTCAATCGACGGTCTTCCAATAAACTGTCTTGTATTTTTTCGACGAATAGATGGCACTCCGCGAACTTATTGAACAATCCAATATATATATATATATATATATATATATATAGATAATAAAAGATTATATTACATAAATAAATAAGAGAAAGAGTGTGCGAAAGGAAAGAGAGGAATGAGAAATATTATATAATACTATCAGACCACACAAATGAGATTTTATCAAATACAATACTAAACAATCAACTAAAAAAATATAAATACTTTTTCCCCGTTAATATGATTTTTCATATTACAATAATTAATTAAACAGCTATAATTAACATTTGAGAAAATGAATATTGTTTTTATATATACGTATGTATATAGTATAAATATATTATGAAAATTTTAATATTGGACAATTATAATTTTTTTAGTAATGCACATATAATAATTTATTCATCTTTCATTATAGATATTTATTTACTCTGTTAAAAAAAGGATTCAGTCACAAAACATATTTGATTGGAAATGTATTTTTTAATTTTTTTGTTTTTTTGCTTTGTGTTTTTGCTCAAAAGAGATTTATTGGTCATTTGTCACTTTTAATTAATTTGAAATCAGAAATTCTCATAGTTCTGATCTCATTGCAAAAATATAATGACATTGGAATTTAAAATGGGATATTGTATTATTATATTATTTTGCCTTTTAAGATGTATTTTAATAAATTATTAAAATTTACACAGATGACAAAATACGATATCTTGATGATGATGATGATCGTTGCATAACCAAATAGGAGGCTATTTTTTTTTTATTTTTTTAGATGATATGACCTCTGCTCTTTTTCCCCTGAATCGAGCTCGACATGAATTAAAAATTTAGAATATTTGTAAATTTTATATTTTATTAAGAAATATATATTTTTATTCACTAAAAGAAATTAAAATATAAAAATTTCTCATATTTTATTAAAAACACACTCACACACAAACAACTATTTAACTATTTACTTGATTTCTTAACTTGACATAATATACATATATATATATATATATAATAAGATCTCAAGAACTAGTTTTCCCAGTTTCGTTTTATACACTTTGATAAAATTCTAGAACATTATAATCTTATAAAATAGATGTTAGATTAGTTATAGTCTTATTTACAATCCTCCCCCCTCCCTTTTTCAATTCATTCTCTCGCTGAAAATAATAATATAATAAACTAAAAACATATATTATTGATTTCATTTGATTGTTCGTTGTGTTTAATTTTGTATATGTCATTGTCGATTTGGGTTAATTTTCCTAATGTGGTTGTATTTATTTATGCACAAGTCAAAAGCATATTGGATGGATTATTACGATGCTAATTTGAAATCAATATGTTTCGGATGCATTTCATGTAGGATATAACCAATATATATATATATTATATATATATATATGATTTTATCATTTTATTGAATGTATAGAGGAACCAGAAATATGATTTGAATTTCAATGTTTATAATTTTCTGTACAAGTATTCACTTTGATATAAAAGATACATTGACCATTTGAATTAAAACTAATAAAAATAATATATTCCTTAGTTCACTTTTTTTGCTTGTTCTATATATATATATATATATAAACTATGTTAATGTTTGAATATATAGCATCATTATTATTTGTAATAAAAGTAGATGAAATATGTAAATTTTCTCATATAATTGGAAAGCTTTAAATAATTTTTTTTTTGTGAGTAAATGTATTCTACTTTTAAAAGTAAATCGAAATTAACTACGATGTTGATTCTATAAAATTAATATCAATAATTAGAAAAATTAATTAAATAAATAAATAAATAAATATAATCTAATATAAAATATGAATTAAAAAAATTAGAATTTTATTTTCTTATTTATTATAAAACATAATAATTATAATAATCGTTGATTAAATTTATTATTTTTGTTATATATATATATATATATATATATATTATTTCTATAATAATATATTCATATATAATAAATTCTAATTTTGTTAATTCATATTTTATATTAGATTATATTTACTTTTTGTTTTTTTTTAATTAATTTTTCTAATTATTGATATAATATATATATATATATATTATTTTATTTCTGAGATAAATTTTGATTTTCTTTTTATATATCGAATCGTTTTGTTAATCTCTTCCGTGAATACATTGACTTGTTGAATTAGAATGTGTTTTCATTTCGCATGGTGTCCGTTTGCTGTCTAATTAGGTCAACGTCAGTGATTGCATTTGCTGTTTAACCTATATCTCCTTCAGCGATACCGAGTGCATTGCCTTTCCATAACAGAACTCCAAACGTGTTGCATTGGTCGGATGTCATCTTCTTCATCCAGGTTTCTATTTCCACTTGCCTTTCGCGACCGGTAGAATGAGCAAGCAACAAACAACCAGCTGGAAGCTAAAAAGCTATCGACCCGAACGAACAGTTGGAAACTCGCAATGTTTGCAAGACTACATAGGCCTAGTTAAACGTGCCTCTGTTTATAAATAGACTTAAGCTCCTATAGACATCAACTCGTCGTGTAGGGTATGCACTTCTTTCGAAACCTTCATGCTTATTCTCCAAATGGAAAAATAAAAGAAAATTGACTTATTATCTTGTATTTTTTTTTCATTGTGTTTTCAGCTCTTCTCGCCTTGTTTGAAGATCATTGCCATTGCCATTGAAATTTTTAAATGACAAGTTTCGGCCGGGGTGCCAAAATTATAAATATCCCATGGAGAAGGTGATTCCCCGAGACCAGATCACACTTCTTCTGATCCCTTAGTCATATAATTACAGAGAAGAGCAATTTACTTTTAAGCGTCCATTGAGATGATTCATTGATGGTAGGGGGGATGAGAGAATGATTTTTTTTTAATTCGATTTTTTGGAATTAATTCAATGTTCACTGCAAATCTAGAAAAATAACAATCGCTTGGAAAATCCCTCCCTCCATTCAATCCACGATTAGAATTCTCGATCATTTTTGAATTTCAGCTCAAGGGTTCTCTATTCATTAATTATTCATGAAAGTTACCTCTACAAATTCAGTTTTTTTTTCTCTCTCTCTCTCTTTCTCTCTCTTTCACACACACACACACACACACACACAATATTTATACAATATATATATATAAAAAGAAATAAATCAGTTGAAAAAGTTTTATCTGTAATTTTCTCTTAATAAATATCTAAAACAACATCGCATACAATGCTTAGTAATGAAACAATATTCTAGATAAACTCGATCGATTAAGCAGACATTAATTTTTGAGTTGATTCGTGTTTTGGGCGTTTAAATGGTACATTCATGATCCTATGGGTCGGTCCCTTGTATTTACTGTAAATAGCCAAAATAAATAAACATACACCTGCCTAAAGGGCTAAGTAAATGACTTTTTAAAAACGCTATATTACTATATATCCCTTTTCTTCTTTTAATATACATTTAGCAATACTTTCAACTATTACATAAATTATTCGATTATTTTTTACCTTTATAATACAATTAGAAAGTTTCTTAAAATAAAATAATACAATACTATTATAAAAAATAAGTATTTTTGTTTTTATATTTATTTTTATTTCATTTAATTATATATTAGTTAGAAAATCTCTTCTTCAAAGATTTTTACTAATTCATGATAATAATATCATAATAAAGAAAAAAAAGAATGTTAATTCCCATTAAATAAATTTAATTTTAATTTCTTCGTTTATAATCTGTCAATGAATACTAATTTCCTATTCTTCTTCATCTAAGCATAATATTCATAACATGTTAATGAAATTCATTCATTTTGTAAACATTATAATATTTATTATCTCTCTATTAATGGATTTTTTGATATATTTCCAATAAAATAAAATATGATTATGTTTAATAACGATTTTACATACATTCAATATTTTTTTTTATTTTATAGATTTATTATATAAATATAGATATTGGTTCTATTTGAGATAAATGTCACAAATTAATTTAATTGAAAAAGTCATTGGTGTTATTAATATATATAAAGGACTGTATATATAATTTCTTTCTTGATATTTTTATACATATTTCCCCGTTACTAATTATAATTAATATTTTTATAAAAAAAACAAAAAAAACTTTTGGTTTCTTTTGATTAATATTTAATGTAGAATTTGCAAATCTTTAGATAATTCAAATCGAATCTGAAGTACTTACAAGTATAAACCTAAATATTTGTTTATTCAATTTAACAATATGCAAAATATGCCATTTTTTTTTTTTTTTTGAGATTCGGACCTCTGGAGAAAAAAAATCAAATAATCCACGCTTGCCACTTGTCTTCTAGCGTTTAATCATTTTGTAGAAGCACCGTTAGTTGTTCTTCCGCAAGAGTCGAAGGATTGCTCGCACAGTGGAAGCGACAAGAGGGGTGAGCGGCAAGGGGCGGTTCTGAGGTGGGACTCATTGGGAGGGGAGGATAGAGTGCGGGGAAGGGAGGAGACAGGAGGGGAGGCATCAAACGGGCCGTGAGCGATTACAGCAGCGAAAGTTAGAGCGAGAGAGACATCTCCCAGGTTCACTTAAATGGAATTCACTTGTGTTCTACGTCGAGTGGATCAGCCAGCTTGGTTTTTATTATCTGTTTATCTTAAAAAAGATTTTCCCCAACTCATTCGATTATTTTTATATACTCTTTAATTCACATTGACATTAGCGCACATCAATTTCCTATTACCATTTATTCATTATTTTCCTTCTTACAAAATACGTCATTGTTAGATGAGACATTGAATTAGTTTCCTTATTTCCTATCAGTGAACAACCAAACGTTGAAAGGAAAACACCATTAATGCATCCTAACAGAAGTAACATCATTTGATATTACAATTTGTTAGTTATTCGTAAGAATTATATATATAATATATATATATTATCATTTATAAATAAACTAATTTGTTATTTTTGTTTCAGTCGGGGTCCATAAAAGCGTCGACGTCGACGTCGTCGTCGGCGAGGGAGACATCGCAAACGAACCTGCCGACAGTTTTGACAACAGCCAATCTACATCCATATCAGTTTCAATAACAAGCACTTCATCATTACATTCAACACTCAACAATAATACAGCCACAATGCGTTTAGAAACCAATAGCGATCCAGACGATGTGTTTAGTAGTAATAGTAGTAGCTGTTTTAATTCTTCTCCCACTACAAAGACAAGACCTACAATGATTTCTGCTAAATATCGATTAAAAGAAGAACGTAGGAAAGTTTTGAAAATTTCCATTTCGAAGTTGAAAAAAATTGAAGATCCAGAATCTTCCTTAAGACGATCCGTCTTAATAAATAATACAATGAAACGACTTCAGCGAGAGGCACGTGAAGAAAAGATGCTTAAATCACAACCATCTCTTTCTTCTCAATCCACATCTAGTTTATTAGCAAAAGATCCAACCGATTTATGCCTCGATGTGGTTGACCTTCCGTGTATAGAAACAGAAGATAAAGAAAATGCCTCTCCTCAATCCTCGAAAGTAGAATTAAACTGCGAAGAAATCTTGACATCGACTTCAACTTCCTCTCCATCTTCCTCAACCTCCTCATCCAATAGTGGCAACACGCTTGATTTGACTGATACCATTACCTCCACATCCAGCAGCAACACAACCATGAATACACGTCGCAAACGTCATCTTGATGATATGGATGAATCCGACGTTCAAGATGTTCTCTCCCAATTTTACATGCCACCCACACCTCGAATGCTGACTTCAATTGATGATGATGAATCCGAGGATGTGAACGTGGTGGATATTGATATTGACTTCGAGGCACCTACAGCCAAACGGCCCAGAGATGATTCGATGCAAATGCAACAACCCCCATGGGCAAGGACAACACCTCTCCCTTATAGTTCACCAAGTACTTCCTTTTATAGTACCCAGTGTATCCAACCTTCGACCTCCAGTTCTTTCATGGAATCCACCTCATTGATTTCCTCCACAACATCCATGTCACCTAACAACGATGCCAGCCCAGAAGTGAACCAGCAATACTCTTGCGGCCATTCATCCATGTTTGGTGAAATGCAGACAGTAGTATTTCAATCTCTCATCACATCTTTAGAATCGTAGCAGAACCCTTAAATTTCAGATCATATTAAAAAGTGACCGGCAGTGCCTAGCCTTTATTATCCAAAATAGAAATGTGCTCCACATTATACTTTTATGTGTTAGTGAATGACGGGTCAATTACCATGGAATGACGGAGGCGAGACATTAAATTCTGTGTATATATTTCTGAGATTGAATTTATCTCATCCTTTTTAAAAAGACATTTATAGACTATAAATGACTAAGAGAATTGAAATATATTATATAGATATATTTGGTTGGCACATACATCATTTGGCCAAATTGTGGACGGAAGAATTGTATGTATTTGTAAATATTTACAAAAAAAAAAATAATAAAAAAATAAAAAAAAAAATAAAGAAAAAATTTTAAAAATGAGTATTTGAATATACCTATATCTATCTTTATAAAAATAGATATAGATATAGAGAATATTTGAATATATATATATATTTAGACAAATTGAAGCAAAATTATGTCCAATTTAATTTATTAAGTTTTACATTATATTTTATGAAAATCAATAAAATTGATGTTTTTTTACTATTACACTTATTGTAAATTTTTTTTTTCATTTTCATTTTTCATTTTTTTAAAGGACATGTTTTTAAAATTGAAATTTTCATTATAATTGGTTAAAAAATCTTTTGTTAAATAAAATTCAGGACAAATACAAGAGTATATATATATATATATAAATATATATATTTATATATAAAGTAAATATAACTGTGATATGCAAATAAATATATATGCTAAGAATATATTCTAATAATTTTTAAGTTTAAAATATAAAAAATAATATAAAATTTAAAAAAAAAAGTTAGCTCTTGTCTTATCTTAAATATTCTCATAGGTAGTTTACAACAAATTTTGAAGGAGGAATTTAATCAACAATAAACATATCGATTCCAAAATAAAAAAAAAATATAAAATATAAATTATTAAAGAAAAGATCTTTATTTCAACAAAAAAAAAAAAAAAATCATCGATTTCTTTAAAATTGACAAATATTATTTTTGGCAAAATTTACATATAAATGAAATTCTCCTTCAAAATAAAATTGTAAAACTGTGTATTTAAATATTATCATTATAATTACAAAGTCAGGACGAATTAGAAAAATTAAATGTCCTTTTTGAACATTAATAAATTTATCTTAAATGTGGTATATTATTATGTATATATATTTAAATCCATATATACATCTATATATGGATTTAAATATAATTCTATGAGAAATGCTTTTAGTTGCCTATGTGATACCTACAAAGGCTCCGGTAGCAAGCCAAATTTTTGAGCAAACAGGGAGGAATTCAAAGACCAACACTTTATTTCAAGGTATTGAAATTATATATCTTAAATTTAAACGGATGATCATTAAATCATCATATTAATAATAATTATAATAATAATATATAATTGTATATATAAAAAAAAATATAGAAAAAATGTGCCTTCTTTATTATATTATTATTATATATATATTAAAAAAAATTCCGGGAACAAACGAAATTTGGGGCCCTTATAGAAAAAAATATTTTTTTTGAAATATTTAAATAAAGATATATAAATCTTCTATATATATAGATAAACATATATATATAATATTAATATAATTGGTATTATAACTTATTATAATATTTATATTATTATAATATATAAAAGTTTTATATATATACATATATATATATATCTACATAAATTTAATGAAATATATACCTCCCTGTTTGTTCAGTGATGAGTAAAATCAATTTGAAAAAAATGCTTTTTAGATGATCCTATATCTATAACTATATATATATTATAAAAATAATATATATATAAATAAATATACATATAATTCGCATTTATCTCTCTGTTTAGGAAAAAAAAAATAAAGAAATGTTTAATTTTTAAATTTTATTTCCTAAATTAACCTTTTTTCATATTGGAATGTTCATTGAATAATTTATTTATTTTTATTATTTTTTCCCTTTGAATATTCAATCCAATTAATCAAAAATAAAAATAAAAACAAAAAAAAAAAATATACACAAAATTGATACATGATTAATATAATAATTATGGAAATATAAAATCATAAAATGGCCTAGTCTTACTTTTTAAATGTAAAACAAATTTGATCAAAACTTTCCAAGTGAAGTAAAAGAAAACAAATTCAAATTAACGCACAACTAAATAAAATATAATCATAACATCGGTGAATTATCCAAATTAAATGTTTCATTCTTAAATTTTGGCTAATCTCTCGCTCTGTTCATTTCCTTTCTATAAATACTTCTAACAAAGTCCAATCAAATACAAAATCGCAATAAAATTTTTAAAAAATTTTAATATTTAAATTTTTTCTTTTTTTCTCTTAACTTTTGCTTATTTCTTTATTTTATTATTAATAATTTAATATTTGGAATAATGAGATGTAATTTTTTTTTAATTACTTTTGATATGTTCAATATTATTTATATTGATATATCCAATTGAGAAATTTTATATTTAAAAAGATAAAAAAACAAATAATTTTATTTTCGATCGGTTTGAGCTCTAATATCTCTAGAATACTGAAAGGAAATTCTTGTTTTGTTTCAGTTTTCTGATATTTAATATTTATTATTACTTATGATTTAAAAAAAAATCATACATTAAAATTTTGATTATTATTAATTTTTATTATTTATTTTTTTTTTTTTTAAATAATTGTTTTAATTTTAAAAGTAAAAAAACAAAAAATATTATTTGATTAAAACAATTATATTTTATATTTTCACTTTTGTAAATATCGAAATGCGAAAGACAGAAGCGAATTTTAGAATTTTTGGTGTTTTTAGAGATTATTGATTAATTTTTATCAATCGATATTTTGTTATCAATAATTATTTTACGCTAATTGTTTATAATTATTATTTTTTTATTATCATTAAATATTCTAATGTCATTCATATTATATTTAATTAATTTTTTTAACAAAATAACTGTTACATATTTGAGTTTTTTTAATTATTATTATTTTTTTTGAGTTACAATTTTTTTTTATTACGTTAGAGGATCTTTATTAAGGGTTGTGTCTCTATTTTATCATATTATATATAATGTATTTAATAAGTACTTTACATGTGAAATATATATCAATTATATATATATTTTAAATTAATAAAAAAATTGCAATACCGGAAATTGTTTTGAGTCATACAAAAAGAGCAATCTTCCATTCATTTCTTCATTATTCTTTTTAATTCTTTTTTTATAAATATATATAAAAAGGTAATACCTAGGAAAAAATAAAAATAATAAAAAATATAAATAAATAAATCACGTCCATTTTTCCAGCATCGGCCAAAGATCAGAAAAAAGCCAATTACTGAAATTTCATTGAAATTCAGATCGCAAATGTAAATAAATAAATAATAAATAACTATGATTTTTATAAGCGAATATTCATTGTCTTCTAGAAAATATCATATTTTACAAATCATGTTTTTTTCAAAAAACAAAAAAAAACAGTTAATTTCATTTATATTTTAATTAGTAATCTATTTTTTAAATAATTTTAAGTAAAATATAAAAAAAAAATTGAACAATTTAAATAAAAAGATCAATTAAATAATTATATTTCCGCCGATAATTTGGAATTATAATAATTAATTTTAGTAATCACAATAAATACTCTATTTTTTCAAATCCATGTTATAAATTGTTTTTTTTTTAATTATTATTGAAAAAATGAATTTTTCATTTATTCTTGTTTTTTTTTTCAAATATATTTTTATGTAAATAATCAATATTCGACTCACATGAGAGCAAAAAAAGATACATCTGAAAAATACCTCCAAATTGATCTCTTTACTTATCTTAATATTTCTCAAAAAATGATTCATTGAAATCTAATATATATATGTATGTATATATATATTAATTTTATTAAACCTTTAAAACAAAAGGGACAAGATAAAAATTAAGAAAAACAACAAATATACACTTTCCTTAAAAAAAAATTCGAAATCAAAATTATTAAGACGATTTTGTTTTATTTTTTCAAAATGATAATAAAAATCCAATATATATATATATATATATAAAGAAAATGATTTATCTTATTAAGTACATTATTAATTGAAAAATGTGGGTCATATAGATATTTTGTATAATAAACAATATAAATAAATAAATATAACTATAGGTATATATATAGGTATATAAATATACACCTATGTATATATATAGTTATATAAATATATATATATATAAATAAATATAAATTAATTAGTTTGCTGATGTACTAGAGTTACCGACGTTCTAAATTTAAGAATGTCTTTAATAAAAGTACCTGAAAAACTAAACCTTTGTATTAATTGTTAATTTCATCCCTTTCCTTATTCCAAAAACATTTATCTTTTCAGCATTGTATAGATCAGAGGTTCTTAAACTTATGTACTCCGCGGACCCCCACTTGGAGAAATTTTTTTTGACGGACCCCATCCCAACTTTAGGTACTTTACGTCATTTTATTAGTTAATTTCTGGCTTACGATCTCCTAAGAACAAGGATATATGTTGAATATTTCTAACAGTGATTGGTGAATAACGATTTTTTTGCATATTGTAGAACACATTTTATTAGAAATTATAATATTGAAGAAAGAAAATTCAGCTAAATATGAAGATGGAAACGGTAGCAATAGTTTTCTTGCACATTTCGTTGAATTTGGGTATTTGATCTCTGTTTCCTCACAAAGTCATGCCATACCTCCTTTTATATTAAATAAAGTTTTAACTGACTCATCATTTTCTCGTGCACCTGTAAGATGGCTTTGCGGACCCCCAGTAAAGTCTTCGCGGACCCCCAGGGGTCCGCGGACCACAGTTTAAGAACCTCTGGTATAGATTAAAAAAAAACATCGATTTTTAATAAGCAAAATCAAAATAGAAAAAATTAGAGAAAAAAAATAGTTTAAATTATAAGCTTCAACATGAATGGTCCTGAGTATTTTACTTCCATACTTCACAAGAATGAAACCAACTTCAAAGGATACACTTCTCTGAGTTGCAGTTAGAAAAAGAAATAAAATATATTTTTATCAGATAGAATTTTGTTTCAGCCGAAAACTAAGAAAAAACAAGTTTTTTTATCTAAAAGTGTTAAAATATCAATTAAAAATATTATTTATTTATTTTACTAGAAATAATATTATTTTTTTCTGTTTTTTAAGTCTTTTTATACGGTAGTTTAATAAGAATTAAATAAGTATTATATAGGATCTTCTCTTGAATGATTAAATGAGAATACAGTTTTAAGGACGTGGTCCCCATCATCAGTCGAGCACAAACATTTTTTATGATTAATGTTAGCTGAAGCATATCAAAGCATATAAATATATTTAGGCAATAATATTATCAAATTAAAGATTAAAATAAAATTTCTAAAAAAAACTTATTTTACGTTATTTAAATAAATAAAAATACAGTGATTTTAATTAATATTTTATTATTATTATTATTAGTATTATATTATATTATAATATAATAAGAATAAACAAATTTTCAAAACTATTTTTATAACACTACTCTCGTGTCACATCTATGTAAAATTTTTTAAAATCTATGCAATATATATATATATATATATATAAGTATATCTATATATCTATATAGGTATATATAGAATAGATGATAATCAACAAATCCTTTTGATAAAATTCTTGTTATATTATTTCATTTCATTCAATAATTATTATTATAGTTATTCCAATTATAAATATTTCTTTTGTTTAAGAGAAAAATAGAAAAATAGAAAAAGAAATAGAATAATTTTATCAAAAGGATTTCTTATTTATTATCTATTCTATTTATTCCCTTGAATTTTAAAATTTTTTTACATAGTTCTTAAATGAGAGTCGTTTAATAAAAATAGATTATTGAAAAGTCATTTCCTCTTGATTGGTGATAAGAATATCATCTCATCTATTTAATCCTATTCATTGTAAAAAATATTATATCATTGAATGCATTAATGGAATTTATAATACAAATTTATAACATTTTAGAAAATAAAAATAAATATTAATTAAATTTAATTTACAAATTAATTTTTATTAATTTTATTCAGATAAATTATAGGTTAGTTTTTAATTTAGTGATAGATTATAACAGGGGTCGGCAACCTGGTGCCCGCGAAGCCATTTTCAAGTGCCCGCATTCAAATTACTAAGTATAATATTAATTTAAAGTCGTGACACAAAAAAAAGTAACATTTTCGATTTTTCAATATGGCTCTAAGTATCATCAAGTGTGCCCACCCCTTTTTTATTATTTCAGAAATGTGCCCGACTATTGAAAAAGGTTGCCGGCCCCTGGATTATAGCACTACATATATTTTAATTTTTAATTAAAATAGATGAATACTTATATTTATTTTAATATTTTCTTAATAAAATTCATGTTAAATATGATTTTCTTATTGAACAAAAGTAACTAAGTATTACACAATATTCACTAATTTTAATATTTTTTTTTATATTTTCAATCAATAATAAATATCCTTACTTTGACATTTATAATTCAATATTATAATAAGTGAATATTGACTACTAAATCATGTTTTCCCATACAATATTTTTTCTAGTTTCTAAAAATTTTAAGGTGTGAGATAAAATGAAATTTTATTAAAAATTCAATGTCTGGGAATAAGTGAGAGAGCGGCAAATATGCCATCTGCCCTGAGCGGTAGGAACCTACGATACGTCACATTCAATTCTTATAGTATATTTAATTTAAAAAATATATTAATTTAATTTAATATATTTAATTTAAAAAATGATATAATTGAGTATAAAACAATACATTCAAATTGACATTGAGTTTAATAAATACATATTTATAATAATAATTGAAAAATAGCATCATTATGTTATTGAACATTGGTTCTTGATTTAGACTATATATTATGAAGTTTAAAAAAAATATTCTAGTAATTTTAAGTAACCACTTAATTTATAGATCAAATAAACAATACAAATAAAATCTATTTGAATATTTCAGTAAATAAGTCATTGTAAATTAAAATTTAGCAAATTTTGGCCCAATGTAGGTATTTTGTTATTCAATAATAATAATATGTTGGAATAGATGAATTTCTTTATTTTTAACCAAATGTATTTTAAAAAAGTAAGAAATCTTACATAATCTTATGTTAGCACATTTGTCATGTCGACTTATTAAATATTCCTATTCCTCAGGAATCCTATTAAGCTTTTCCTTTCTTTCCTATGGCATAGGCCAACTGGATTGTGTAAACATTATAATTATTTTTAATAATTACCATATTGATGAGTTGATCAAGTTTAAATTTTAATATATTATAAATTATAATATTATACCATTTTCTTTATTATTAATAAATTCAGGTAGCTAAATATTAGGAATACTATAATTACAAGCTCAATTAATAATAAGTAAATAATAAAGTAATTAATAAATAAATTAAAAATATAATATATTGTCAATTTTCTATTAAATTGATAATTGATAATAAATATTAGTTAAATATAAATAATAAATAAGTAAAATTTAAGGATTATTATTATTATTATTATTTGAAACCCAATGCACCTGAGCAACAAACGTCCAGTTCTGTCATAAGAAAGTCATCGTGATTAATTTCACTATTCCTCAAGCATCCCTTTCAGGAGGATTTAGTCTTCTTCGCCGGGGCACAGCCATGCAAAAAGTAAACTATTGTATACATTGTGTTAAAATTTACACTGCCCCAGTAGATTACTTAGAAAGAAAATAACTATTTTTCTCCACCAAAAAATCTATTATATATTAAAAAATATCACAGTTCAAATAAATGACTTTAAAGAGGCCTCCATTGAACTTTATTAGAATTTAAAAAGAATAAACTATTATTGATAACAAAAATAATCTATATATATAAATAAATAGTTAATAAATAAATAATTTATATTTAGTTAGATGGAGTTCATTTAGTATTAAGATCTTTTCAGTCAAATATACTTATAACTTATTAATTTCATTTATAGATATAAAATAATATCAATCTCAAAGATAACACTATTAATTCAATTTCATTACACATCATTCTGCCTACTCACTTTCTTATTTTGATAAAATGTTAAAACAAATTAATTATTTTTTTTTCCTATTTTAAATAAATATTTTTTTTAAAGCGTAAAATATTAATAAGTTATTCAAATGTTAATAAAAAAAAATGGTTTATATTGTAATAGAATTGAATTGATTCATTTTGAAATTTAATCAATAAGAAATATTAATATTATAATTCTCTTCTCAAGCAAAAAGCATGAAATTTTTAATTTTATTCTTTGAATGATACGAGAAAGGAGAAAATGGAAGAAGTAATCGATGCGTTTTCACTTTTAGAGTTCAAAAAGAACATAAAAAAAAAGTTTTGTACAGCAAACCTTGAATGCTCTTCTCATTTGATTATTGGAAAGATTAGAAACATACAATCGAAAAGTTTTCAAACTTCGAGTATTATAATAATAATAATTTAATGAATATTAAACATAAAATTTTAAAAGAATTTAATTAATTTCATTAGTAATAAAAAAAAGAGGAAAGAAATCAATAGTAATATGATTCATCAAATTATCACTATAATTATAATATTATTCTTTTTGATACATTATAATTTTTTAATTATTTATCCTATTTTTTTCTTAATTATTATTAAAATTATTAGTTATTGTTTTATATTAAAATTTAATAATATATAAAGCAAAAATTATTGTTAAAAATAATCTTTGGACTTGACATTGCTCTCTTTATTAGAAAACTACAAACATTCTTTGCATTTATAAAAAAATAATTACTTTTTTTGTAAGCAACTATGATTCTCAATTAAATATTTTTTTTTTTTATTTTTTAAAAAAATTTCACTTAAAATTAAATTAAATCTTTAAATGAATAGCTAATTCCTCTCTAATCTGAGCAAAGGATATTAATTTTTATTTATTTATTTTATCTATAATATAAAAATTCTTCTTTCACTTTTTTTATTTAATATTTTATGATTTACATAATTTATTAATATTAAAAATTTATTCACAAGTAAAACAAATTAAAAAAAAAAAATCGTTCAGAATTTGATGAAAACTTGCATGTTTTATTGAAATTATTTTCTTTATTTCTCCCACTACACGAAGAAACAATAAACCATTGATAAGTTTATCTATTAAGAGCAAAAGAAGAATAATATAAAAAAAAGATGAGATTATAACCTGGCGCAATTAAAGATAAAAACGTAAAGTAGTATGTATAAATTAAATTAATATTAATTTACCATTCTTTTATATTTACACGTAAATTCATAATTATTTTAATAAATTATAACCTCTCATTTTATTTATATATTAAACTATATTTATTTTATTTTTATTTATTCTATATATGATTAGATAAATAAGATTTTTTTATGTAGTAAAAGAAAAATTAAAAAGAAAACAAAAAATTAAATAAAATTTATTCAATATTTTACCATTTAATATATCTCTATAATTTATATATTCAAACATTACTAGAAATTTGTAATAATAATTTTAAAAGCAAATCATTAAAAACTTATTAAACATAAAATATAATCTTAATGTTTAAAATTTAAATTCTGAGTATATATTAAATTAAAAATGCCATCAGATTAGATTTAAGGTTGAGTATTTTATATTTTATTTCTGGTATATTAAATGAAAATGTTTTCTTTAGAGAAAATATACAAATTCTAAAAATCTACATACATACTTTGTTTTACAAAATTAATAAATTCTATAATAATTTAACAAGTTTTTCCTAATAATATATGTAAAATTTTTATATTTATTATGTAATTATATATCCATTATTCTTTTTAATTTCATTGAAAGTTATAAACACTTTCTTTATATTTCTAATAATGTTCATATTAGTAGACATACATTTAGCGAAATTCCATAATTATAAAATGATTATGTATTATTTAATTTCATGATCAAGAAGCCATTTAGTCTGGGATTTCTATCGAGCCTATGAGATCAAAATTTAGAAATTATTTGAAATAAAAGTAGCTACCTTCGATCAGGAAAATCAAAATAAAGGATGAGTTGTGTACTGATCGTACAATTCCACTAACCCCCTTAGGCCGCAACAGACCTTTCATATGATGTACACAAGTAAGTAGATTTTTATTATTATTTCATTATTTCATTATCTTCTAAACTAAACGAATTAATAATTTATTTTATATAATTGAAGGAAAAAAATAAGTGAAGATGTTTTCAAATTTCTAATTTATCGACTTTTGAAATTAATTATAATGAATAATTTGATTTTTAATTACTATAGAAAAAATATTTATACAAGGAATATAGATAATTTTCCCAATCTTTTTGTTTTAAATATTCTTTGGTACTTTAAATTGGAATGTGCTAATTATTTAAATTATATATTTATTATTCCGAACATATCATTCATTTTATGAGATTATAAACAAATATTAAAATATATTTCTCAAATATATTTAAATTCTCATAATTCTTCATATAGGTGTTATTACAAATAATAATGAAATATTTCTAAACAGGTTCTATTTGAACAAGTACCTCATTATTATTCCATTATCATCTTATTAAGGATTATATACAATATGTGATTTTAAATTACAAATTTATTTATTAGTATTGTTGATATTATTTTCATGATTTCTTTAGTATTGTGGATTTTATTTATTTTAATAATTAATTTATCTTTTCTTTTGTCTGTTTATATCGACTAACTTTTTAATATAACATTTAACCAACCATATAGTTAAAAAAGATTATATATATATATATATATATATATTATATTTTTATTTTGTACAGCGCTCACTTGACACGTCGCGAACGAACGAACCCTTTGATATACATTCAAGCTGTGTGGAGAGATTAAATCGACCCTCTTTGAAACAAAACAATTCTCTCTCCTCTCTTCATTAATGTTACAGAATCCTGAACATCATATTTCATTTAGACGTGTTATAAACTTAAATTATTATCGTTTGTATTGTAATTGGGAAAATTGAAACTTGGCATGAGTTGTATTGAGAGAGACACTGGGACTATTCAACTATTTAGAAATTAAACTCAAGCCAAACCTCTTGAAAACAAAATTGTACTTTATTTATTTATTTATTTGTTTGTTTTTTGTTTTTAAATAAAAAATATAATGCATTTGAAAGCTAATATACTCAGAAAAGTATGCATAAATACTCATAAAGGTTATTTTCTATGTTTTTTGACGGGTATATGCATGTATAATATGACTCTAGATGGTATACTTCACCTTCATGGACCTAACCTTGGTTAATAATATTATTTAAGAATTAATGATATTCTAGATAATTGCACTTTGATCTCAACGACCAATAAAATAAAATTAAAATATATAGATACAAATATAATATTTAACTTTGAAAATTATTTTTCAGAAAAAAGAGTTACTAGTTCCCTTCTTCACTTATCATACCAAAAAGATCTCTGCATTGAACAATTTTCAGAATAATTAAGAAAAAAAATAATGCGCCAGAGACGACTATTGAACTACAAACGAGTCAAATTTGAAACAAAAAGTAAGTACCTACACACATAAAATTATTTTTTTTTTTAATATAAATTATTTAATAAAATTTATTTTTTATTTCCTTTTGTAAGGGGAGCCCCACGGTGGGTGCAAACAGGCCCCTTACAAGGAGAGGAGAAGAGGGGGGAGAGAAGGGAGGGAAAATGTGATAAAAGAGAGAAGAGGTGAAGTGGAAGAGGACTTTATGGAGAGGGAAAAAGAGTTTAAGGTTTCCACAGGTAAGCAGGTGGGAATTTTCTTGAAGAGGGAAAATATTACAAGCACTTGCAGAGTCCAAACTGCCTTTCCTCCAGTGGTCCAGCGGAGATGAAATTAATTGGGCGCCATGCTATACTCAAGGTAATGCAAATCAAAGAGACAGGACAATAAGGAGTAGTTAAATCAATTTAAAGACGATTATAAAAAGTAAACGTATAATTATAAGAAGTTAAAGGGAATATTATAACGATTCTCTACCATGGGAGTCACAAATAATATAATTATAATCCAGTTACAGGGATTAATTAAATAAATATAAAAGATGTTCTCCCCAAACATATGGGATTACTTGAGAACATTATTATCGACAAAGGATCCATCCAACATGGAGGATCACCTTTAAACACTAGAACACGCGACTTTACATAAAGAACGCTAAGATGGGACTGACTATATAGAATGCTAAAAGTCGCCAACCGCACTGAGGGCCAGTGGGAATCACCGCATCACCGCCTGGGGTGACTTTGTCATATTTATAATATATAAAAAATATACATTCGTTACACTTTTTAATTTTCATTGGAATGAATTTATTCTCATTTAATTTATTCGTCACTTATTACTAGGTTTATAATTATTTAAACCTCAAGTATCATCAATTAAATAAATATAGTTTGGTACATAATTATTTTTTAACAAAAAAAAATAATAATTATTTTGAAAGAATGTTTTATTTATAATCTAATAATTATTTTCATTTTTATTTTATTAATTTATTTATTTTATTTTTGTTTGAGGTTAGGCAGATCGTTCCTCCGGTCACTTTCATCAAATTTTTCTATAATCTATAATATATTTTAATTTAATTAAAATATGTTTATTACAAATCTAATGAAAATTTGAGATTTCTATAAACTTATATATTGATTTTATTTTTAATTCTAAGTGAAATGAAACATATAACCATTTTTTTGGGAATGAATCATTTACTTATAGTGTAATTTGTTAATTATTTTAATTTATTTATTTATTTTCCTTTTGGATATTTAATGTCTAAAATAATTCCTAAATGTACAGTATCTCATCCACTTGCCTTCCGTCACTAATTCCCCTTTTCAGTCGATGACAGACAGGTTGACTTTTTGTAGAGAGACTCTCGCGTCATTAGCTGAGTTCACTTGTTCACCCATCCACTCATCTCAATCATACAGAAAGAATATCTATTAAATTTTAATTTATTTACTATGTAATTATTCATTTCAATATTCATCGTTTGTTTTCTTTTGGTAAACGTTATACAAATGAATTTAAATTTTTTATTATCCACTTTTTCAAATTCTTTCAACGAACTGTTTAAGGCCTTATTAATGATTTTTTTTTATTTAACAACTGTAAATAAATATTTAATTAATTTTTACATAATTTACAATATTCTTAATCACAAATTTTATGTCCTTTTTCTTGTTTGCTAATTCTATAAAAATATATTTTCTTATTTTTGGGCTTATTCTCAGTTTATTATTTTAATACAGATAAAGATTCATATTAAAATCATTAGTATTTTAATTATGTACAATCCTCTTAATAGATTAAAATTATTCTGTACCCTATATACTATTTTATTTCCATTTAAAAATAAGTTGACCTGTGGCCAGGTCCGAACCGACCGACGGTTTGAAATAAATTAATTTCCAGCTACAGAAACAATTTCAAATAATTTTAATATATCTATTAATGTAATAAAAAACAGATATGGATATAACATAAATATTTTTAATTTTATTTTATTTATAATATATAGCTGAAGTAGCCGGCGTTGCCGGCGTTACCCGAGGCTGTGACGTCATGAAGGGCTGGGTGACGTCATATAATTTTAAATTAAGAAAAACATAATGAAGATGATTTTTCCCGAGAATAAAACCAATACATTCGTGGTGATATATAAAAAAATCTCCTTATGTGAAATTTGGTGTGAAAATAACCCTTCCCTTCCTATCGTCGATCGCTAATACTACCACTTCCGGTTTCCGGATTTGCACCAAAAGTTGATCAATTCATCCCACTGATGCATTAAGTAAATATACCAAATTTCATCAAAATCCGTTCAGCCGTTCAGGCTGTACACATCTATACGGACGGACAGACGGACAGACGGACGGACGGACAGACATCATGCTAAAAATACTTTTTTCTGTTAAGAAAATGCATGATTCGTGGAGATATGTAAAAATCTCCACATGTGAAATTTGGTGTGAAAACAATACCTCCCTTACTATCGTCGGTCGGTAAAAAATTATCACATACAATTTGATTTTATAAATTTTCTGAAAATATAAAAACTTTTGAACTTCATTCAATCACCACAAACAAACAACTAAACGCGAGAGAATAAAATCTTGCAACACAAATCATTTTATAATTATTGCGGAGAACTTTGCTAATAACCTTCGATATTATTCATTCACTTTTAGAAAACTAAAAACTATCTTTAATCCAAATCTTAAAAAACAAAATCCCTAAAATATATTTGATATACATTTTTAAGTATATTTTATAATTTAGAATATATAATAGATTAATTACTAGTTTTCATTGTAAAATTACAAATTTGAATTTGTAATTTATTATTTTCTTCATATACAAACATACATGAAAAAGAAAAATATTAATGATAAGTCATAGAGATAGAAGTGAATCTAAATATTATAAATTATAAATAGATTCTTTAGAAATGTTTTGCAGATTGTAAGTCTGAAAGTCCAAATCTCAAGTAATCTCTATTTTCTAAAAATTAAACAAATCATAATAATAAAATTCTTAACACATCAATAAATATATATTTCAAATACATACTTTTATAAATTAAAAAACATGAGAGAGCTTTACAATTTTATAAAATTTTGTTTTCAATTCTTTTTTTTTATTTCTAATTTGTCTAACCTTCCATGAATTTTAACTAGTATGGGGTATGGAAATGACTTAGGATTAGAGAGTCATTTAAAGCAGTGCTCCGCAACCGGTGTGACGCGGCACACTGGTTTGCCTTAAAGGAGATACAGGTGTGCCGCCGCGATCAAATGAAACTTAGAAATCCGCATATAATATAATTATAAATCAAAAAAATATAAATTTCTTATATTCATGTATCTCCTTTAAGGCAAACCAGTGTGCCGCGTCACACCGGTTGCGGAGCACTGATTTAAAGGGACTTTTATACATCGTTATGCATACATATAATAGTAGATAAGGATAAGGAATGCAGATTTCTCAAAAATTGATAGAAAACTATGAATTTTGAATAATGTCCATGTACCAAATTTCATCATTCTAGCTCAAATCGTTTTTGCGTAATCTTGGTTACATACACACACACACATACACACACACAGACATTTTTCTCAACCTTAGTGAAAATGATTCAGGAACCTTCAAAACGTATAAAAACATCAAAATCTCAACATCGAAAATTTTCGTGATCGCAATACTATCTCTCGCGAGATAGTAATTATAAGATAACATACACATAAATAAATGTAATATTCCTGGGAATATCTATATACTATATTACTATATATATGGTATATGCTTCTCATACAATATATTCCAGTAAAATTAATGACATATTTTATATTATATAATACTTATTCAAAATTTGTACTATTTTTATCAGCATCAAGTCAATAATTAAATAGCATATTTTTTAGACCAGCTTTTCAACTATTTATCCCATTTTAGAATATGAAAGTATAAAATAAATACGAATAAATATAATAAATAATTCTGTTATATTAAATTTCCGTATTTTGACATAATGTATTTATAGATAGGAAAGAGTGGGGCAATTTGATATGGGGTAAAGTGATACAGACTCAACGAACCGGCTCGTATCCGCAGAGTGCTAAACATCATTCATTGCATTGTATTTTTTACAAAGTTTCACTGTTCTATGCTAATATGTTTTTCAACAATAGAATAAAGTTTATTTTCTGATGTAAAGTAAATATTCTGAGTTACATTTAGGTATTCTGTATTTGAAAACTTCGAGGAGCATCACTTATGGCCACTTTTGACGACAATTTATTACTAAGAATTCTATAATCCCAAAGTTATCTCATAAATGTAGAGGATGAGGTTTACTTGAACAACTTGCAGTTGTAAGGAGTAAGTAGATACATTTTTTGTTGACGGTAAGTTGATGGAGGGTTTTTAAATTTATTTCTTAGTTATATTTACAAACAAATCAGAATATAGACCTTTAACAATTTTATTCTGCTGGAGTTAATAATGGAGATGATTAACAACCTGGTAATTAGTTGAAATTATTGTATTATTATATATTATATTATAAAACTTATAAATAATAACCTCAATGTTTATATTTGAAAATGGTTTAATTTAAATATGTAATATATGAGGGCAGGTCAATAAGTCCGTGACTTTGAATGAAACAGATTTTTTTTTGATAAAAAATTATTTTATTTTTCAACATAGTCTTTTTTTTATCCCTTCCAAAAAATACGATTTGTCGAGGACATCTTTGTCGATCCACCCCGAGAAACTCACTGTTTTGACTGCTTTTTGAGTTCTGGTGTTTTGTGGTGAATCTATGTTTCATCCACGGTTATGAAACGATGCAAAAACTCGGTTTCAGTGATGTTTTTTCCACAAAAAATAATGCTTAATGAACCCACGAAATTCACTTTTTTCCATTTTCTTCTCAAATCACTAGGTAGTCTGCTATTAATGGATGTCAAATCAAAACTAAAAGGCCCAGCTAATTCAAATTTCGACAGAAGTCAGTTGATAGTCAGCTGATGGGAGCAGTGTTGCCATTCATCATTTAAGATACTGGAAATTCAAAAAGTTGACCTGCCCTCGTATTTAAATTAAATAATAATTACTATTTTCTTTTTATCAACTATCTTCATGCACTTGCCAACTTGTTTAACCCAGTTGTGAAGAACGTCGATTCACCTTGTTTACACTACAAAAAATTAATTTATAAAACAGATAAAATGTAGAAAAGGATCAACGTACCTAAAATATTTAACTTATATAATGATAGCATATAACAAATAATATAAAAAATAAAAAATATGAAAAAATGTGTAAACTTCTTCTACCAGTCTCTACTCATATTCGGTATATAAATTGATTTTTTTTTTATTTTTATTTTACCTAATTCTAGATTGGACATGATATTTCTTTTAACTATCCAATCTTCGTCCCTTATAAGCAAATAAATAATTTTTTCAGCAATAGGCATTTTGTTACTGTTTGTCGTCCCAGGACACTTCAATCATATCAAAATATTTTCAATCCAAGCACACCCAGTCGATTCACCGTGTAACAATAGAAACAAGTAGCAACTGTATCCTTGAATACCGAAATAAGTGACGGGAAGATATTTTTAACCACCGCATTGGTTAATCTCTTACACGTAAAAATCAACGCTAATGAAATTCACCAGGAGGGGAAATGGAATATATATATATATATATTTGTTCTATTATTTGAAAAATAAATTCCTCTGATCCATATTGAGCATTAAGTAACATGAATGCATTAAGCCGATGAATTGATATCATCGCTTTGAAAACATCATTTTTGATTAAAAATGTATTTTATTTGAATAAATAAATAAACATTATTTTTAATGCTTTTTTTTCAATGGTTTTATTTTACGATTATAAATATAATAAATAATTCTATTGATCGTACCTAAAACTATGATTTAACGCAATTTATTTAATTAACTTTTACAGGCTTATATTCTATATATCTAAATAATTAAATTAAATTGCCAAATATCATTTCCAATTGGTTTTACATTATTGATATTTGCAATTATTTATATTGTATAGAAATAAAGCGATATTATACGATAGATAAATAATAAAAAGAGAAAATAAATAAATAAATAAATAAATAAATACAAATAAGAAATGAAAGAAAAGGAGGGGAACTCGTTATTAAATTTTAGGTCAGCTCGTTGATTACTGTCTTCTTTTTTTAACTTTCCCCCTTTTTTTTTCTATTTATTTTTAAAATTTATCTATATACCTAAGAACATTTATATGGGATCTAAAATTTATAAAAATGCGTTTTTGAGGATGCTGAACCCATTAAATCCAATCACAGGAATTCAATTTTTTTTTACCGGCCTATTTTGGAATTGACAGAAGCAATTTAAAACCTTTCAAAATAAAATTTAACATAATTTAAAGATATATATTATGTGTAGAGTTGTAGACACAACACTTAAAAAGATAAATATTTATTTATTTAAAAGTATTGTAATATATTTTGAAATAATTAATTTAAAAATCTAGAATGATTATTCATTAATAATTTTGAAAACTATTAAGAAAAAAAATATTGTCTTATATAAAGTTGTATTTTTTTAATTTTAATATTTATTATGTATTTCTTTAAAATTTTTAGTTATAGTAATTTGAAAATAAAGGTATTAGTAAACACATATTAAAATAAATAAATATAACTAATGAAAAATATTTTAAACAAATTAATATTTAAAATTAACCCTTTCTCACCATTACATATGTAACGTCGAACTTTTACAATCATAATTAATAATAGAATCTTAAATTTTGACATTTCTTTATGTTTTAAGGTCCCGAAATTCAATTTCTGAATTTCTAAGAATATAATCGTTATTTGATCCATTGAATTCAAATTTTACATATATTTAGTTAAACTAATATAAACGATTTTTTTATCATATAACTTGTTATATAATAAAAAAATGTAAGTGAAAATAAAAATAATATAATTTTAATCATTTGATAATTAATTATCTCGGATAAATTCTAGATAAAGAGAGCCATAATAAAAAAAGAGAGAGTCCTACCCCCCTGTAGGATTACTTCATATTACCGAAGTGTTATCCTCTTCTCTCTTAAGTACTTTTCAATGAGCTCTTCTCAATTACTAATGATTTGGTGATTTGATGATTTCAGAATTTGAACCTCTCATTTGTTCATTAAGTTAATTGACCTTTTTGTGGCCTAATCAACATTCAAAGGATATCAATATACACTACTCTATAAGTTCTATCAGAATGGTTACCCATTTAATCAAACAAATGTATAATCAAATATATCTACATATATATTATACGATATACGAGTATATATATATATATACGAGGTGTGGCTATTAAATAACGAGACTGCGCGTTCAGACGGCCTCCAGGAGAGGGTAGGCGGGAATCTAATGCACCGTTGTACAGCTGGAAGAGTCTACTATTCCAGTACGAGAACACAGTCTGGCGGTGAAATAGTTTTTTTTCTGTAGCGGTTTAAAATAAACGTGTTTTTGTTCCTACGCCGAAACGATGTGTGACGAAAAACACGAACAACGTATCAACCCCGACCGAGTGTTATAAATTATTAAAAGAGGCTTACGGTGAGAGTTCTTTATCACGTGCGCGTATTTTTGAGTGGCACAAAAGATTTTCTGAGGATCGAGAGAGCACCGAAGATGACCAGCGTCCGGGCCGTCCTGTTTCCATTTCAACTCCAGTACTGGAACACCCTCCTTACTCTCCTGATCTAGCACCCTGCGACTTCTACCTGTTTCCGAAAATCAAGTCCACACTAAAGGGAAGCCGATTCGAGTCGTTGGAAGAGGTGAAAAGAAAAACGGCGGAGCTTCTGAAAGGCCTAACAAAAAACTTCGAACACTGCTTTGAGCAGTGGAAAAAAAGGATGAAGCGGTGTGTGGCGAGTATATTGAGGGGGAAAGTTCGATTGTACCATATTTTTTTTAATTAAACCATTTTTTGTAAGCAATCTCGTTATTTAATAGCCACACCTCGTATATGAACACAAATCTATGTGAATTATGATGTTTTTGAAATAGTTAAATGGTGATGCAAATAAATGTATTCCTTTCTTAAAATATATATAATATATATTTGCATTTTAGGATTCTTTAATGATGCATATTTAAATTTTTCAAAAATTTTATTAAACTTTTAAAATATTTAAAAATATTATTTAGTTATATGGATTACAAGCCCTTAATAATTGAATATTTCATTTTGATATGTTTTTATAATAATCTTTTTTTCATTTGTAAATTTTCTATTTATGACTCATATCAATGACACTTAAAAATTACCAGGTTCAAAGTTCCTCCTTACATCAATTTTAATTAAATACTTATACATTAGGGAGAAATAAGTAATCCATACTATTAAAAAATAAAATAAAATAATACTTATCTAATAATTAAAATTTTCTTAGGATACCCTGAAATATCGATATTATTTTGTATTTAGAGAAAAGTCTCATTCTCCCCCTCTCCTTCTTCTTGTATTCCCCTCCTACTCCCTCTATATACGTGAAAGTTATAATGCTAATCACATTCTAATCAAATGCCCAATTAAAAAAAAAAAATTAGAAAATAAAACATTTAATCAAATGTTTATGAGTTTATTTTGTTATTTAAAAACATATTGTTGATTGGAATATTTATTTGTTTGTTTGTAATTTATTATTTACCTGTTATTATTTATTTATTATTTAAGTAATCAATCTATATACAAATAATAATCTGAAATACAATCCTTTCCATTTTTAATATTCTAAAATAATATTTAATAAATTTAATAAATTTTCTGTGTATAAAGTAAAAATTATAAAAATTCATAGTATAACCCAGAGGTTCCCAATCTTTTCTGGTTTGAGGCTCCCTAAATAATCGGATTTTTTCCGAGGCTCCCTTAATACATCCGATTTGTATAAAAATTATTTTACTTTCTTTGTCTTTTTTTTAGAACCATATTGAAAAATAATCGAAAATGTTCAAAAGTTTGCCCACATAACACAGAGGTTCCCAATCTTTTCTGGTTTGAGGCTCCCTAAATAATCGGATTTTTTCCGAGGCTCCCTTAATACATCCGATTTTTATATAAATTTTTTACTTTCTTTTTCTTTTTTTTTAGGACCATATTGAAAAATAATCGAAAATGTTCAAAAGTTTGCCCACATAACCCAGATGTTCCCAATCTTTTCTGGTTTGAGGATTTTTTCCGAGGCTCCCTTAATACATCCGATTTATATATAAATTTTTTACTTTCTTTTTCCTTTTTTTTAGTACCATATTGAAAAATAATCGAAAATGTTCAAAAGTTTGCCCACAAAATCATCTTACCATTTTTTCGATCTAAATCTTTCAAGTATTAGAAAATTTAATTTAATATTTCGCGTCTCCCCAGGGAGCCACGGCTCACACTTTGGGAATCACTGGTATAACCAATAATATTTTTGGAAGGATTGTCACATAAGTTATTATTATTATTTATTTATTATTTAAGATAGCCATCTATATACATAGAATCATCTGAAATACAATTCTTTCCATTTTTAATATTCTAAAATAAAATTTAATAAATTTTCTATGTATAAAGGAAAAATTTTAAATTCATAGTAGAACCAATAATAGTTTTGGAAGAATTGTCACATAAGTTTTTTTCAGAATTATTTACAATCAAAAGTTGGTAAGGATAATGAATTAAAATAGCTAGAAATGGAAACGATACAATCCTCCAAGATGAAGATTATAATTCAATACAATATATACAAAACAAACAAGGCCATCCTCTGGCATTTTTTTTTCTCTTATTTCTTGTTCGTAAATGATTAACGTCAACGAATGGGTTGGTTCATGCATCCACTTCTCTTCTTTATCACTCAACCAGATTTTTATTTTTTACTGTCTTCATTCATTTTCAATTCATTTCTTCATTCTTCTATACAAGTTTGCCTACGCGATTTTAAATAAAAATTATTTACTTGAAAGATAATAAACTTTTATACATTTTATAGAGTGAAAAATACGTTATATCATTATAAGTTTCTAACAATTGACACAAACATCCTTTATTAATAAAATATTTTTTTTTTGGATCATTAACATTTAAATGTAAAGGAGATAATGTTTTTATAATGATAAGAGCAGATTAGAAAATATATAATGGATTTGGAGTCAGCGAGGAGGCAAAATGAAGTATTAGGAATTAAACTCTCTCTAAGTACTTGTTTTAGCCTATATGTTATCGTTTCGCTACCAAACCAGAACCTTCTTCAGGAGTGTTTACAAATTTTGAGAATATACTGAATTAATTTAATTTTATCAATAAAATTTTAAGAGTTATAAATTGTCTATCTACTCTACGTTACTGTAATGATAAAAATATATAAATACTCATATATTTTTATACATTTCCATTAAACCATTAAGTTTTCTTTATTAAAATAAATCTTTCTCTGGACATATAGATTTCAAAATTCCTTTATAAATTGATGAAATAATAAATAAATATTAATAATAATAAATAATTAAATAGTTTTTTTTTTATTAAAATAATTACTTAAATGTTTTATAACTTAATTAAACATACACATATCTATTAATATGTCTAATTTAATAAATTGTCAAAAATTTTAATAGAAAATTGCCACGTTATTTATCAACTGTCAAAAATTAATATTTAATCATTTTGATTTTTATTTTTCTATTCAAAATTTCACACTGAATTCTACCATGGACCACCTGTTTATATTAAATCTCTTTTAGAAATTCTATTATTATATTAATCCTTAATCAACATCATCATCTCTAACAATTTTTACCGGCCGACGATAGTAAGGGAGGTATTGTGTTCACACCAAATTTCACATGTAGAGATTTTTACATATCTCCACGAATCATGCATTTTCTAAACAGAAAAAAGTATTTTTAGCATGAGGTCTGTCCGTCCGTCCGTCCGTCCGTCCGTCTGACCTTCTGTCTGTCCGTCCGTCCGTATAGATGTGTACAGCCTGAACGGCTCAACGGATTTTGATGAAATTTGGTATATTTACTTAATGCATCAGTAGGATGAATTGATCAACTTTTGGTGCAAATCTGGAAACCGGAGGTGATAGTATTAGCGATCAACGATAGGAAGGGTACGGTTATTTTCACACCAAATTTCTCATGAGGAGATTTTTTACATATCACCACGAATCATGCACTTTGTGGTGGTTTTATTCTCGAGAAAAATCATCTTTATTGGTTTTTTCTTAATTTAAAATTATATGACGTCATCCAGCCATTCATGACGTCACAGCCTGGTCTTACATATATATTATAAATAAAATAAAATTAAAAATATTTATGTTATATCCATATCTGTTTTTTTATTACATTAATAGATATATTAAAATTATTTCAAATTGTTTCTGTAGCTGGAAACCGTCGGTCAGTTCGGACCTGGCCTCAAGTCAACTTATTTTTAATTAATATATGTATGATTTTTAATTATACTTTCATTTAAAAAGCAATTTTATTTTATATTTGAATATTAATTTTGTTTAAATTATAATTACTATAATTACTTCAAGAATAATAATATTTATCGAGATAAATAAAATCGAGCTTCTCGTTTCAAATTATTTTTATAGTATTTATCTGCTATTTCATATCTAATCTTATCTCTAAAATTATATAATTTTTGAAATTATATGCCTGTATTAAAAATTATTGAGTAAAAATTGTACTTTAATTTTATAATATTCAATACTTTATTATTATTATTATTTTGTTTAATTAAATAGTCGTCTTTCATTTTTATAAAGTACTTTTCATTTGGTAAACTTCACCAGGCGTATATTGATAAAAAGGAGCGGTAGAGAGGAGGGGGAAGAAGGAAAACGATGAGTTTGTAATGACTCAAGGCCTAATGACGTTCGACACGAGCCGTCAATCTTATATCAAATATTTGAATATATATATATATATATATATATATATTTTATATCTTATATATATAATATAATTCACAATGACTTTCAATCCATTTATTTTATTTGTAACTAGATAAAATATTACACGAAGCAAGAAAATATTAAAAATGAAGCAATCAAATAAATTATTACACGTTATAAAGTAAAGATTACGATGTAACAAAGTTTTCCATAGAAATACGGTCAATATAATATTATTATTGCAGGTTTCTTTTATATTAACCTTTAGTTAAAAAATCTGGAATGTCTCCACTCGACTATCAGGCAAATTTGAATTGGAATAATTAACATATATTATATTTAAATTAAATTTAATTAGTTAAATCTTAAATTAAGTATAAATAAGTTGGATTAATTAATTAATTAATTAACATATATTAAATTTGAATTAAAAACATTTACCTTCAATTTTAATCAAAATTTAAAAATTAAAAAATTAATTCGCGTGTTTGGCTCTTTATTGATGACACCACGACGCGTGCTGGCGCGTGATTGGCAGTCATCGTGTTATGTTTATTTTTACGGTCAGTTTAGATGAAAAAGGTAATGGTCCTCTTCCGATTCCGAATGAGCTACATTTCTGAAAAGTTGATAGAAAACTACGAATTTTCAATAATGCCCGTGTACAAAATTTCATTATTCTACCTCAAACCGTTTTTTTGCAATCTTCATACATACACATAGAGAGAGCGACAGACATTTTTCTCAACCTTAGTGATAATGACGCAGGGACCTTCAAAACCTATAAAAACATCAAAATCTCGACATCGAAAATTTTCGTGATCGCAATACTATCTCTGGCGAGATAGTGAAAGAGAGAAAAAAATGTGGATAATAATAATAATAATGATAATATAAATTATATATAAAATTCAAAATACATAATGCATTATTATATTTAAAAATGATAATTATAAAATATAAGAGTAATATTTAAAATTATTATTTTTTTATTTAGTATTTCTATAGAAAATAAGTTGACCTGTGGCCAAGTCTGAACCGACCGACAGTTTGAAATAAATGAATTTCCAGCTACAGAATAAATTTCAAATAATTTTAATATATCTATTAATGTAATAAAAAACAGATATAACATAAATATTTTTAATTTTATTTTATTTATAATATATATGTAAGACTAGGCTGTGACGTCATGAATGGCTGAATGACGTCATATAATTTTAAATTAAGAAAAAACTAATAAAGATGATTTTTCTCGAGGATAAAACCAATACAAAGTGCATGATTCGTGGTGATATGTAAAAAATCTCCTCATGTGAAATTTGGTGTGAAAATAACCCTTTCCTTCCTATCGTCGATTGCTAATACTACCACTTCCGGTTTCCGGATTTGCACCAAAAGTTGATCAATTTATCCTACTGATGCATTAAGTAAATATACCAAATTTCATCAAAATCCGTTGAGCCGTTCAGGCTGTACACATCTATACGGACGGACGGACGGACAGACATCATGCTAAAAATACTTTTTTCTGTTTAGAAAATGCATGATTCGTGGAGATATGTAAAAATCTCCACATGTGAAATTTGGTGTGAAAACAATACCTCCCTTACTATCGTCGGTCGGTAAAAAGAATAATTTATTTAAGTGGACTTTTAAAAATTAAAAATAAATCGAATAATTATTCAAGATTATGAATAAGTAAAAAAAAAATAAATAATAAAATAAAAATGATAAAGATTGACAATGAATGGAAAAAAAATTCATATTATATTATTAAAAATTATTATTTTTATTCAAAAGTCAAAATGAAATACTTATAGAAAAGCCACAAGACAAGTTATTACAGGTTTTTTCTCCGATGCTCTTTTCTTCTCTATATTACAATAAATCTGACACCAACAGTTGTAAACAAAAAAACAAAACTGTTAAACTTGTCTTCTTTACCAATTTACTAAATTAATCACGAAATTGGTTGTAAAAAAAAATTGTAAAAAATATAATAATAATAAAAAATGCATATGCGATATTAAGAAACTTCAATCAAGATTATATTTTTATTTCTTTTGAGTATATAAATTAGGAGTATGTAAAGTTGGTAAAGGTATGAGGAGTTTTAAAACTCAAATATTCATGGATATTTCTGGAGTGAATATATGACAGTGTAAAAGCCTTGAAATCTTAATCATCAACAACTCTTTCATAATGTGAAAAAGAATAGTATTAACAAAAAGAGTAAAAAGAAAGAAAGGTCATTCGAATTAAAGAACTTGAATATGATGGAATCCTTTTATAGAACTCTTAAACAGGATTATGAACTAAAGTAAAAGGGAAGATATATTATATTATGGTTTAAATTTACATATACCTACCTAATAGATGGATTAGCGGTTAAGAAACAATGATCTAGAACTATTTCGAAACTTTTTTTTAAACTCTAGAAATAGTTTCAATATTCAGTGAAACATGAATCTAGTAAAATTATTTAAATAATTGGGTAATGGAATCTTTGAATCTTACCCGAAACCCCAATAATAGCTAAACTATTTATTTTTCTTTCAAATATTATTATATATAAATATTACTATATCAGGGGTTGCCAAACTTTTTACCGACCGACGATAGTAAGGGAGGTATTGTTTTCACACCAAATTTCACATATGGAGATTTTTACAGATCTCCACGAATCATGCATTTTCTTAACAGAAAAAAGAATTTTTAGTATGATGTCTGTCCGTCCGTATAGATGTGTACAGCCTGAACGGCTCAACGGATTTTGATGAAATTTGGTATATTTACTTAATGTATCAGTATGATGAATTGATCAACTTTTGGTGCAAATCCGGAAACCGGAAGTGGTAGTATTAGCGATCGACGATAAGAAGGGAAGGGTTATTTTCACCCCAAATTTCACATGAGGAGATTTTTTACATATTATCACGAATCATTCACTTTGTATTGGTTTTATCTTCGAGAAAAATCATCTTTATTAGTTTTTTTCTTAATTTAAAATTATATGACGTCATCCAGCCATTCATGACGTCACAGCCTGGTCTTACATATATTTTATAAATAAAATAAAATTAAAAATATTTATGTTATATTCATATCTGTTTTTATTACATTAATAGATATATTAAAATTATTTGAAATTGTTTCTGTAGCTGGAAATTAATTTATTTCAAACTGTCGGTCGGTTCAGACCTGGCCACAGGTCAACTTATTTGATCATCGACCCCTATATAATTTTTAGAAATCTCCATCAACCCCAAAAAAGGTAATTTTCAGGTAATTAAAATAAAACTATCTATTAGCCTTAATATTTAAAAGTAGCTACAGGTTTTTTGCTTCTTTTCACCCGAATAAATATTTAAATACGTTTATTATTTTATTTTCTAAAAAGATATTATGTCAATTATAAAAAAAATTAAAATTTTACATATGCACTTAGGTATGTATGATTTGCGTATTAAGAACTCTTTTTCCTTCAGGTCCCACTCAACCCCCATTCGACACCTCTATCAGATCGACCCTGGGGTCTATTAGACCTCTTTGGCGACCCCTGTACTATATATACGATATATATTCTATATATACATAGAAAACTTAAAAATAAAAAAATAGATATAAAAGAAGGATAATTAATGTAGATAAGTCTGTGTTTTCTTTAATTTTTTTTTATTGTAATTTTTAGGCTTATGAGAGATTGGACAGAGACTGGCGGTCGGAAATTGGAACAGCAAATATTTTTTAAAATTTAATTTTCCATTTGATGTTTAATTACACAATTTTATTTCATAGCAATTTGTGAATGAAAATTAAAATATAAAAAATAACTTTTACAATAAATTTGTGTGTTTTGTTCTTTTTCTGGACCAAAAATTAAAATTATCAATAATATCGGGATCCAAACTAAAATCACTTGTCATTATTAATATATTATACAAGAAGTTATAAGGCGTTTTGATCAACATAATACTGTTATTTTTTTAATAAATATAAAAAAAAACTTTAAAAATTACTGTAATTTTTTAAGAAAAAAAAAAATAAAACAAATATTCAAATAGTAATATTATACCATTAACTAGTGGTATATTCCAGTTTTTTTGGTATTTTAAATTATCATTAGCCTTATCTCATATTTTTTGCATTGCTTTTAAAATATATCCTATATACATTGGATCCTTATGTTCTTAAAATTTCAAATTTTAAAAATTTTTTTTACAACTACTATGAATTGAAAATAAATAAATAATCATTATTAAAGTCGAGGACGCATTCATACTTGTAATCCCCATACTCAGCCTATGCCCCACTTTCATTTATATATATATATATTTATATAAATATATATATTAAAATAATAAGTAATAATGTGAAAGTTTTCCGCATAATAATAAACATATTCTCCATTCAGAACAAATCCTGTTATATGTATTTTAGGAATTTAGCATCTTAACATATTTTAATACAAAATCACATGTTATAACCTTTAACCCTCCCATGTAATTATTATCTATTCTTTCTACCTATATTATAAATATTTTAGAAGGCCAAGAACAGAATTTGATTGATATAAATAATATATATATATATAGGCATATAAAACATTTTTTTACATTATTTAATCATATGCTTATTTAATAAACCTGTAATACTGTATTATTAGTATATCTAATGGAAAAAAAATGTTAGTATATACATATTTTATTTACAAATTAATTTAATGAAATATCCATATGTACCATAATAATAGGAATTTTTTATGATAAATGATTAAAAAATCTATTATCATACGATTAATTTAATTAAATTATACATTATTTTGAATTTTGTTTTGCTTGTTGATCTTGAGAAAAGTAAAAAGCACGTTTCACACGTTAACTTTCTTTCTATTATCTACCGATAAAGATTATAAAAAAAATAATTTATTTAATTGTTTATTTTTAATTGAAAATATTTTTTTAATTTGATATTACTATATTATATTATATTACTATATATAATATTATTCAAATAATTAAAATATTATTTTTGTAGTACTTGAATTACTCGAATTATAAAATCATAGAGAAAGGTAAATAACTGATAATATAGGTATAGTGAGGTAAAAAAAAATAAACGTCAGGGTGGTGTTCTTGTCAGGCGCCTTTCAACCAGTTGATTGATCATCAAAAGCGTCACCCGGCGTTTACTTTTTTCCGTCACTATATATATATATATATATATATATATATATATATGGTGACCATATTTCGAAAACACTAAACCGGGACGAACGGCTTACCCTTTTTTTTAAAACCAAATTGAAAAAATTTAGAAAAAAGGCGGAAATATCCTAAATGTTTGAAGAGCACCTAAAAACGGGACAATCCCGGAAAACCGGGTCGTTTGGTCACCCTATATATACCTATTTAAATTGGGGAAAAGAAATCGGATCGCACTCAAAAAACTTATTAGTTTGACTGTGTTTGAGGGTTAGTTTACTACTTACTTTATTATAAACTAAATATAATGAAGATTCCCTTGATATTTTTACTCGTACATTCATTAAATAAAAATAAAAAAAAAAAAATAAAAAATTAATATAAATTAATAATAATTAACTGATATGTCCAACTAAAATATTACTTTTCAAGCAAACTAGAATTAAAACGATTATTTAAAATATTGCCGAATAATAAATTTTATATTTGTCAGGTTCGTGTTTACATTGTAATTATATTAAAAACAGAACCAACTAAGACAAAATATAAATTAAAATAATAAATAAAATTTTTACAATAAATGAAAAATATTATAATTTTGTTATTATTATTTATATTTAATTTATTTTGTTTATAATTGGACTATAAAATAATTTTTATTTTTTTTTCAAATTTATAAAAATTTCAATTCATTTTATTGAAATCAATTGACAATATTGTGAATGTATCTTCTAAGAAATGTTCATCTATTTTTTAGAATAGAATCAATGAATCATTTATTTCTATTAGTCACTAAGAAATTTCTTAATGAAATCCTTAGTATTTATATAAGATGAATAACTAACTAATTATACTAGTTTATTTTTAATTTTTATTAAAAAAAATATTTTATTAATAATCTATAAAATATTATAAACATGAAATTAAATAAATAATAATAATATAAAATAGAAATAAATAAATAAATAAATATTTGTATTTTTCATTTGAGAAACATTTTTAAAAAAATTTTCTAATTACCATTTCAAAAATTATAAATTATAATTTTATTTATTTTTATATACATATATTCTTTTACCATCCTGACTGTTTTAATATGTTTATGTAGATAAGAAGGTATATATATATATTTTATAAAAAAATACTTATCTATAGTTAAGTGTGAATGCTTGATTAGGTGAACAGAATAACGTTATATCATACTTATATGTTTAGTTTAGGAAAAAATATTTTAAAATATTGATAGGGACTTTAACAATTTCAAATCGTACATATAATTAAACTCTCTGTAATATATATTTTCTATTTTAAAAATATATTTTACTTAAAATGATATAGAGATATAATAATTTTTGTTTCAAAAATGTATTTTAAAAATTAAATGATAATTAAGAATGTTACATGATTAAAAATTGTATTTTATAAAAAATTAATACAGGAATTCAAATTATAAATAATTAATTAATGATTTATTTACTCAAAATATAACTATATGACAATTTATATTATATAATATTAATATTGTACTATTAATACAATACTTAATTTGATCGAAAAACAAAAAGTAGAGTATATATCAGGCTTATGCAACTTACCCAACTTCTGGCCAGGAAGTAAATATTACATCAAATCGATATATATATAATTTATATTATATACAAAAGTAATAATATCAGAAAATATAAATTAATACTTAACGGAACTTAACTTGACGGAACCTACGTTGCTGTTTGCCATTTATGAAAAAAATCATAATAAATATTTATTATAGAGATCATGTCACTTAAAAATTTCATGAATAAAACATAGGGGGACATTTTCTGTGGAATTAAATAATTAATTTGACTCTGAAATATCTACCTGCAGGTGCAAGGGGACACGAGTCTTTCATTTAACAAGTTTTTAATTTCAAATATTAATTAATCAGAAAATTATTAATTTTTTTTTTTAATAAATATTTATTCCTGAATTTTATTTTATTTTCATGTTATTATGATTTATCATATATTATATATTAATAAATAATTAATGAATTTTAGTATTAATATAATAATTAAACAGCTTGTCTCTCAACCTCGTGGTCCTTGGTTCGATCATCGGGTCTTGGAAGGAAATTTATTTCTTAGTCTGGTTGGAGGTTCATCCAGTCTAAGAGATCTAAATTGAGAAGCTAATATAAATAAGAGAAGATCGCTAAATCTCTAATTAAGAAAATCATAGGACTGATCATACAACACCTCTACACCGGTTAGACGGCAACTCGTGTTTAAAAGTGTTTTATAATAAATGAAACAGAATAAATTTAAATTATTCTTTTGTTTATGATGTAGCCATATTCATTACCACAACATTTATTATTTTCCTCAATGGCGCATGAGCCAACAGCCACAATTAGGATAAAACACCAGCTCTGTGTGGTCCATCACTATTCAAATAGATTTACACTATAAAATGATTAACAAGGTAAATCTAACAATTATCACAAAATCTTCAAAATGATAATAATTAATGCATTGGAATAATAAAATAGATTTATTTTTGGGGTAATATTAACAAATATACACGCTGTCATTTAATAAAGTAAATAAAACTCTACCGTTTGTTTCTTCCTCTCCTGATTACAATGACCTCACCTTAATTGTACATTATTATAAAGTTTCCTGTAAGGTTTAAAAAAAAACATATTAAAGATTAACTTATTGTTTCCACTATCTAATTACTTGGAAATCTAAGTTGTAAAAGACTGTCCGGTGGTAATGAGGAATTGTTAATATGTTAATGGGCGAAACGCTCATTTCCAATAATGCAAAGAGAATTCTTTCACTCAGAATCTTTCCTTCAAAGAAGATTTATTTATTTATTTAATATATATTTATTATTCTACATCTCTCTAAGATTTAATTAATAAATTTACATGGCTGAGTAACTCGGGGAGATTTTAAAATTTTTATCTTTCTTATTAATAATTATTATTAGACTTGGAATAAAGAAACTCGTTTTATATTTCTTTTTATTGTTGGTATATAAATATAATAAAATTAATTAAATATTTATGTATTTTTACTAAAAATTAATTTTAATTTATTTATTATTTATCATTATTATCATTGAATTTTTAACTCAATTTTATAATGTAAATTATTTTGGATCATTTTGTTGCAGTCATTATCAAGGGATTCCAGGGTTTTGATCTTCCCTGTCAAAACAAAATATGTCTCATGAAAAATAACTTTTACTTAATAAAATCTAAAAAAAATAATGAATGTTTAAAAAAATATTTTATTTTTATATCGGCGCCCCTGAAAATTTGGCGCCCCGTGCAGGCGCCTGGCTTGCCCGTCGATTTACCCGGCATTGGTCTTGATATAAGTTTAATTCATTTAATTTTTTACAGAATACTTTTCATAAAAATCCTATCGATAGAAATTTTAATTCTGGAAAAGAGTTTATAAATTTAGAAGAAAAAAACTGGAGGATCTTCACAGATTTACTTCATACCAAATTTAAAGAGAAGTACATAAACGAACCTATTCATAAGCTATGTTATTTATTTTATATGAATACTCACTCTATTATTAAAGGTATGTTAGTTATAATTACATAATTACGATTTAAGCTTAAAGCATGTTTGTTTTAAGAGGTGCTCCCTCCATCTCTTTCTCTCCAATCTCACATAGCTCAATAATAATTATATTAATAATATTATCAATAAAATTCGTATCTATGAAAGGGGAAGCGTATTACAATTACTGTTTTCTTTAAATTAAAATAAAATTGTACAATAAAAATCAAATTCATTCAAAAAATTTGTATAGTTTTATCTTTTGTCCTTATTAGCCAGTAGCTGGCTCACCGATCCGCCGCTCAATTAATTTAAATTTAAAAGAACATAAATTAAAAAAAATAGTTATAAAACATACAGCCCTTAAACGTACCTATTAAAGCACTGAAAGACAAAAGAATGGCCTGTGGATATAACAAAATAACATAATTCGATTTCAAAATATTATTAAAATAAATATTTTTAATTTAATTTAATTTATATTTATAATATTTTTTGTATTTAAGGAAGCGCTGTTTGACGTAGTTGCTGACGTCATTTAAATTTACTATTTTAAATTAACATAGATGATTTTTCCCGAGGCTGAAATCAATACAGATCGATTTTTCTTTATATTATCTATGATGTGAATTTCAAAAAAATCCTTCCAGCGGTTTAATATTTCAAAAATACAAATATATATATATATATACAATTTTGACTAGGATAATAAGATAAGATAATAATTTGTAAATATAAATAAAAAAAATTATATTATATTTAAGAAGAAATTATATTTGATGTGTGTATCTTTATTTAATTGATTTATGTTAATGCTGAGTACTTGGAAAAGTTATTTATAAAATTCCAGAAGAGAATTTTACACTGAAATGTTGACTAGATATTAATTCTTAAGCCTTCTTAATTATAGTTAAGGATAAAATGATTATTCGACTAAGACGTTCTCTCTTCCCTGTCCAGGGCACACATTTGCCTTTCACCCTGAGGGAGTACAGCTGTTTCAAGCAGACACTCCCGCCTTCTTCATCTCTTTATCTGTCTGAATGGTAAACAGCACCTTCCAATGAATTAAAATGCTTGTTTTCATCATCGTAATGGATTACGTATGAATATATCACATGCATTTTATGTGTTAATTTTTCTCTATAATTGACAAAAAGCGAACAAATAGAACAAAAGAAAAAATAAAAATGAAAATATGTACAACGAGAGCAAAATTAAGTTTGACAGCTGAACTTAAATGTCCCACTATAGCACCTCAAAAATACCTGAGGTATTATATCCAAAAGCTGAGCACCTGTAGAAGCTGTTGGAACTGACACCAATAATACCAACCGATTTAAGAAGACATTTCATTTCTACGTATAAAAAATAAACTAAAGAGGAGACAAAAATAATAGAAAATAATAAGAAAAAAATAAAAAGAAATAAATGATATCGTGCATAGTACAAAAGTAGGCCACGAGAGTCGTAAAACGTAAAGTATCTAGGAGAAGGATTAGAGGAAAGCAGAATAAAAACAATTCGCATTTAAGAATCAAATGAAGAAAATTTAACAAAAATAATAAGATTATAGAATAAAACATAACTTTAAATTTATACTTTTAATTAATTACATGATTTACATTTATTAATAATAATTTATATAAGTATATAGTAGTTAAAATTTTTATTATAATTATTAATGATGATTGAAATCCATTTAATCAAGAGTTTTCAAATAAAAAATGAAAATTTAAAAAATAGTAAAACTATTTTATAGATTTTACTAAAAAAAACTTTAAAACTAATCTTATTTATTATTATATAAAATGATAATCTCGTAAATATAAAATATTCTAAAAATTCTTATTTGAGAAGTTATTTTTAAATTAAATATATTTAATGTATTAGAGAGTAATAGTAATAATTTTAATTTCATAAATTTATTTACCAAATGTATCAATTACTGAGTGATTAATTATAAAAAAAAAATGATAATTTATTAGATTTAACAAATAACAATTAAAAATAGCAAAAAAAAAATTAATTAATTAATATATAAAAAAGTTAAATCCTCACGAATATTTTTTTTTCTTTTTTAGATTCAAGTAAGCCACCACTATTTTTCATGTTCATAATTCTCACTTAATTATTTCAACGAATTTGCTATCATTAGGATACTTATTTATTTTTAAGTTTTGTAAATAACAGTAAATGAATGAATGGCTCCTCTTCTAATGATGATATCTTCTTTTGGCTGATGTTGAGAATTATTATTTGAAATCTATTGTCTTAATATTTATTATTATTATTTTTTTTATTTATTTCTTATAATCATTAGTAAATGATTGACATTCCGAGTTTTGCAATTATATATACATTTAATGATTAAAAACTATTTTCTATCATTTATTAATTATTATAGAATTTTATCACTCGAGATGATAAATTGTTTTTTTTTTGTTTTTTTATAAATTCACTTTCGAAATAATTAATCCATGTTTATTTTTCATAGTGAGAATATTATAATAGATAATTTTTCATTTAATTTATATATAATATATAAATAGAAGAGAATTCAACTTGATTGAACGAAGAGAAAGTTTTGCTATTATTTGTTACGCTTGAGTGAGAAAAAAATAAGAAATATTAAATTTTCAAGAAAAATACTGCCTATTACACTTTATGAAAATTTATAATAATTAATTTAGTAATTAATTTGTAATTATCTTATATGCATATATATATATATGTATATATTCTATATAAATTTCAATCATGTCAAAAATAATCGAACTCATCAGATTGACTTGAAAATAGGCGTTGATACAAGGTTGATGGCGTATTGCCTTGACTACTTGGAAGGTAACAGCTGCACTTTTTCAAGGGAAATAACCGACAAGGTAAATTTCATCTTTTTTTTTTCTTTTCGTTTGAATTTAATCAAAGCAAGTGATGAGGACATTAATTTCACTTTATTCCTCCTCAAACTAATAATTTTCAATTCTTTTTACAGAGAGTAAGCGAAGTTCATTTATCATGTTGACATCCGCGCGTCAATCTCTCTAATATTGTATAACAATAATCGAGAAAGAAAGATCAAAACATCTTTATCCATTACTTTTGTTGTTGATTGTCCTGGAATTTGTTTTATACATTATTTTTAATCAAAATAAATTATATAATATATTAATGATAATTTGTGTTATTGAAAAATATATTATATGCAAAATAAATATTTAGTATATTATTAAATCAAATAAATATATCATATCTTCATAAATTCAAGAAAAACTAAGTATAATAAATACAATTATTTTATTGATAATTAATTAGTAAGTATTTCTTATAATTATAATATTTTATTTAAATTTTGATTATTTATTATAAAAAGAAAGATTATTTTAGATTAATATTAATCAAGAATTAATATTTAATTTGTAATGTTTTTGAAACATAAATTGAGAATTTTTTTTTTTTCATCGTCGGTGAAGCTGTTACTACTACTACGAGTTGGCTGGCTCTCTCTTTCGCAAGCTCACCTCAGAAGTGGAATGGTCATTTGAAATGGTAGTGGTGCCATCTATCAGAATGATTCCATAACAGTCATTTATTAGCTAAGTTAGGCTTCTAATTAATCGTATCACTCAGCCGTTGCGATCATTTCTCAGTGATTGGAGACAATTAAAATCGTTTCCTAATCAATTTCAAAACATACATTTATCTAACCAACATACCATATGATTTAGTATTTTTATTACCAAATACTTTTATTTTAAATGATTATATTAAAAAATAAAACAAAGAAATTTTGAATAGTAATTGAATATATTTTGTTTTGTTTTTTTTTTTTGGTAAATTAAATTTAAATTTATTTTTAATTATAGAATAATTTGTTTACCAATCGAGAATTTGTTCGAATTATTGATTAAACTAAATATGGTAAGAATCTATAGAGAGCTCATCTCTAAGAAAATCTTCCATACTTACTTCTCTCTATTCAGAGATCTTCACCTCATATTGCACCCATTTATGGACTAATCTGATCTAAAGGATTCTCTCCATGCTATTAGCAAATTATATTTCTCATCTACTTCCAAGCGACGTTATTCCTTTTCCCTATTAAAGTCACATGATCTAACCATCTATCTACAATCCGTTTTTATTACCTTATAATTCGCCATTTTGTAATTTACATCATTCACCTGTTCAAGCATCGGATTTTTATTTTAACATAAATTTTAAAATAATTATTTTCTGCATTTTAAAACGTTTTCTTTTTTTTTTTTAGCTTTTCATCCCTTAAAATTCAAGTCCGCCTCTTACAAAATCGTTAATTCACTGGCAGTAAAGACGACAAACCTTTTCTAAAGATTGTAATCCTAAGATTTTTTTTTTTATTGAATAAATCAATAAATAAAAATATTTTTTCATTGATAAATCTTATAGTCATTATATTTTTTTTAAAAGGTATAAATAAATAAATATTTTTTTATGGTCTAACTCAAAATCACCTAACAGATAATAAATATAATTTAGTAATGGATTTCTAATAACATTATTTAACTAGATTAGATACATACATTAAAAAAAAAAGAAATTATTTATATAGAATTAACCTTGGGGAGTAACTACATTTATAAAAGCAATCTTATTTTTCGGAAATAACTCATAAATTATTTGGCATCATTCAAGAAAATTCCATTAAGAATTTTTTTACGGGGCTGCTATTTATATGTATGTTATATATAAATAAGTAAGAGGAACATGTAAGGAATTTTTATCATATTTTAAAAATTTGAATATTATATTATTACTTAAAACTAAATTTATCTATTTTACAATTAATCCTATTAAAATTTTTGTATTTAGTATAATAAATACAAATTATAATAAATATTAAATTTATCTATTATAAAATGTTCTAAAGTCAACATTTCTTGATCTAGTTTCATAATAGATTAATTTGTATACTAATAAAAAAAAACATGAATCTCTGAAATTATTTATTTTTATGAAATTTGGGTTTTAGTCGATGTGTAATTCAATTTAACATCGGCTGCTGCGGGTAGCGGGTAGATACCTTCTCACGATCCCGGTGAGAGACAGATCTACCTCAGTGAGTGGCGCTCACTGCCCTACGCGAGCACATGCATTTTCTCTCATTCCTCGACCGAGGGAGTGCATGCCCTACCCAAATCATCCATCCAGACCCAATTTCCTCTTCCTTCTTTCCAATCCACGCGTCAGGCTGTAGCGACAGGCCGGCTGGATCATCTTCGCGTCGCATCAACAATTAATTGGAGAAATGTTATACGGTTAACGGCTGGGGCGTCCCATGCAAGCGACGCGCATTGTCAGCACCCGGGCGATGCGAGAAATGGGTTAGGGTTACCCACCTATGGACGAGGTGGGCTAGAGAAGATAGTCCAACATCCACATCTACATCAATATCAACATCGACTTCATCTCCGACACGATCATCGTCACATCGGTCAGCATCAGCATCATTGCCATCAACCTCACTCAAAATCGTCCTCAGTCAACACCATCATCACCGTCATCGAAGGTTGAGTACCAAAGACCACGCGTGGGAGGCCTAAAAACCAGCTGGTCCTGCCGTATAACGGGAGATCTAATGACATCTGGTCTCTCTACAGACGACGCCAACAACACATTTAGTTGGCGCCAATTAACGAGAAGAGCCGACCCCACACCCCGTGGGAAATAAGGCTAAGAAGAAGAAGAGTCGATGTGTTGTTCGTTATCTTATCGCGTGTTTTGAAAACGATAAAAAAAAATTGTTTTCTCTAAATTTAATCCTACCATTTTTCTTATATAAATAAAAAAAGATAATAGTGTGGAATGAACTTGTAAAAACCAGAAGGTGAAATGTAATGTATTTATTATATTTAACTTGATAGTATATTTATGTAATGATGTAGACTAGTAGATAATAATTGAAGCGGTCATTATTTCATTGTATTCCCGTGGGTAGTACTTTATACTTACTATTCACTTTACAACCGATCCAGATCTAATTAATTGTTTTAATCTAATTAGAGTAATCTAATAAGTCCTGAGGGATGAGATGATACATTTCCTGATACAAACATCAATTCAATTGCAGATCATTTTAAAAGCATTAGATGTTTTATTTTTAATTTAAATAAAATTTAAAACTTTACACAATATACAAAATTTGAATTTTTTATATGTAATGTTTCATTTACATAAATTATAAGCATGGGTATTATTAGGAGGGAGTAGAACTAAATTATTTAGGTATATATATAATCCTCTGACTTTTGGATATTCTCTGAAAGGGCCTATCAGCCTAAGCGATGTAATGGTGTTGTATGATCAATATAACTCAAACTTTATCTTAATTTTCTTAATTTTTATTTCAAGTATCTTCTCAATTTTGATCACGTAGGTTTGATGGACCTCATTTCCATAGATCTCAGCTAAAGAGAAATAACCTTGCAGGCCTGAGTCTTTAACACGGAACCACAAGGATTAGATTCAAGTCAGTGTTGTTTCACAGACTTCGCGCGAACTCCTATATATATATATGTAAATGTATATTAATGATGAAAATTTCTTAGTTAATATAAAAAATATATCTCAATTATCTATTTAAATTTTAATTTGTGAAATATAAATAGTTAAAGATTTATAGAAATACATATAAAAAAATAACAAAAAATAAAAATAAATAAAACTACTCATTTACTTAATAACAAATAAAATTTAAAAATATATTATATTATTATTATATCAAGCGCAGTAATATGCTGAAATACTGATCTTGAGGATAAGTATTCAACATACCTAAATTCATCAGTAGAACGGATCCTATCAACCTTTACCTTGATTTTCTTGATCGAAGACGCTATCAAGTAGCTTTCCCAATTTTGATCCCGAAGGCTGGATTTACTCCGTTCCATAGACCTCAGTTAGAAAAATTCCCTTGCCAGGCCTGGGACTTGAACCCGGGATCACAAGAATGTAAGGCAGATTCGCTAACCTCTCACCCTGTGGCCCCTTTTATTTAAAATATAAAATGCCTAATTTGCAAAAATATATAATATGTAGACTGGTTAAAATAGACTTAGATCTTAAGTGTCTATATAATGTTATATATATTATATAATTATATGTGGTGTTAACACATATAATTAATTACTTTCTTAAAATTCTTATCAATCACTAAAGTCTCTATTTCTATGTTTCTATCCCTTTTATAATTAAATGAGAATATTGTTTTTTTCTTTGAAATTAACATCTAAAATTTACAATAGCCATATTGACTGAGAAATGATTAGCCTAAGTTCAATTAAATGGTCGTAATAAAGGAGAGGAGTAGAGGTGGGAAGTGGAAGTGAAGAGAGAATGTGGATGTCGATAGTATATTATAATGTACATTTTATGAGTGAATAGTTAGTTAGTTATCTCTGTCTACAAATGTGATGGTTTATTTTATTATTCAGTGATAATTACTGTAATCGTAAATTAAAGCGTAACTTAAAAAGGAGATATATAGAAGAATCGATCCGTTCATCATACAAACCAACTGGTTACCGAATAAATATTTCATATTTCCTTCAACTTGGAGAAATCAATTTCATAATATTTCTCCATTCTATTATGATTTCCATTCTAATGATCTATTCGATGGAGACATTTGAGAAAATTAATTATCTTCTCTCTCCCTCACTCACTTTTGTTAATGATGTTAAGTAAAATTACCCATTCGAGATGCCAGAAATTGATTTTCTATTAAGACAAATTAATATCATTTTTTTTTTATTTAGACACACATAATTATTTTCAGTGAATTTTATATTCGCTTAAGATAATATTAATATTTATATATATTAGATATATTTAAAGTTTTAATAAACTAAATTCTAATAAAATTATAAACAAAAGATAACACTTTTTTAGATGATAAAATTTAAATATTCATTTACTAATTATATTTAATTAGACAAAAAACTGTCTTTCTACAACTATGATATTACTGAACTGGAAAGTATTTGGTCACATTTTCTAACCTACAATTCCCATCCAAAATTTGTTCAATCTAACATCAGTTCTTAAAAAAAGTAATGAAAAATATTTCTTAATATTAAAGAAATAATATAATATTTTGCACTAAGAAATCGTGACTTATATTGTCTGTTTTCTTCTTACCATTATTTTCAACAACAAATAATTCTAATAAGGTATTATTTGTTAATTATATTGAAGTAACAAGCGGCGTTTGGTAGACATGACACGTTCTATGGTCGCCAATTGAAGGGGCGCAAAAAAGCGCATAAAAAAAATTTATATTGATATAAATATGAGTATTAAAATCTACGCAGGCAAAATGAGACATTACAATAAATAGTAAAATGCAAGATGAAATATCTTGTCTCTAAATAAACATCATACCTATCGCGCGAGAGGGGCGCACAATCGGTATTAGCTAAAGGCGCCTCTGATTGTAACTTCTTTAAGTTGAATTCACAGCCAATTTTGGTAACTGATGTGTTAAGAAAATAATAATAATAATAATAATAATAATATTCTAATATTTCTTCCCCCCTCCCTTGAGGGCATATTCAATATATTTTATTATTGTTATATATTTAGTATTATTGATTTATATGGTATAAATATTTTATATATATTTATGATTTTTTCCCCAACTAGATGGAAAATAAGATTAAAGTTTATTTTTTTTTAATAGAAATTCATTTAGGGGCAATTGGGATAATGTGGTAGGGAAAATCCTATTGGTTGATGTTAATAACAGTATATCTGTAGCTAAAAAAACGTTGTTAATTTTTATTAATGTTTAATATGTAAGAAAATATTTTTTTTCTTCTTTCTTCTTTTATCGTCTTTAAAGGTAGATTTTCATAAATGATAATTCAATAAATTGGATGCATAAATCCTTTTAATAAAATATTACATAAATGTAGCAAATTCATAAAATGCTTGCTTAACATAAACGTGAACATAACCAATAGCATAACTCATCATAACATAATCAAGGTTTGGTCATAACTGATACATACATGTCCGTTTTTAAATAGTATCTAGGCATATTCAATCTTGTTGCTCATTGGCTGGTTTTTCTCGCCAAGCATAGCTTTTACATTTTCTATTATACTAATTAATACATAAGTGTTATTACAATATAATATACAATATAATATTAGCTAACTTAATATATATTAATCTTAATCTAAGTTCTACTAATTAAATATTTAATATAAATGCGTTCTCGTCTGTGATTGGCTCAACTGGATTTACTTGGTCTGAGTAAGGGACTTATTTCGTTCTTTTGACAATTGGACGCAATGTTGCTCGGATGTGAGCGCCATCTTTTCAACACAATTGTTCTTTTCAGAACAAATCCTTTTATCAACAAAGCATGCATTTTTATTAAAATTTCCTACAAATAATATTTTATAATAATTTTAAATTAATTTTAAAATTATGGTTACTAAAATTAAATTCTTGTTACTTAAGGCTTATACATATTATAAGAATTTTATGTAATTTCAATAATTTGCATAAAAGCCTTAGATTTTGTCATTCAAACAATTCATAACAATACAAATACTATGTATAAATAATATAAATGTGTTTATTAATTATTATGATTTATATTGTAAACTGTTCTGGCATAGCATGAGATTTGAATTTTAGTTACTATTGTTAATTATTAAAACTGAAAAATATTTTTATAGTTATAAATTTTTACTTCTCTCTCGCTATTCATTAGGGAATGCACTGTTTTATTATTTTAAATCAATATAGCTAAATATACCTATGTAAAATTTACATATATTGTATATTCTTTCTTTTTGTATAATTTCAGATTGGCAAATATTTTCATTCTCTATACAAATTCATGAAAATTCTAATCTTCAATACGAATCAAAATTCCGATATTTTGCGCTATTCTATATTAATAACATAAAGCGTATTGATTGAATAACTAGGTTGATTGAATTGAACCCGATAGAAAATTAATTTCCCTTCTAATACAAAATAAAAGAGGATTCCAGTATATTATTTTTAAAATAGAAATCTAAAAAAAAAATGTTCACTTTTTAAATTAAATGGTTCATTTTTTCCTAAATGAAAATATTTCAAATGGATTTACAGGGATCAATAAAAAGTTATAATAAATATCAAAAAGAAAAGAGAAAAAAGAGACTAATATAGAATTTAATCTTGGGAAAAATCTGAAAGTTATAAAACGATTAAGTATTTATTGCTTTTAAAAGAAAGTAGGCCAATTGGTAGTCGTCATTGGACATATTGCTAAAACCATCCAAAAAGTTTTTTAACAAATTTTAAATTCTGAAATTTTATCTATGTAGTTCCTAGAAATACTTAATACCTCTTAAAAAATATTCTACAAATGTTATCGCCACTTTTCGGCAGATAAACATTTGAAATAATTTTATTTTCAATAACTAAGCATCTAATCTTGTCATCTAAATAATCTAAATGACATAGATCACGTTTTTACATCAATATACATTTCATCAATCAAGCAATAACAATACAATCATTTTTAATAACTCGCCAGAGATAGTATTGCGATCAAGAAAATTTTCGATGTCGAAATTTTGATGTTTTTATACGTTTTGAAGGTCCCTGAGTCATTTTCACTAAGGTTGAGAAAAATGTATGTGTGTGTGTGTGTATGTAGCAGACTACCTCGTGATTTGAGAAGAAAATGGAAAAAGTGAATTTTCATGAAAATCCATGAATTGGGATACAAATTGCTCTCTCATCCGCCCTATTCTCCGGATTTAGTCCCGAATGACTATTTCTTGTTTCCAAGCCTGAAGAAATGACTAGGCGGAAAGAGATTTGACTCCAACGATGAAACCATTTCACAACATACCTATTTTGACGTCCTCGACAAATCTTATTTTTTGGAAGAAATAAAAAAATTGGAGAAACGTTGCACGAAGTAAAGTAGACTACTTTGAAAACTAAAATAATTTTTTATCTAAAAAAGTGTTTCATTCCAAAAGTCACGGACTTATTGACCTGTCCTCGTAAGACTATTTAAATAATTTATGCATTTATAATAAATCTTAATTTTATCGTTTCAAAATTTTCAGTTCAATTTTTCTTAATTCATTAATATAATTTTTTTGTTTATATGAATCTGTGCATCGAATATACAATTCATCATAGTCAATTCGTGAAATAATAAATTTATTTATTTTTGAATAAAAATCATACCTGTATTCTTTTTCAAATTAATTCTAAAGTGTTCAAATATTTATATTATATATATATATATATATACATATTTTTTAAAAATATTTTCGAAGATAAGTTTAAAATTAAAATAAAAATTAAATTTGAATTATAAAGTAATTGTCTAATATAAAAGATAAAATTATAACACTATTTTTGGTATCTATTAGGATAATTGAAAGTCGGAACTTGTTTGTAGTTAATTTGTTGAAATTTTTGTTAACGATGATGTTAATCTTGTTTATATTTAACTCAAATTTAGGAATAGAAACTTCTCTTGCCTTAAAGGCAAGATTCTCATTAATAAAATTGAATCTATTGAAGCCAAAGGCGAAATGTATTCATTTGTAAACATGTTATGACCTATGGAATTATTATTAACCAAACAAACAAGAAGTAAGTTTAAATTAACAAATATAAATTTCAAGAAAATTTCGAAGATATCTATCAGCATTTGTCTTTATTTTTCGAAGATATCGTATAGGAAGATATATTGCGGTGATATGATAAAAAAAACGACTGAAATTTTAAAATTTCTTTACTTCTATTTTTGAAATGTTTATTTTTTGAAGTGCACACTATATTCAACAATATCACTATTAGTCTGATTGAGTTTACAACTTTTAAATAGTTTATATTTTATAACGTTTTTCTTAACTTCACTTCGCGTCTGTCTCTCTGTCTGTTTGACAAATTTAAATCGATTTTTCATCGACTTTTTATTGAGATACACTTTTGAAAATTTTTATAGATATTTCAATAGATCCCTAGAATGTATAGAAGAAATATAATTGAATTATAATTAATTAATTGTAATTAATTAGCGATTAATTACTTTTAGTAACTAACTCCTTTTGTATTGCTCCGATTAATTTTTTTTCAACGAATTTTGAAACATAAATATTGATTTCAGGATAGATTTTCATTGAACGTATTTAAAAATATTTCATAGCATTAAAATTAATGACGAATTCTTATTAATCAGTTGTATCGCCAATGAGGAGGGGTTTCTTGCCCTCAGATGGTAAAGAGAAAATATCTTGTTTTTTATACATTGTATATGTCCCCTATAGAATGGAAACAAAACAATAGAAAATAACCTTTTTTTATGAAGACAATATATATATATATTTATAAAATATACATTTATATATATACTAGCTGCTCCGAGCGCCTTCGGCGCTCTCCACACCTAGACGGGGGCTCCGCCCCCTGTACCCCCCCCCCCCCGAGTGGTACATAGTATTTGGTTAAGAGTAGTAAAAGGTTTTCATCCATTTTGTTTCAATCAGTATATTACATAAAACATTCATTTCTTTTTGTGTTCTTATTTAAAATATATGTTAAATTAATCAGTAAATTAATTATATATATATTATTATTGTATATGTTATTTTATCTATCTCGAAAATTCTTGGCCGCAGCAACCACATTTAATTACTTAATTATTTATTATATTTCAAAGGAATATTTTAATATCATTTTAAATGAATGAATGAATGAAAATTTAAATTTTATATAGTTTTTTTATATATGTTTATTTATGCAGAAAAAATTATTTGACTTAATTATTAATTTAATAAAATAAAATAATTTAATAAAATATTAAAATAATAAAAATTAATAAATTTATAAAAAAATATATAATACTTAAAAAAAAATGTGCCTTTGCGAGTTTCGAACTGAGAGTGCAAAGTCAAAAGATAACGCCTTAGACCCTTGACCCAGGAACCACTTTTGTTTGCAAGTCTCCTATTACGAAATATATACATGTCAAATTATCGCAACCAGCGCCTCTATGATCTAGCATTGTAACTAAACTAATTTTATTTAAATTCCACCCCCTGGACACACCTTACCAATTAGCGGTTTTATAAAAGAAGTCTGACATGCCCTGAGACCTACTGAATACGCATAAAAAATTTCATAAGAATCGGTCCAGCCGTTTCGGAGGAGTATCATTTCAAAGTTTTGTGACACGAGAATTTTATATATAAGATTAATGTATATATTTATATATATATATACATTTATAAAATCTCATATTAATAAAAATTATTTATTTATAAATATAATATAATAATTATATTCAAAAATAGCATTTACTTAACATAAATGCATAAAATCAATTTTGGAAGATTAATATATTTTTTGTTTTATTCAATTTGCAAATTTTCGTATAACTTCATCTTTTCTATTTCTCTTGTTATATTAAATAAATTTATCATATTAAAATTGCACTAAAAAGAATAAAATAATATAAATATAAAAAAAATTTTATAAAATAACGTTTTTCCAATGGACTAAAAGAAATAAAATAATTTTTCTATAAGCTTGACAAAGTTTATGGATGAATTGCTTCATATTCAACGAAAAACGTTGGGCGCATTTAGTTCTATGCAATTAACTTCCTTTATAGAGCTATAATTCATATATATATATATATATAAAAAAGATACATACCACACTAAAACACTTAATTAACAAGTAACACTATTTCTTCAAATATTATCAACCATCTTGGATTTGATTGATAATATGTAAATATAATAAAAATTTATTAAAGCTTTTGTGGTTATTTTGATAATTATTAAGAGAATTTTTATTAAAAGACCACATTATTTGTATAAAATTATTTATTAAATTAAAATAATTGTACAACGTTTCAACTGCTTATTCATCAGTCCGCTTGAATCGGAGCAAGCGTACGGTTACTTTGTACAATTATTTTAATTTAATAAATAATTTTATACAAATAATGTGGTCTTTTAATAAAAATTCTCTTAATAATAATAAAAATTCTTTTAAATTTTGATACATACTTTGATATAAGTATATTACAGTGAAAAATAATAAAAGATTAAGTTCTTAGCTCTTAAACTATCAATTTTATTGCATGATAAAAAAAATTATTATTATTACAAAAATTTGACTTGTGTGTGTGATTCTTCTTATAAATAAATTAAACTAAATGCGTCCAACGTTTTTCGTTTAATATGAAGCAATTTATCCATAAACTTTGTCAAGCTTATAGAAAAATTATTTTATTCTTTTTAGTCCATTGAAAAAACGTTATTTTATAAAAAAATTTTATATTTATATTATTTCAGCAATAGTTCAAATTTTATTTCTATTTTTTTTTTTTTTTTTTGAAAGCTTATTTTTAAGATTTTTCTTTAAATTTTTTAATTATGCATATATTCAGATATTCTACAAATATTATTCATACATAGATATACTAATATATATTTCTTGAACATTAAATATAAACAAACCTACATATACCTCCATATAGATGAATGTGTTTTAATTCATAAATAATAATAATTGATTCTACCACCTTCTTTTAAAATAAATAAATAAAATTTCGAAACACATAAAGAAAAATCAATTATTCATAATAGAAATGAATCATCGTTATGAATGATATTGTTAATGGATACAATGATATTGTATACTGAATATTTATCATTAATTTATTTCAATGTTATTTAAGGAAAATGCTTGGGTGTAACTTCATTAAAGGTATATCAGTTAAGAAGTTAAAATTTCTTCCTTATGTTTAGATTTTCTAATCTCTTGAATTACATTGATGTGATCAGAACCACAAATTTAAATAAATAATAATTAAAAGAAGATATTTTACTAAAAAAAAAACAAACAATTAACTTAGTGTATACATTATTTATTGCTCAATATAATTTTATTTACTTATAGAAATATTTTTATTTAATTTTAAATTAATAAAGAAAAATTAATAATAAATAATCTCAGTTCTACTAGAAACGATCTCTAGGTTCAACTCATGAGCCGACCCAATTTTTTTTATATTACGAATCCTAGCGTTAACGGCTACTACTTTAATAATTAATTATACTAAAGTTCGGATCCATCCAACCAAAAAAAAAATGCTAAGCCCTGATTATTAATATTTAGAGATCAAATTTGTAAGCTCCTTTAATTAGAAGGGCGATTTTTTTCTTTTTTGAAATTTAAAATAAAAATATTCATAGTTTAATTAATCAGAACTAATTTTCCTAAAATTTTCAGATTTTCTAATGGAGATGAATCATAAATAAAATTATTGGAAGATAATGTAAAAAAATGCAAAAATAAAAATTTTTAAATTTATTAATTTTTTAGTTAAAGCAAATTTCAAATATCAAATTTTTGGTATTTTAGAAAGAAATTATTATAAAATTTTGACTTTTAATCCTGGAAATATAGGAAAAGACTAATATATATATACAAAATATTTACAACAAAATTTATACATGATAACCATTCTAGAAAATTATTTTAATAAGCAGCATTCTTGAATATACATTAATAATTTTTACCGACCGACAATAGTAAGGGAGGTATTGTTTTCACACAAAATTTCACATGTGGGGATTTTTACATATCTACACGAATCATGTATTTTCTTAACAAAAAAAAGTATTTTTAGCATGATGTCTGTCCGTCTGTCCGTCCGTATAGATGTGTACAGCTTGAACGGCTCAACGGATTTTGATGAAATTTGGTATATATACTTAATGCATCATTATGATGAATTGATCAACTTTTGGTGCAAATCCGGAAACCGGAAGTGGTAGTATTAGCGATCGACGATAGGAAGGGAAGGGTTATTTTCATACCAAATTTCACATGAGGAGATTTTTTACATATCACCACGAATCATGCACTTTGTATTGGTTTTATCCTCGAGAAAAATCATCTTTATTAGTTTTTTCTTAATTTAAAAATATATGACGTCATCCAGCCATTCATGACGTCACAGCCTGGTCTTACATATATATTATAAATAAAATAAAATTAAAAATATTTATGTTCTATCCATATCTGTTTTTTATTACATTAATAGATATATTAAAATTATTTGAAATTGTTTCTGTAGATGGAAATTAATTTACTTCAAACCGTCGGTTGATTCTACGCCTGGCCACAGGTCAACTTATTTAGTTTTATATACACATATTATAAAAAATCAGATGACTAATTCTATCTTTTAATTATTTTAATTAATTCTTATTATTTAAATAAATACTAAAAGATATAATATAATAATTGTTTTATTCAATAATTATAATTATTATTCAAATGCCAAAGGAATGATTTGTTTGTTTTTAAGACGGAAAATTTAACCATTTCATGTTTCATGATAAATAATGTCAAAGAAAGGGCGAAATGCCATTTTATTTACTATTATTATAAGAGTTAAAAGCGTTTACTATAAAATGAGTTAAGTACAAAGCGATAAAAATACAGGTTTAAATTTTTACTATAAGGAAAATATTTTATTTAAATTTTAAATTCACTAGAGATAATTAAATGTAAATTTTACAAATCCATGAAGAGGGAACAAAAAAACATTTCCGAAATGCCTGGGCAAAAAGGAATTGGAGTAGGGGAGCGTCACCTTTGCTAAAGTATGTGAACAGAGAGGGAAGGAACGGTGAATTATATTTCAACCACACTCACACACACACACGCACACCATACACCATCCATACGTACATTTATACACACAAATATACCTACATACAGACATTTTCCCTCTCCCTCTCTCTCTTTGTCTAGTAAGTTATTAGTAAAGAATGAGTGGGAAATAGGAATAATTTCATGAGTGAATGAGTGAATTATTGACTGATTTAATGTAAAATTAAATCAGACACTTCTCGAATAATAGATTTCACTTTCCTTAGATATAATTTTCAGTAAAGCAAAGTGGAGGGTTCAGTGGTTTTGTTTGCCATCAGGTTTCATCAAAGCGTCTGTGGTCTAAAATCAATACACCCTACCATAGGGCGTTCTCTTCTTTTACCCCCCATATCTAATCCTAAAATATATTAGTTTATATATGTACATGAAAACAAAATGAAAAATAGATATTTTTAAATTAAATCAATATTAATAAATTAAATATAATAATAATAATAATAATTAATTTTAATAAAACTAAAAGTGTTGAATGAATGGTGGAGTTTCAATTTCTTGGTTGATTGATTGCGATTCAGGATCGATGTTTTTAAAATTTCATGGAGAGAAAAAAAAAAAGGATAATTAATGATTTAAAGAGACAAAAGGAATATTAAAGACCATGAATTTGAATGTAAATTAAGTATTCTAAATTCGAGTTGCATAAATTTAAGTACATAATTTAATTTATACATTACATATAGATTTTAGAAGCTAGATCATTTTAAATTCTACACATTCCAACATTTCAATAAATTTGACTTATATAAAAATAAACAATCCTATTCATATTGACTTAATTTTGTATAGAATAAAAAGATTAATTTTATTTTAATTTCAATTTAATTCAAATTATGCTTGGTGGTTTATTTAGGAATAGACTAAACAAAATTAATTTAATTTAAAATAATAAAATTTTTATTTTTTTAAAATAAGTAAAAAAAAAGAAAACTTAATATATTACTCTTTTTAAAATTAAATCAAAATCAAAATTAATAAAAATATCAAAATTACTTTAGTTAATTTGATTAAAATATCATGTTTCCATCGTACTGAAGTCTCAAATGATTAAATACCAATCCTGCTCATGAGGAAACATGTTTGAACACTTCTGAACTAAAGGGAATTTTGAGAAATTATAAAAAATTATTATTTATAATATACTATTATTAATTAATTAATAACATATAAAGCTAGAGATATGAGTGAAATGTTTGATTCCTTCGAAACTTCCTAAAAACAAAAACAATTCTGAGAAAAGACAAGTAAAAAAACAACAACATATTTTTGAGGATAAAAATGGCTTTCTATTTCCTCCCATAGGATTAAAATAATATACATTTAATTAAAAGAAATTTTAAATTTATTTATATAATTTTATTTCGATGTTTGTCTTTATATTTATGTCACACATGACACTAAATCTTTAACCAATAATTTAAAAACCAACATTACATACCTTATTATATATCTATTTTACTTAATTTTGAAAATAAAATTTTTAATATTTAAAATAATTCTAATATATACCATATGTTACGAGGGCAGGTCAATAAGTCTATAAGATTTTGAATAAAACAGGTTTTTGCATTAAAAATTATTTTATTTTTCAACGTAGTTTTTTTTGAGTTAAATACATTTCGCGTTCAATGTTTTTCCAATTTTTTATCCCTTCCAAAAAATAAGATTTGTTGAGGACATCCAAATAGTTAATTGTTTGTGAGATGATTTCATCGTTGGAGTCAAATCTTTTTCCGCCCAGTCATTTCTTCAGGCTTGGAAACAAGAAATAGTCATTCGGGACTAAATCTGGAGAATAGGGCGGATGAGAGAGCAATTTATATCCCAATTCATGGATTTTCATGAAAATTCACTTTTTCCATTTTCTTTTCAAATCACGAGGTAGCTGGCTTTTGATGGATGTCAAACAAAAACTAAAAGACCCAGCTGATTAAAATTTCGACAGGAGTCAGTTGCCTGCTGACAGGATCAGTGTTGCCATTTCATTTAAGATATGGGAAATTTAAAAAGTCACGGACTTATTGACCTACTCTCAAATGTATAATGCGATAATCGATACTTATAAATAAACATGTCAAACATAAAATCCCATCAATATGAAATTTAATCGTATGTTCTTACTAATATTTATTTATATTTTGAAATAAATTAGAAGACATATAATTTATTTAGGCATTATAATAATTAAAACACCAATGAATAATTTATTTAATGGATACATTTTGACGAATCATAGATATATTTTTTGATACTTATAACACGACCAAGAACAAAAACAAAAAAAAAACAATTAAAAAATTAAAATTTAACGTAAGTATAGGTAATGTGCCAAAATCTAAAAATACAAATTATTAGAAAAAATCAAAACAAAATCAATGATATAATTTTTAATTTATTTTTAAAAATACTTGAATATTTATACTATTTAAAAGGTTTCTTTTTATAACTTTTTATCTAATAATTATAAATATAAAAATAAATGTGTCACTTTTGCTTGTTTAATATTTAAAATAATTCTTATAAGTATATACCATATGTTACGAGGGTAGGTCAATAAGTCCGTAACATTTTTGATAATGATTGTTACCTGTTGAGAGCATTGTTGTCATTTTATTTAAGAGAAGGGAAATTTAAAAATCACGGACTCTTATTGGCCTGCCTTCGGAAATGCACTCAAATGAGTTTAATAAATCCTATAAAAAAATGTGCTGCGAACATCATTCAAATTTCACTTACCATCCTATACGATTAAATTTCATATTGTTGGGATTTTATGTTTGACATGTTTATTTATAGGTATCGATTATCGCATTATACATTTGAGAGTAGGTCAATAAGTCCGTGACTTTTTAAATTTCCCATATCTTAAATGAAATGGCAACACTGCTCCTACCAGCAGGCAACAATCAGCTGACTCATGTCGAAATTTGAATCAGCTGGGTCTTTTAGTTTTTGTTTCACATCTTTTATTACAAGTAACTTTAATTATATAAAATAAAAAAGTGTATAAAATACTTTAAAGTGTACAAAATCATTCTGTTATTAAAGAAAATGATTTTATTGGTTTAAACTACAAATTAATAGTAAATATAAATAAATTAAATATTGAGTATGGAGATTATATTATAATTTATATAAATATTTTTAAAAAATATAGTAGTAGATGGGGGTGGGGATGGGATAATGGTAAGACCGATGAAATTTGCTCTGAATGTTATATTATCTTCTTCCAATAAAATAGATAACTAACCCTGTTGTGTATTCCTTTGAAGTCAGTTACCAAATTGGATATTTCAGGTGTGGCCACATGCATGCTTTTTTTCAAAACAAGTTAGTAAACCTTTCTTAGCCTTGAACCTTGTATATTCTTTATTATTTTAAATAAAAATAATAATAACTTTTACCAATTATGTTGAATTCAAACAATAATTTATCGATTGACTACATTTCATCCTTTCTATACGATCCTACGTTAATTATTAATACATTGTATTTCATTTATAATGATTGTTGATTTAATACAATTTAAAAAATAAATACAAAAACAAAAAATAAAATAAATTGTGTTATATGATAATTTCATAGCTTGCGCAACCCTTATTTAATAATACTTTGAAGAAAAATAATCAAATTAATATTATTAATGAAAATTGATATGAGATATTAATTCAATAAATATTGCTTAGGAGGTTACACCCACATCTTTCCTTTTTCTAGGCTCACTCAATTGTTTGCAATATTCTTACATAAATTTTAATTTACGCAATCATCGTTTGATGACTAATATTATCCCGTTCAAAAAAGCCATTTTTATTAATAAATCAATTATCGGTATTATTATTATTATTATTATTATATAAATAAATGAATAAATAATTTGTAAATTTTTTTCTCTATTATCTTTCCTTCCCCTTCTATATCTACAATTTATGGATATATAATATATATATATATAATAAATTGCACGTTCCAATTTGTTCCTTTTTCTATCCAATGATAATGAACATATCACTTGGCATATTTTCCACCCTTAATCGTTCATGTAATAATAAGATAATGGAGTGATACTGTAAATAGTTTCATGAGTATTTACCTAGTTGAACATGTAATTTTTGCTTGTCTCATTATCTCATGAGATTTCCCTCCATTTGCAACAAGCGGGTGATGACGCACCGGCAAGGGTTGGGGTCGAAGGGCGTCGGACACTCGGGGGCGGCCCTTCGGGGACATTTCGACGGGGTAGGGCGGCAAACAAGTGTTAACATTCTATCCAAAGCGGATGAAGCAAAGCCATGCATGAGATGCATATAAATGATTTACCATTTTAGGCAAATTGTATTAATCACATTAGGTTACCAGGAATAGATTAAAGTGCATAAATTATTTCAGGGCACAGGAAAGTGATCTAGTATAAAACGATGCACTGATTGTTTTTATTTTCAATTTATACAAAATATGTTCAAATGATAATTTGATAAGCGATATATTTAAATATTTATTTAGAAATATCACATTTATGTGTGTGAATTAGAAATAAATAATAATTCTAATAGATAATGAATAATGAGATACCAAGCAGCCAGCAAGAAAATACCAGTGTTTAGAAAAATAACTAAAATAAAATCCTAAAGATGGCCCTGATACGGGACCGAAATGTTGTTTTGTTTCTTTTCCTGTTGGCTGCTCACTAACTCCAAATTCATTATATATATTTATTCAATATTATTATAAAACTACACAATAAACAATAAATAGTTTTTAAATATAAAAATATGAAGAGTTTACAAATACAAATAGTTATTTTCAGGGATGACTATCTATTTATCTCTGTGGCATAGAATTGAAATAATTTTGTCCCTTTATATTAATCTTGATGAATCAAACCCTTATCCCTTCAACCGATATCGACCCCAGTTCAGTAAATTTGCCCATAAATGTTACATAATTAATATAAAAATATTACTATTAATTCTAGTAATTCTAACAAAGAATTAATCTATATATATAAAAAAAGGTTTTTGTCTGCACATTGCTCAGAATTTAAAAATTTTTGCATATCTTCGCGTTTCATGACCTCTAGAATCCAAAAGTGACTTTAGAATTTTTCATGTCTGTCTGTCTGTCTGTCCGGAAATTTACTATTTTATAGACTCTGAATTGGCTGAACCGATTTCTATGAAATTACATCACAATATTCTTATATACCCCTAGAGTAACATAGGCTATAAATTTTATTTATATGTCAACAATAACCGCAGAAATTAATTTTTTAAAGTTTATATAATTCTCCGTGTTGTTCATTCAAGAGCAGCTCGCGGCTCACTGTCGGCCTAGCGGAATCATTTCAAACAATGAATTATCATAGCTATTCCCAATCAAAGAATTATTATAATATTTCCCTTTTTATTTTAAATTCTAATATTCAAATATCAATTCAATTAGATAATTTATTCTAAAAGTTCCCATTTTAATTAATTTAATAAAATATTTAGATCATATTTATATTAACTTAATTTTTATTTATTCTTTCTATATATTTGAATATATTTCTTCTTTTCTATTTGAAAGTGAAAGGTTAAAAAATCTTGCTAAGAACATTCAATATTTCTATACACAAATTATTCAAAGTATTGGCAAAGCGTATCACTCACAATCAGTTTAATTTGAAATTTTTATAAATTAACAAAGTGAAAATTTTTATTTGTTTAAATTTTATTACAATGAATCAAAAAAAATTAAATATATAGATCACATGATTAAGCGAAGCAAGAAACTTGAGGGAAATAACTGTTGGACGGAGGTCGGACATGACAGAAACTGTAAGCGAAATCTTCATATTGCGACTAATAATTTTCAAATCCCCTAGCACCACAGAATTAGATAAGTTTCTTTTAAGGGAGGAAAATAACTATGATCTAAAAAAATTAATAAATGAACTTAATAATAAAAAAACAAATAAATCAATTAATTTAAATTAATACTATTAATGAATGTATATATTGGTAATTTATATATAGTTTTATACCGTTAATTTTTATAAATTGTCTCAAGTCTCTATTTTTGCATTTTCTCAAGTTTCATTATAATTAAAAATATTCAATAATAATCTAGCAATGAAAATAAAATATCAAAATGTAATGATCAAGAAATATTATACTCTATTTCACTATTATAACATATACAATACTTAAGAACCATAGGCGGAGGAAATATTAGGAGATATCATTGCGGGTTCAGGCCAAATCGACCAACATTAATTAAGATATTATCATTATGACAGATATTAGGAAAAAAATCGCGAATTCAATATTTCTGTTCACTAATTATTTGTAGACTTTAGTAAAACATACGCATGACTCAATATAGATCAGCATAAACTTTTTCAAATTTTGATCTTCAAATTTGGCTTGAAGGTAGTAAAGAAAAAATAAGATACGGAAATCAATTGTAAAATATTAGGTTACCCAGAATACTTAAATATAATAGGAGATTCGGCAATTGCAATTACAGATAGCGAGGAAATATTAATGGAGGTTTGAAATTAATAGTGATAAGAAAAAATATTTAGTAACAAAGAGGAAGAGTATTAACATACAAAATCTTAAGATACAAAATGTAGAATTTGAATATGTTGAAAAATTGAATGTAATCACAAAGGATAATAATATTTGAGAAGAATTTAAATCGGGGTTGCAATCGGGAAACGCCTGTTATCTTGCAATAAAGAGGTTTATCTCATCAAAATTATATCAAAGGGAATATATAAAAAAATTATTTTGCCTGTAGGATAGGATTATTCCCTGCATTTATTGGCCAAAGAAAGATGAGGTCACCGGGGAATGGGGGAGACTGCATAACAAGAAATTGCATGGCCTCTCTGCATCTTCAGAAATAGTTAGGATTATAAAAGGGAAAAAGCTGCGATAGGCAGGGCACGTGGCTAGAATGGGAGAGGAAAAAGATATTGGTGGGGAGACCGATTGGAAAACGTCCGCTTGGAAAACCAATGACGCGTAGGAAGGGACGTAAGAGAGATGGGACAAGTGCTCAGGATAGGGACACTTGGAGAAATGTGGTTGTTGCGGCCAAGAACTTTCGAGTATCTTTGAGCCACATACATATATATACCATATACAATAATAAAATATATAATTAATTTACTGATTAAATAAAAATATATTTTAAATAAGAACACAAAAAGAAATGAATGTTTTATGAAATATATTGATTGAAACAAAATGGATGAAAACCTTTTACTACTTTCAACCAAATACTATGTACCACTCGGGGGTACAGGGGGCGGAGCCCCCGTCTAGGTGTGAAGAACGCCGAAGGCGCTCTGAGCAGCTAGTAAAATATATAAATTTGTATTTTTATTTCTTTACTACTCGAAAGTTCTTGGCCCCAGCAACCACACTTCCCCTATTCTGAGCCACAACCCTCTAATCCCTATTCTCTCCCATCTCTCTCACATCCCTTCCTACATATTTTCAGGGATGACATTTTACAAAAATGCCATTTTATTATGATTTTTATTTTTGTTATCAATATTTTAGTTATTAATTTTTTAGAATAATTAATCTAGTTTAGTTAGATATTTTTAAAAATAAAAAAAAAATTCTTTATTTAGTAGATTGAATGTTTTAATACTCTTTCGAAGGTTATCGCTTCACTATTTAAGTAAGTAATAATAAAATTATCTTTTTATGTCTTTATAATTATTTTAATGATTGAACAAATGTAATAGAAGTATTTATTTATTTTTATTTAAATAAAAACGACGTTAGTGTTATCTGCTAGGGAAGGAATTAACTATTAATTAAGAAATTTATGCACCAAGCCTGGCATGAATTTAAGCCCTTCCTTATCACTTCTTTAGTGGATATGGCGGACTTAGATAAAATAAGGGTGATAAAGAGACTTCCTCAAAATCCATACACTTTACAAATCATTCTATTTCTATCAGAATTTGATAAATAAATATTTTTAAAATAAATAAATAAATAAATATTTTTAAAATTAATAAATAAATAAATATTTTTCAAATAAATAAATAAATAAATATTTTTCAAATTATAATAAATAAAAAAACATTTTATATATTTAGTATTTAACGTTTATGTACTTATTTAAATTTGTATGCCAACGGAAGTGTTTTAAACTTAATTTTTTTAATTATTATACATATATCTTTTATTAATAAGCTTTATTTAATTAAAAAATAATTTATTATTTATAAAGAATCATACACACACATATATAAATAAACACAGTAAAAGGCCCTACGGGCATTGATTTTTAGAAATACGAGTATTAATAAATATTTGAAAAGTAGTATTATAGATATATCTATCGTAAATAAGTTAAAATGAATCAGTAATCATTTAATGATATATTTCTTCATTCGCTAAATACCTATAAATAATTTTCTCAATAAATTTTAAGTACCTATAAATATTTTAAAAATTATTGCTAAGTGTAATTATGTTTTAATCCTGCGTTATTATACCAAAATATATATTATATTAAATTAATCGATTCATTATTTTAATGAATATTTAAAAATACTTTTTTTTTGTTAACGAATTGAAAGTGTATTCATAATAAAAAAAAAATATTGAATTTTATGGATGAAATAAATCATTGATTAGAAAACGAGTATAGAGGGGTTATGGAAGATGCATAAATAATATAAAAATATATGCGTTGTTCTCTTGTTTTGTTCTCTATTTTTCAATATCAATGTTGATTTAAATATTGTTAATTTCAATTTAATTTTGAAAAACAAAACTGAAAAACGGCTTAATTAATGGATTGAAATGATTTCAAATAAAAATAATAATAAAAAAAAATAAATAAATAAAAAAGAAAAAAAATAAAATAAAATAAAATAAAATAAAGAGAAAGTGAATGGGAGAGAGAAATTGAAAATATGTTGGCGAGAATTCGTAACGACATATAAAATAACATCAAGAGGTCGCACTTGATTTGAGTTTGATAGGTTATGATAAATGGAATTTGAGGAAAAAAAAAAACAGGCAAAAGAATAATGGCGGATTGAAAAGGGTGGGGTGGGGTGGGGAGGGCAAACTGACTTCTTTGTTTGTGACAAGCATCTGGTCGGATGGACCAACCGTCAACTGGCTATCCTTCAAGTCCAATCGATTCGCCGCCACTGCAAGACGGGAACCAAATATCAAAGATCAATTGCACTGTCTCAACTCTCATATTCAAATCAGGTGAGGATTCTTTCAGGAAAAAGACCCTGAAAGGGAGCAGCTGAAAAGATCAGCCGAGGCTGGTAAAAGAAGCAACGGTGTGGGGAGCCAGCTGGGGCGACTTCAAAAGCCACTTGGAATAAAGACAGAGAGAGAGAGAGAGAGAGAGAGAGAGAGAAAATAATAATTAGAAAGATAATCAGTGAGGGGATACCCATAACTGCTGTTATTTATTTTATTTTTCCTGAAGGTACTTTTTTTTTATCATTATTAGATTTTGTTTTTTAATTGTCCACTAAAGGAAAATATTTTTTTTTTTGACTTTGATCGTTAATTATCATCGATCATTGAATTAAATCAAGTAATTTTAATACTTAATTAGGATTGTGTTCAAGTAAAAAAAAAAAAAAAACTATGGAAATCATTGATATTTTTTTTTTAATTATTCTTTGATAATAAGGATAGGGGTAGGAAATGGTATATATAATAGAATCAGGTTTAATTTATTTTTTTATACATGAAATTCTAAAAGTGTAATGAGATCAGCTATTTTTGTTTTGAAATTTATCTAATTAAAATTTTAATATTCATTTAAATATTCATCATAATAAGTTGACCTGTGGCCAGGTCCGAATCGACCGACGGTTTGAAATAAATTAATTTCCAGCTACAGAAACAATTTCAAATAATTTTAATATATCTATTAATGTAATAAAAAACAGATATGGATATAACATAAATATTTTTAATTTTATTTTATTTATAATATCTAGCTGAAGTAGCCGGCGTTGCCCGTGATCATAATAAGGAGGCTGTGACGTCATGAAGGGCTGGGTGACGTTATATAATTTTAAATTAAGAAAAACATAATGAAGATGATTTTTCCCGAGGATAAAACCAATACATTCGTGGTGATATGTAAAAAAATCTCCTCATGTGAAATTTGGTGTGAAATAACCCTTCCCTTCCTATCGTCGATCGCTAATACTACCACTTCCGGTTTCCGGATTTGCACCAAAAGTTGATCAATTCATCCCACTGATGCATTAAGTTAATATACCAAATTTCATCAAAATCGGTTGAGCCGTTCAGGCTGTACACATCTATACGGACGGACAGACATCATGCTAAAAATACTTTTTTCTGTTAAAAAAATGCATGGAGATATGTAAAAATCTCCAAATGTGAAATTTGGTGTGAAAACAATACCTCCCTTACTATCGTCGGTCGGTAAAAATATTAATCATAATAATATTCCTCCACCTAAGCTTTATCTATCATTTTAAAAGTGTTTTTATAAAGTTTTGATTTATTTACAATAAACACATTAATTATGATTAATTTATTTTTCTTTTTTTAAATTTTCACTCTATACCTTTTGTATTTTCATTTATGCATTAATTTAATTTAATATAGAACCTTTATGAATTTGAGGATAACCTCGAAGAAGTTGTGGTCACTCATTCATCTTGACAAAGGAAAAAAAGATCTTTATCATAACTTGATTGTTATATCAAGATACAGTAGAGAAACAATATTTAGTTAGATAGGAAGAGAATTGGGAGAGAATGAAAATAGGATGGAGGTGGTTGTTGTGAGTGAGATAATAATTACATAAATATGTATATTCATTATACTATTTTGATTTTAATTAACGTAACGAAAAATATATATTTTTTTTCTATTAATAGCGTGCATGCAAGTCGAAAAATAATATTTTCATAAACGAGACTACATTGACTTGAATACTTCTTTCGAATAATTATATTGATTTTTTTATTTCATTATTGTTAATTTACTGAAACAATAATAATAAATAATTATAAAAATATGCATCCACCTACACTTTATATATCATTCTAATGATATTTTTATAATATTTTGATTCATTTACAATAAACATTAATTATGATTCATTTATTTTTATATTTTTAAATTTTTATTATATTTTCACCCTATATCTTTCGTATTTTCATTCGTGCATGAATTTAATTTGTTTTGCAATATGACGTTTTGACTTCCAATTATTTTCAAAATTCAATATATTACGAGATAAAAATCAATAGGAGTAAACAGAATTATCAAGAGAGCGGAAAAGAGGGGTGATAGCATTACGAAAAATGACATAATTATTTAGAAAGGGTGAACAAAAGGGTTGGCCCTTAACATTTAATAAATCATTAAGAAGATATTATAAAGATAAACATAACCTATTTTTTTTTTAAACAAAATGTAGTTTGTCTATCTTTGCTTCATTTGTCAACTCCATAACCCGTTCGATAATACCGCGCACATCTTCCTGGTTACTTGCTCAACACATTAGTTTAATTTAATACGTTTTATAACTGAGAGAATCAAATCGCAAACCTTCTTCCCTCGATTCCCTCTTCCTCGATTACAGCGCAATAATAAAATCTTTTGAGATTAACTGGTTAGTCTATGGAATGAGCATAGAGATAAAATGAAAGAAGCTTGAAAGCACTGTCTCTCATGGAAAATTTAATTTAAAATAAAAAAAATTAAAAGATTTTTATATAAAAAAGAAATAAATTTATCAGAATTGAAATCATGAAGTAAATATAATTAAATCAATGTATGATTACTATATATACGAAGATGGGGTGAAAAGTTTCCGGGCTGACCAAGAAATGGCGCCACTAGATCTACTTTTGGAGCGGCGTCCTACAGTATCATTCCTACCGAGCTTGTATGTACAGTTTCAGCCAAATCGCTACGTTAGTTTGCGTTTGAGAGCACATTGCGCGAGACGCTTCCGTTGTTTTCGTGAAAATGGAAAAATTGGAAAAACGTGCTGTCATACTTCTCTTTGAAAGATTTTACACCAAAACAAATAAAAGAAGAGATGGATTCAACATTTGGAGACTCCTCCCCATCATATTCAACTATTAAGCAGTGGGTTTCTGAATTTAAAATGGGTCGTGTGAGTACCTTTGACGAGCCTCGCTCAGGACGGCCCGTTGAAGTCACAACTTCAGAAATGATTGAGAAAATCCATAAAATAGTGTTGGAAGACCGCAGGTTGAAAGAGCATGAGATAGCTGAGACCTGTAAAAAAATTTAAAAACATCGTTTTTCTTGGTCAGGCAGGAAACTTTTCACCCCACCCTCGTATATACGGGGAAGGTCAATAAATCGGTGACTTTTGAATGAAACTCAGATATTTTGATAAAAAATTATTTTATTTTTCAACCTAGTCTCTTATGAGCTCTATACACTAACGTTTTACCAATTTTTTATATTTTCCAAAAAATAAGATTTTTTGAGGACATCCAAATAGGTAATTGTTTGTGAGATGATTTCATCGTTGGAGTTAAATCTCTTTCCACCCAGTCATTTCTTCAGGCTTGGAAACAAGAAATAGTCATTCGGGACTAAATCCGGAGAATAGGGCGGATGAGAGAGCAATTTGTATCCCAATCATGGATTTTCACGAAAATTCACTTTTTCCATTTTCTACTCAAATCACGAGGTAGTCTGCTTTTAATGGATGTCAAACAAAAACTTAAAGACCCAGCTGGTTTAAATTTCGACATGAGTCAGTTGATTGTTGCCTGCTGGCAGGAGCAGTGTTGCCATTTCATTTAAGATATGGGAAATTAAAAAAGTCACGGACTTATTGGTCTACTATATCTGTATAAATGCGATAATGGATACTTATAAATAAACATGTCAAATATAAAATCTCATCTGTATGAAATTTAATTATTATAAATAATCGTTTGTTCTTACTAATATTTATTTATATTTTAAAATAAATTGGAAGACATATAATTTATTTAGGCATTATAATAGTTAAATGTATTAAACACGAATGAATAATTTATTTAATGCAGGGGTTTCCAATCTTTTCTGGTTTGCGGCTCCCTAAATAATCGGAATTTTTCCGAGGCTCCCTTAATACATCAGATTTTTATAAAAAAATTTTACTTTCTTGGAAAAATTGGAAAACTTTTCTTTTTTAAAATTACCCATTTAACAGCGAAAAATTAAAAATCTTACAGGATTGTTGACGGAAAATTTCAAGTATTAGAAAATTTAATTGAATATTTCGGACTCCCCGGGGAGTGGCGCCTCATACTTTGGGAATCACTGATTAAATGGATAAATTTTGACCAACCATAGATATATTTTTTGATACTTATAACACGACCAAGAACAAAAACATAAAAAAAACAATTAAAAAATTAAAATTTAACCTAAGTATAGGTAATGTGCCAAAATCAAAACAAAATCAATGATATAATTTTTAAATTATTTTTAAAAATACTTGAATATATTTATACTCTATATAAAAGGTTTCTTTTTATAAACGAAAGTTTATCTACTTATTATAAATATAAAAATAAATGTGTCACTTTTGCTTGTTCCGTTTAACATTTTTTTTTTAAATTACATTATTTATTTAACATGTTTGTATGAAGTAGGGGGAGTGGGTGAGATGCAACAACTTGAATTGGATGGGCGCGGAGGTTATCTTCCCGAGGGTCTTGTCCGCTACATGTTACTTACTAACTGCCTTGGGCATTAAATCTTATATAATATATATTGTGTATTTATGAGAATGAAAAGAGCTTTATAAGTTATCTACATTTAAAAAAGATAATTAAGTGAAGATTTTAATGTTGGAAGAATTTTAAAATAACAATGTTATTATATTCATTTTGAAAATAATATTATATAATAAAGTATAGATATTTTCATTTAATATAGATGTATACGTATTTACGAATACAAGTTTTTAATTTTTACCTTTTTATAAAATCAATAGGAAAAAATTTCCTTTTAAATATCAAAGACACTACTTAAAATGTAATTTCATCTTTCAAATAGAAAAAGCTATATTTCAAAAATTAAAATAAAACAAGCAAGAAAGAAAAAGAAATAATATTTATTATTATTTATTATCAATTAAATTAAATATATATTATTTAAGTACATTCTCCATTATCTACTATATTTGTTTATACGAGGTTTGTTCAAAAGAAAAGGTGAATTTTTCAATTATTTCGAAAAGTATTTATTTATTCATCAATATTCATTTTGTCCCCTTAAAAGTAATTCTCCTCAGATATAATGCCCTTATGTGTTAGCGCTTCTTCCAATCGTCAAAGCTCTTCTGAAATGCGCTTTTTGGTATCGGTATGGCCATCAGCTCGTTCTTCAATTCCTCCTTTATCTCATCAATGGTCTCTTCAGTATTGGAAATAGGATAAAGTCGCAGGGAGTCAAATCTGGTGAATACGGAGGTTGAGGCATGATTGCGGGGTTGTTTTTGTCCAAAAAATCACGAACAAGCAATGATGTGTGAGCTGGTGCAGAATCCATGATTTGTTTTTCTACAGTTCCGATCATTTGAGCCGTATTGCTTCACGCAAATGTTGTAAAAGCACCAGTAGATGGCCACTCAAGCAGTTTTTAACCGTTACTAAACGGTGTATGTGCTGGATGATAACGTATATCGATAGTCTAAACACCAATTAATTATGAACAATTAACAGATAACTTTATTTTCAAAAAGTCTATGAGTAAAAAAATTAAAAAAACAAAAAAATTGCGCTAGTAGTTGGCCACTTTGATACTAGGAAAAATTAGTAGATGGCCACTTACTGCGCCAATAGTTGCTCATTTAGTTTGAATGCCATATTTTATTAATTTACTTATTTATTTAGAAATTCACCCTATTTGGACCCTTATATTGTTCCTGAAAATATTTACAGAAAAGTAAATTGATCAATATTATAAAAATAAAGAGCAGAGATAAAAATAAGCCGGAGTGTCTCCACTCGACTATCTCGCAATTTGAATTGGATTAAATAACATATATTATATTTAAATTAAATTTAATTAATTATAAATTAAAATTAATCAATAATATTTATTAAATCAGCGCATGTTTGGCTCTGTTGATGGCACCACGTTACTTGTTGGAACGTTGCAGTGTTAAAAAATTAATTCTGGTACTTTCAGCGATTCAATCAAGCTGAAATTCTATATATAGCAGTTTTACACATTTTTTAATCATGTAAAAAACTATCAAACATATATCTTTATCTTTACGGTCACTTTAGAGGAAAAAAATCAAAACGTTGTAGGTAATGACCCTCTTCCGGTTGGGCTATATTTCTCAAAAGTTAATAGAAAACTTCGAATTTTGAATAATGTCCGTATACCAAATTTCATGATTCTAGCTCAAACCTTTTTTGCGTGAATAATTTTTTTAAGCAATAAATTCAAAGTTTTAGTAGTTGGCTTAAATAAAGACCAGTAATTGCCCATCCCGGCCCATTACTAAAATAAAACAAGATAACCCAAATATTGTTAAGCCATTAATTCTTAATTTTTTTCGGTCCCAATAAAAAGGAAAAAAACAAATTAAAATTAATATACGAAATAGCCAATAGTTGCTAACTACTAAATTTTTTTGAAAAATAGATGCTAGTAATGGGCCACCCCCTATTGATCACATTGTAAACAACAATGCATTTTTAATTAGTAAATTTGTTTGCTAAAACCTCACAAAATGTAGTACAAAATAATTTTATATAGAAAATTAAGTATATACTTCAAAATGTGCTGCATACCAGAACTATTTGCTTACTATAATACTTAAGAAATTACCTTTATTAGCTGTGTTGAGAGATCCGTCTAAAGTCAAGATGAGGCATCATGGAACTAAGGGTTGTCAATATGCGTGAGATTTATTGACACTCTCACAGATGATTGCACTATCTCATAGGCTAACAATAGATTGAAAATTCTTTTTAAAACTCTTATTTTATGTATTTTTTAGAAAAGTGGCCAACTACTGGCGGGTGGCCAATTACTGGGGGTTTTACCTTAATATAATATAATTATTTATCATTATATTATTTAACTTAGTAAGTCATACATTTTATAAAATACTAAATTCAATTTCATTAACTATTACTTCCGGTGGGAAATAAAAATAAAAAATGACAAATAGTTTCAAACCAAAATGTCCAATAATATGATTTATATATATTTATATATATGTTTAATCAATTTTTATTAATACAATGTTTAATAAAGTCCTTAAATTGAAATTCGACATTTACCGGAAATTCATTGATTCTATTATACCCATTTAGAGTCATTGATTTGATCGTTGTAAACAATTTTCTCGACGTAATAAAATCAAAACAACAGATATTGACTGTAGTAGAATTTTGATTCTAATCAGTTGGAACATCATAGAGAGTTTATTTCGCAGTTTATTCAATCTTTATATCTTTCTATGCAATTATTTATTCGTTTTTAATCTCTACAAAATATTTGATATAAATTTTTTAATTAATCTTTAACTTTTTAATATTGTCTTTTCTTTATTAAATAACGTTTAACAATATTTGGAATTTGTTGTTCAGGTGTAAGATACAGGTTAATAACAAGCAACTTTGTTTTGAGATTTCAATCTCATCTGCAGTAAGATAAGAAAAAAGAATTCTTAAAAAAAATAATATAAAATTAACCTCAGAATTATTTATTAATAAAGTTTTTTTAATATTTTTATACATATAAAATGATTCCAGTGGATTGAATAAATGTGTGTATAATAACGTTAAATATCTATATCTATATACCTATATTTAGTACCTGGTTCACCGAGACGCCGTTAGGTACTTTAAAAAAATACGTATTCCTTGTGAACTATGAATATTTAAGATAAAGATTAAGATTATTATTTAAAATAAATAAACGACAAAATATATGAAACAATTTCAAATAATTTAAAAGAACTAAATAAACTAAATTAAAAAAAAAGTCATAAAACATACAGCCCTTAAACGTACGCATTAATTGAAAGACAGAAAAGTATGGCCTGCGGATATAACATAATATATATTTTGTAATTTGATTACAAAAATATATATTTTTTTTAATTTTATTTTGTATTTAAGGAAGCGCTGTCCGGCGTTGCCTGGCGCCATTTTTTATTATTAAAATTCCTATTTAATTAAGAAAAACTAACAAAGATGATTTTTCCCGAGGCTGAAATTAATACAGATCGATTTTTTTTTTATAAATATTATCTATTGTGTAAATTTCAAAAAAATCCTTAAAGGGGTTTATATCTCAAAAATATACGAATATATATATATATATATATACAATTTTTACTATCATAATAAGATAAGATAAGATATATATATATATAAGATAAGTGTTCAGCAAATCATTTGACTAACAATAAGTATAGTAAAGGGTTATATGGTTTAACTCCTCCTTTCCTTTCTTTTTTTATAAAAATTAGCAGAAAATATTAAAAAATTATATTATTTTTTAAAATAAGAGTAGCGGGTGGTCACTCTCTATGACCTCAATAGAGATAAATCCACTTCAGGAAAGCAACTCTGCTCACCCAATCCACGACTTTTCAATTGAGGAAGTCGAGTCCCAAACCCTAATCAAAAATCCAAAATAGCCCATCAATTCAATATTAAACTTTTTCATATATCCTCTCCCACTCCAGGGTCAGAATCCCGCGACAAGTCGGCTGGAAGTTTTCTTCAAGTTCACATCACAGATGGACAGGACCCTTGAATATAGGCTATTCAGATCAGCAGACCCCGCAAGGGACAAATATTAGGAAGAGGAGGATTATTTTTTAAAACAAAACAAAATATAAATACTGTTAATTCAAACAATTTTATAAAATAAAATTGATTTTATATTTATTATAAGATATACTGTATGTATTAATGAAAATATCACATTGATTTAATCTCGTAATATAATAATTTAAAGGAATTAGGAGTTAATAGAAAGTGGATGGAGTTGACTCAAGAAAAGATTCGAAGAATTTACTCCAAAAACTCCATAATATCTTTTATTATTTAAATTAGAATATTAATTAAAGTAAATAAATAATGTTATTTTTATAGCTATAATACAATATATTAATCCAATTTGAGTTTAAAGCCCCTTGAAGGGAGGAAGGTAATCAGGTGTAGTGTGCATCTCAGGAATCAACTTAATAATATTGATTACAATCTCACTGGTGAAATTCTTCACTCATGTTGAAAATATGCTCTCGTCAAGTTTATTAATCGCAATATATATTAATAGATTAGCTAGTTGATCTAATATTTGTTTGCAGGAAGAGTAAGCAGCAGGCAGGCCATTTGGCAAGTGTGAATGTAGGGTGGTTTGACGTCGTCATCGCCTCCATTCCTCGAGTGGAGGCTGAAACATTCACTGAAGGGCTGAAAGCATGAAGGGCACGCGCTTTCAGGGGGGGATTTATCGACCCCACACTTTCCTCCCTATACCCCTCGTTCGCTTCCAGCTGGTGGCTTCTGCTGCTGGTCTCCATAGATCAAAAATGTGGCCAAAACAGATTTCGCTCCATGACAATCGAGAAATAGAATAATGAATAAAACAAAAATCGAATCGCCTATATATTTCAGTGTAAATCCTATCGAAATTTATGACCACAATGTTTTTCGAACAAGATTTAATATTCATCTTCGTCAATTTTTTTTTTTTTTTTTTATTAATACAATAATTGCTTTTATATATATATATATATATATATATATATATATATATATATTTATAGATAGACAGAGAAGGGGAAATACTACATGTTCAAATGACATGCGATCCTGTTATCTATAGTATTGTGGTTCAATATCATATATTTTTCCCAATTTACTATAAATTATCAATTACTAATGTTCTAATTATTTTATTCAATTATTTTATTTTTTTTTAATTAATCTAATCTTTTATATATTAATTATAAAAACGGCTCTTTACTCTTTTATACTTGCTTGTTATTATATAATTATATTGATATATTTATTATCTTGGGTTTGAGGTCAAGCACGTAAACCCCTCCACTCCCTTCCTATATATTCGCCTGATTATAATGCCTATCTATTATAAATAAAAATATTTTTGTAATTTTTTTATTTTTTTTTTTTTTTTTTGGTTTTTTTTGTGAATTTATTTATTTAATTTATTATTATTTGCATTATAGATACACTAGGATGTTTATTTCATCCGAGTTTGATAAATATCCAACACACAAACAAAGGGTATTTAGTTCTTTAATAGTCAGTTTTATATTATTCCATACTTTAACATAACGTAGTATTGTTTCGTTCTTTGACGTTCAATTGGATACAATTCATCTCTCATTTCTTATCCTCAACTCTCGAAGGTATTTTATTAATAAATACAAATTTTATTCTACATATTTAATTAATCTATTTAATAATATTTATTATTTTAATAACATTATCATTAAACCTATTTTCATTAATATTCAATGTTAATAAAATAATCACTCTCTTTGAAAGTAATTTTAATAAAAATTTATTTATGTTTAAAAATTCTAATAACATTATTTTAATATTAATATTAAACATTTATATAAAATATTCCAATGAGAAAAAAAAATACTAAATATTATTATTATCAATCTTTTTAAATATATATTTCTCAAGTTATATTAATAATCGTTATATTAAATGAATAATATTCCGAATATTATTTTTTTTTATATTAATATAATAATAATCATTCTAATCTTAAATTAATTTAAATAAATTATAAATAATTTTTATTAGTTTTTAAATATGGTATGATCTAATGGGTCATTATTAACCATGCCAAATGATAAAAGTAGATTAGATACGCAATAATTTTGTATATTAGGGATGGAGATTATTTTTTTATTAATTATAATTAGTAATTCATAATTAATTCATTATTGATCCTATTTTATCGGCCAGTTAATATTTTAATTTTTGAAAATTCTTAAATTTTCTTTTATTTCTTAATTCTTTAATTTCATTAATTATTTACATTGATCGAAATAGAGAGAGGGAACAAATATATTATTTAGAAAAATAAAATAAAAATAAAAATAATAATTTTATATAAATTTATTAAGTATAATAATTTACAAGAAAAGAAAAATATTTATATTTAAATTCATTATTGTAAATTATAGATTTAAATAAAATTTTAATTTTATTAACTAATTATCTATTTATTTATTTTGATATTAAAATTAATTATATCGTATTGAAATCAATTTATTAGTAATTTATTCATTTCAACTATGAATATATTATATATATATATATAATAAAAACATTATTAGTAATATTAATATATAAAATTATTTATTAATTTATGTCTTGCGCTAATGTGTTTTTTACACATTAATTTCAACAAATTTTAAATAATATCACATCAGATTTATGATAAAAATAAAACCTAATTTACTTACATATGTTTCTTTTTCAATAAAGAGTTGGTATCTAAATGTCTTTGATAAAACAACCAATAACATTATTTATGATTAATGAGGGTTATCTGTTTAACTTTCGGACTACTCCAATAAATTGGAGAGACACGACTGGAAAGGCCAATTTTCTACCGTACGAGGGTGTCTTTAAGCTGTCACCCCTCCACGTCCAATAGGTTAAGTGAGTAGACTAGACCATTAGATTACTGGTGATATTAGAGGATCTAAAAAATTATTATGTTCTGTTTATTTTGACGAACACTGAAATTCTGATATTCTCATATTCATCGGAAAATAAAAATAAATAATTGATAAGATAGGCCCCTCCTAAACAAATTAATTGAAGAATTTATTTACATTTATAAAAATCTCTGATTTCTATTAATAAATTTTATTCTCATTAATCAAAAGTTTATTATATTATTATATCAAATATAAATTTTTATATATTATCAATTAGAAATGAAAAAGTTACTAATGGAAGTTAAAATCAATATAAATATGTAATTTATAAATATCTTTAAATTAAAAATTGATAGGTATATTATTTAATTAATTAATATTTACGAATATAAAGTAAATATCATAGAACTTAAATAGACAAAAAAAAAAATATAAAAAATTATCTTTTTTTTAAAATTGCAAAATCACTAAATATAAATATGATTTTAAAATATAATAAATATACTTTAGACTTAGAACGGGTAAAAACATAAAAATCATTTTGCTGTATATTACATTTTTCAAATACCAAGAGACAATGTTATTTAAAAAAATTGATTAAATCAGTGAATGTAAAGAGGCTCTTAAACACAACATTTCTGACTTTTTTTCAATTTTTTACACTTATTTTTTTCTTTGTGGGCCGTCAAATTTTTAAACCGTTAAAAGTGGACTGCGGTAAAAAAAAATGGTTGAGAACCACTGAGTTAGAGTTATAAAACCGGTAAGGTTGCGATGGGTAGAGCATGTGGCTAGAATGGGAGAAGAAAGAATGGCGAAGGGTATATTTGTGGGGAAACCGATTGGGAAATTTCCGCTTGGAAGACCAAAGACTCGGTGAGTAGACAATGTACGTGAGAGAGATGGTAGAGGGTAGGGGTTGGATGGTTGTGGCTTAGGATAGGGACTCTTGGAGAAATGTAGCTCAGGATAGGGACATATGAGGAAATGTGGTTGCTGCTGCGGTCAAGAACTTTGGAGTTCTGTAGAACCACAGAGATAAAAAGTTAGATATTATTGTACTGGCCGTTCCCGGTATCATATGCTGCCGGCGGCATAAAACTCTTCTTATTGTTAGAGGGACAAAACCGGCTTATACCAAATACTTATAAAATAACACAATGTTTAAATATAAAATTATATACTTCATTTAAATCGTCGTAATAATTTTTTGAATTTCAGAAATTAGAAATAAATGAATTATTAAAATTAATTTAAAATTTCAATTAATAAAACAAATTTGTGAAGAATGAAATAATCCGGAAAAACTCCTTTTTCTCTTCAATTTATTTGCTTATTGAATTTTTATATTAATAACATATTTTAAAAGATTTATTACTGTTTAATATATGTAATAGAATTACATTTGTTTTTATTGGTAAATATATAATATTTAATTTCACTAACTAAATCGATCAAAGATCAATGGCAATATATTATTTTCTATTTTATAAAAATGAAAATAAAAATATCTCTATCAAGATAAACACAAAGAGAGCGAGAGAGAGATATTGAGAGAGTTCAAAAGAGATTTGAAATCGATATCCGTGATGTCATTTCAATCTCTGACAAGACAATTGACAAATAAACAAATCCTTTATCGGAAGAAATAATCGAAAAATATTTACATATGTTATAAAGGTGTTGAAGGTAAATAAAAAAAATTGATAATAAATAGTTCTATCTCAATAGGGAAATTGTTCTTTATCTCATGATGTATTTCGAGGATTAATCGCCTCTGTTCCGAATTCTTATCGATTGATTCACCCCTCCCCCCTCCTCAAAACATACACACACACACACCAAAGTGGATGATTTACTAACCCAAGAAAAAGAGGCAAACATTCGTAGAGCAAGCAACTCAACGAGGGTGTGTTGCATCTCCTAGGTTTTGGCGCCCCAAAGCCGGTTCAGTCAACCACCCTTCCTTCCCCTAGATAGTCGTGCAACCGAGGGGAAATACAATACTACTATTTTAGGTAAGATACCATATAAATATGTCCATGTCAATATATACAAGTATAACTATCTTTATTTATATCGTTAATGGGAGAGTATGTAATAATAAATAATTATGTCTATCAATTGATAATATTTATAACTTACTTAATTAATAAAAACAAATAATGATATTATATCTTTTTTATAATTCAATGGTGATAAATTAAAATATATTTTAATATTCCTAGTATTTTTGCAATCATATATATATATCATCTTTCTTCTAAGGCTCAAAACCACTTGCGATTTTTTTCTCCCTAATAATTTTAATTTAAATTGAGCAACAAATAATTGAAAAATTATTTAGAAAAAGAAAACTGGTAATTTAAACACAACATATAGAATATAGAATATTTATTATTTCTATGTATATATAATAAAATATATAATAATATATGCTATTCATATATATATTGAAATTGAAAAAATAAAATAAAATATAAAATAATACAGCATATTTATTGAACAATAAAATTTTGGAGCAAGTGTTACCAGTTGCCTAAATATCAGGAGTTACTATTAACTGACTTCAATTTAATTTTAAATCAGTGTTTGTAAGTTTGGATGCTCACGCAATATGAGAGAAGTCCCTTAAAGAACTACGCCCCACTAATTTTTAATCTTGGGCTGTGATTATCAGATTAAATATATATTTATTGTAGTTTATATTCTAGTTTCTCCTCATAACAAGAATATTTAATTCTTATTAATTATTTATTTATTTATTAAACAAAAATCGGGTAAATATATTCATGTTTTTTTTGCTTTGATTTACTATCAAAATAATAAAATTTCTTAACTTAACGTAAGGGTTTATTGTATTAATTAACTGAAATTGTATATTATGTAGAAAACATAAAAATTAAATTCATAATGAAATGATTATTATTATAAAAGTAGATTAATTATATTATAAAAAGATTTTATAAGGTCTGTGTCAGAAAATATATTAACAAGAACAGTAATGTAAAATATTCATGAATTTCTCTAAAATCCAAAGCTAAATGTATGATGCTGATCCTCTCCCCTCGACAAAATATACAATACTTTACCTTCTGATGGGCAAGAATTCCCTTCGGCCTGTCTTCCATTTCAACTTCCGATTCCATCTCATTTAAATGTATACATATAAAACAAAGGAGTTTCTATTAATAAAAACATTACTGTATTCAAATAAGTTGGATTATAAAGTTTTTCCTTTAAAATCAAGTACGTGACATAAAATCATTTTAAATTTTGAATGTTATATTACTTACATTATATGGTATTTTAGCAATTTTATTCATATTAAAGAAAATATTCGTAGAATGCTAATAAAATTATAATTTATATCAATGTAAGCAATATATATATATATATATTAAAATTCTTAAAACAAACCATATAAAAGAAAATAATCAAATTTATACAAATGATATTTATTTAATATTTTATTAAAATGGGAATTAATAATATCACACATAATGATTCTTTATTAAAAATAGAAATATTATATATCAATCTATCTAGGCTTATTATACAAGCAGATAATGGAAAATATAAATATACATATAGCTTTATATGAATACTAATATTATTATTATTATATTATAAAATTATTATCAAAGGGGATAAAAATTAAAATATATAAAACAACTATTATGTCGGTTGTATTATATGGGCGTGAGGCATGGTCTATGACCTTAGGTGACGAGAGTAGATTTAGAGTATTTGAGAATAGGATTCTTCGCAGCATTTATGGGCCAAAGAAAGATGAGGTCACCGGGGAATGGCGGAGACTGCATAACGAGGAATTGCATGACCTCTATGCAGTTCCAGATATAGTTAAAATTATAAAATTGAGAAGGCTGCGATAGTTAGGGCACGTGGCTAGAATGGGAGAGGAAAGAATGGCGAAACATATATTGGTGGGGAGACTGATTGGAAGACCAAGAACGCGGTGGGTGGATATTGTAGGAAGGGACTTGAGAGAGATGGAAGAAAGAGGGATTGGAGGGTTGTGTGGCTCAGAATAGGGATGCTTGGAAGGGTGTGGTTGCTACGACCAAGAACTTTTGAGTTCCGAAGAGCCACAGAGATAGATAGATAGATTATTACCGACCGACGATAGTAAGGGAGGTATTGTTTTCACACCAAATTTCACATGTGGAGATTTTTACATATCTCCACGAATCATGCATTTTCTTAAGAGAAAAAAGTATTTTTAGCATGATGTCTGTCCGTCTGTCCGTCCGTCCGTCTGTCCGTCCGTATAGATGTGTACAGCCTGAACGACTTAACGGATTTTGATGAAATTTGGTATATTTACTTAATGCATCAGTGGGATGAATTGATCAACTTTTGGTGCAAATCCGGAAACCGGAAGTGGTAGTATTAGCGATCGACGATAAGAAGGGAAGGGTTATTTTCGCACCAAATTTCACATAAGGAGATTTTTTTACATATCACCACGAATGTATTGGTATTATCCTCGGGAAAAATCATCTTCATTATGTTTTTCTTAATTTAAAATTATATGACGTCACCCAGCCCTTCATGACGTCACAGCCTCGGGTAACGCCGGCAACGCCGGCTACCCCAGCTATATATTATAAATAAAATAAAATTAAAAATATTTATGTTATATCCATATCTGTTTTTACATTAATAGATATATAAAATTATTTGAAATTGTTTCTGTAGCTGGAAATTAATTTATTTCAAACCGTCGGTCGGTTCGGACCTGGCCACAGGTCAACTTATTATTATTATTATTCTATATGGTATATCTCAGGTTGTTCTCTCAGCTATGGTTCCATATTTGAACTGAACTTATTATTATTATTATTATTAACTTCATATAAATACAAAAATACAAATTTATATATTTTATTAATTCTTTGTTAGAATTGCTAGAATTAATAGTAATATTTTTATATTAATTATGTAACATTTACGGGCAAATTTATTGAACTGGGGTCGATATCGGTTGAAGGGATAAGGGTTTGATTCATCAGGATTAATAAAAAGGGAGAAAATTATTTCAATTCTATCCTCTTCCTCTATCAGCATTCACCATGCCTTAATTAACAAATTCTTTTATATTTAAATTATGAGAAAATTTTTCATATGATATGAAATGTATATTATTTAATTCTCTATAAATTATTTCAATTATTTTTTTTTATTTTCTTATATTTTAAGAAAAATGGCCATTTTACTTTTTTAATACTATTTATTTTGGTTATTTAAATTGAGAAAATTTTTTATTTGAGATAAAATTTATTGAATAAAATTCTCTATATAAATTATTTATACATAAGTATATATATATATATATATGTAATTTTCTATATATGTATTTTATAATTCAAGAAATATGGCTATTTGACTTTTTTAATATTTATTTATTTATTTATGGATCAATTTAAGCGAAAATGTTGCCAGGTCGTTATAATTTATCATACCAATATTATCTCAAATATAAAATTTAGTTATTATCTCAGTTTTAGCGTTTGACGAAATTTTTATTCAAAAATTTCTGCCACACACACACATATATATATAAAACAGCCTAGATCGTTCTATGCATGTATAACAAACGCTACATGTGGTGCCTTTGGTGGCCCAGTTAAAAAGTTGACACTCAATATAAAATTAATAATTCTAGAAATTTCCATACAACGAATGTTTATAATATTTAATTTTTACTATTCAATAATATTCAATAATATTAAAAGTAAAATCAATTTCGATTAAAATAAATATTACTTTTAATTGATTAAAAATAAAAAACAAATTAATTTCAAATTGTGTTGAATCCTTTAAATCATTTTTTTTTTGTTAATATTGTGATTGTTACTTTTAAATTAATTTCAATTAAATTAAATATTAATTATTATTTTCTTATTTAAAACAAAGTAATATTTTTTATATTTTAATTTATATTTTGAAAAATTGTGCAGATTGAAAATATGAGTGAAAATGAAGATACAAATGAGAGAAAACATCGATTTGCTAAAGAAAGGTTAGCTCGGGAAAAAAAATTGTAACTTAAAGTGAAGTTTAGGTTCGCAACTAGATTAAGTGGATAAATTTTTGTTGGTGATGTTAAATTGCCATTTTCTTTATATATATATTTTATAGATTTTTTTTTTTATTTCTTATATATAATTCTATATATTTTATAGCAGTGGTTCTTAAACTGTGGTCCGCGGACCCCTGGGGGTCCGCGAAGCCTTTACTGGGGGTCCGCGGTCCTCGGAAAAAAATCATCGTAAAAATATATACATATATAAATATTTAAAGTTCATTGTTTAACTATATCCTCCTAGAGAATTACGGCTATAATTTAATACTATTAATAATACTATTTTATTTTATTAAATTGATAATTATGTCAATTAATTTTTTGTGAATAAATAAACATATATAAAAAACTATATATAAAATTTGAATTTTCATCCATTCATTCATTTAAAATCATTTTTCGATTGTTCCTTTAAAATAACCCCTCTTAGGGGCTCGGAAGGGGAGGCATATAAGGGAATTTTCTTTCACTTTGTTATTGGGGAAAACCAGGGGAGGGGACAGTCTTACCCGGAAAAACCCAAATTGTCAGCGTCCACTCTGGGGTTTTAAACAGTTTTAAAGCAAATGTTAATTATAAGTTCATTTCTCAACGAGTTGTATCTTTAAATTATTTTTATTAATGTTAATTATAAGTTCATTTCTCAACGAGTTGTATCTTTAAATTATTTTTATTAATTTAATTAATTATAATTAAATTATAGCTAATAATAGTTTATTATAGCTAATAATTTTTTTTAATTTTTAGTGTAATTTGCATGATCATTATTTTATAAAAACACTAAACACATTTTGCAATTTCCCAGAAAGGCTGTTTTTGAGAGTAAGTATAAGTTAGTTTTATGAATAAAAAATATTTATTTTAATAATATTTTAGAATCAAATTACAAAATTAATAATATTTTAGAATCAAATTACGAAATTAATAATATTTTAGAATCAAATTACGAAATATATTTATTATATAAATTAATATTCATTTAAAATGATATTAAATCATTTATTTAAAATGATTTAAAACATTTATTAAAATGATTTAAAACATTCATTTAAAATGATATTAAAACATTCATTTAAAATCATATTAAAACATAGCTAGTAAATAATAATTCGTTATATTTATATTATATTTATATTATTGTAGTTCAATGTTAATAAATTACTCCATAAAATGGATCGTTGGCTACAAACTGGTTCAACACAGAAACGGAAAGAATCAGATGATGAGGCATCAACAGCAAACTCTACCAAGAAACGCAAAACTAGAAAATATTCGGATGATTATTTATCATTTGGATTTACTTATATTTGCAACAATGATGTGGAAAGACCAGTCTGCGTTCTATGTCAGGAAAGTTTATCCAATGAAAGTATGAAACCTGCTAATCTCAGACGTCATTTACAAACAAAGCACAGCGAGCATGTTAGTAAGTCTATCGAATTTTTTAAAATGAAAAAAGAAGAACTTAATTCAAGTCAGAAATTGATGGTAAAGACGGGATCTGGTGGTATGAGTAAGAAAGCAGTAATGGCATCATATGAAGTAGCTCTACTTATTGCTAAAGCAGGAAAGCCGCATAATATAGCAGAGCAATTAATTCTTCCTGCTACAAAAGTAATTACAAATATAATGTTAGGAACTAAAGCAGCAAACGATATAAATTTGATTTCATTATCAAATGATACGGTTAAGAATAGGATTGAAGACATGTCATGTAATATAAAAGAAGAATTAATATCGAGAGTGCGCAAAAGTCACTATTACTCATTACAATTGGATGAAAGTACTGATGTCACTAATAATGCCAATTTGTTAGCTTTCATTAGATATGAGTTTGAAAATCAAATACAAGAAGATGTATTGTTTTGTGATTCACTACCTTCACGAACGACAGCAGTTAACAGTTTGAATAATTTTATAACCGAAAATGAAATAGAGTGGCCAAAATGTGTTGGAATTTGCACTGATGGTGCTCGTGCAATGTCAGGTACAAGAACTGGATTGATTGCTCTTATTAAAAATGTTGCGCCTCAGGTTGTTTGGAATCATTGCTGCATTCACAGAGAATCATTAGCAGCCAAAAATATGTCACCAGATTTGAAAAGAACATTAGACGAAGTAGTTAAAATTGTCAATTTCATTAAGGCTCGTCCACTTAATTCCAGAGTTTTTAAAATTTTGTGTGAGGAAATGGGTAGTCAACATACACATTTATTATTACATACAGATGTACGTTGGTTGTCCCGCGGGAAAGTACTCATTCGCCTTTTTGAGCTTCGAGATGAAATACGATTGTTTTTAATAGATGCGCATTTTGAACTGACCGAATGTTTCAATGATTTTATCTGGTTAGCTAAGGTGGCTTACTTGACTGATATTTTTACAAAATTGAACGAACTTAATTTGAGCCTGCAAGGTACTGTTGTAAATATATTTAAAGTTGAAGATAAAATAGAAGCAATGATTAAAAAAATCGACTTGTGGTCGAAACGCATCCAGAACGGTGTATATGAGTCTTTTCCAACTCTCAATGATTTCATAGAAAGCTCCAGTGAAAAATTGCTTAATCAAACGCGTCAATTATTTGTTGAACATTTAATTACTTTGAAAAGCAACTTCAGGAAGTATTTTTCTACTCCTGATCCTTGCAATAACTGGATCAGAGATCCATTTAATATGGAAATTACAAATGCTAAACATTTATCTGCACCTGAACAAGATATTCTCGTGGAATTATCATGTGATACAACTTATAAACTAAAATTTAACAAAACTGAATTGAGCAACTTTTGGTTACTTCTCAGGTCAGATTATCCTGCGCTTGCAAATAAAGCACTTCAACACTTGATTCCATTCTGCACAACATATTTATGCGAACAAGCTTTTTCGGTACTATTTTATATTAAGTCTAAATATAGAAACAAATTAAATGTAGAGCCGGATCTTAGATTAAAAGTTTCCAATATTAAGCCAGATATTGAGATTCTTGTTTCAAGAAAACAACTGCATACATCTCATTAAATATGTAAGTTATATTTAATGAGATAGATGCAGTTATTTTTTAAAATATTTCTTATTTAATATTTTCTGAAAAAAATTATAAAATATTTATATGAATTTAATGTAAGTACCCATTATAATTTGTGAGATTTGTTGCTATGACAATGTTTGTATTTTCTTTCTTCAATATTATAATTTCTAATAAAATGTGTTCTACAATATGCAAAAAAATCGTTATTCACCAATCACTGTTAGAAATATTCATCATATATCCTTGTCCTTATGAGATCGTAAGCCAGAAATTAATTAATAAAATGACGTAAAGTACCTAAAGTTGTGATGGGGGTCCGTCAAAAAAAATTTTTTCAAGTGGGGGTCCGTGGAGTACATAAGTTTAAGAACCTATGTTTTATAGAATTATTTATTTCTTCACATATTTTATTACTTTGTATTTGTTGTAAATATCAGTAGTAGTAGTAAAAATTTATAAAGTAGCCTATTTTTTTTATTTTTATTAAATATTTTTTTTAACTAAGATGTCATATGATTATATTTATTAAATATTGGATTATTAAACGATGTCTATTTTTCTGAAAACATCTATACAGAAATTTTCATAAAACAAAAGAACGTGTTGTCTTTATTAATATAGTAAATAAACAATTTTTAAAAGCCGAAAAAAGATATGCTACTCAAAAGTGATCAACATTTGAACTATTGGTACACTGAACCCCGTTGTACTCGGGGCCTTTCCACTATATTTTAAATAAGAACAGAAAAGGTTCTGAATATTTTAACCCTTAACGAACGAGAGCATTTAATTAGAATATTTGCAAAGAATATATGCAATATATAGTATGGCGGCTTTCGTTCGCTAGGGGAATATACTGATTGAATTAAAATGAATGAAAACCTTTTTCATAGACTTTCGACCAAATACTATGTATTACTCCGGGGATACAGGAGGCCATGTGCGAAGAGCGCCGATGGAACTCTGAGAAGATAGTATATATATTATGCAAATTGAAAAACTATTTTTTTGGAATCACAATGACTTGAAACGTGGAGATCTGTCAAAAGCCGCAGATCGGTAATTAATCAGGATTACAATACCTCTACTTTCAAAAAACATAGAAATTTTATTCGATTAAAAAGAAAAAAGCACCAAAAAAAGTTTTAATAAATGATAAAAAATTAATTTTTAAACTTTTATTAGTTAATGTATTTTTTATTTTTTGGAAATATTGATTTAATCAATTTATATTTATTTTAGTATTAAAAAAGTAATTAAAAGTAGTATAATATGCAATCATAGATTCTTATTAATTTCTTCTATTTAATTATATAATTAAGTAGATATGTATTGATAGACATGCATTGATTGTAACATGCAAAAAGTCGATAAAACTAACAGAATTATCAGACTTCTTTCTTGTTGATGTTAGTTTTTTTTTTGTGTGAAAGGATATTTTATCCCGTTTATCGTTATTGATTTAAGCTGGAAAACTCGGTCTTTTTATGCCCTGGGCGTCAAGAGCTTGATTTTTTTCCCCCAGTTTTATTTTCGATAAGATTAGATTTAGACCGTGATTTTGATGTTGAAACTTGAAAATCATCTTTATTATTTACATTTTTAGATAATTTATTATTATTTGTCAAATGTATAATTACCCTACTGTTTTATTTCTATATTAAATATTTATTAAAAAGGTAAGTAATTTATTTTTCATCATATTCATTTGCACATTTTTGGCATTGATATATTAAAATAAATTTAATTTGATTTGATTTTTTAAATTTGTTTTTTTTTAAAAAAAAAAAGATGAAATAAAAATTGTCTCTTCTGGTAATGACATTTCAATAAAATTTTATTTTTTTCTAACCTTATTAATCAGATTTTATTTTAATTATAATAAAATATGTAAATATGAATATATAAAAATAGATATTATATTATTGACACCAAAAATTCAAATTTATTTTATAACCGTAACCGAGTTTTAACATTTTCTTATGTTTATGAGGTTAGACTAGAACAATAACTATAAATGCTACAGTATTGAAATTTTATATTTAATATAAGTTTGTTATCATCTACTACGATATGACAGTTTTTTTAATAAAATTGACAAGTACTGTTTTATTCCTGTGAAATAAGTTCTTTTCTTTTTTGAGGACTTTTCAAATCATTGTAATAAAGATTTTGATTAAATCTTATAAAAATATACAGGTTTATTTCATGTTTTAAAATTTTGTTCAAATTTAAACTCAAAGAAAAGATATCCTTCTCCATATAAAAAAATTGAATTGTCCTTTGTTTTAGGGATATTTAATACTGATGTAATAATACTTAATATAGTAATAAAAATATAATTCTTTTTTTACATTTGCCAAAGTTAAGTAAAATTATATTGAAATTTTTTTCATTGTAGTTTGTAATCGGGTAGTGTGTATTTATACGACAAAAGGGTTTATCTCATGATGAATGTGGAATGATGGAAATTGTACAACAAAGAATTAAATAACATCTCCTTAATAAGGTTAAAATTATATAATAAAATAAAATTAGCTGGAGTGTCTCCACTCGACTATCTCGCAATTTGAATAGGATTAAATAACATAATATATTATATTTAAATTAAATTTAATTAATTTTAAATTATAAATAATAAATATTAAACCAGCGCATGTTTGACTTTTTGTTGATGGCACCACGTCACGTGTTGGCGCGTGAGATTTGCAGTGTTAAAAAATTAATTCTGGTAATTTCAGCGAATCAATCAAGCTGAAATTCTATATATAGCAGTTTTATACAATTATTAATCATGTGAAAAATTATCAAACATATATCTTTATTTTTACGGTCACTTTAGAGGAAAAAAAATCAAAACGTTGTAAGTAAAGACCCTCTTCCGGTTGAGCTACATTTCTCAAAAGTTGATAGAAAACTACGAATGCTCATGTACCAAATTTCATCATTCTAGCTCAAACCGTTTTTGCGTAATCTTGGTTACATACATACACACATACACACACATACATACACATACACACACACAGACATTTTTCTCAACCTTAGTGAAAATGATTCAGGAACCTTCAAAACGTATAAAAACATCAAAATCTCAACATCGAAAATTTTCGTGATCGCAATACTATCTCTTACGAGATAGTAAAAAATAATAGAAGAGAGAATTTGGTACAAAGTTTTTTTATAGGGAAATTAATCGAAATAAGACTTAAGAGAATTGGGGGAAGAAGGAATTGGTTAGCGGTGGTTCAGAAGGACAGTTGGAGCAAAAAGGTAGCTGCATTTAAGAACTTTTGTATCTATAGTAATTGATAGATATGGTGTGTCTGATATAAATATATTCTTACCATATATATTTAATAATAATATTAAAAAATATTTATAAATAAAAGTAATAAATTGATACTAACTAGTTGAAATAAATTATTCTATTAAAAATATTTTATCTTAAATAATTTTTTTATAAACTGAACCGAATATTCATGAAATATTGTATCTAATACATAAAATACTACATACATTCCTATAATTCCATTCTTCTTCCAAAACATCATCAAAATTTATGATGAATTGAGTACAAGAGTAGCGAAAACAATGCTTCAACAAGTGCTTACTGGTTTACGCATGAAATATAATTGAAAAATCACTAAAAGTTGTAATAAATTTCTTTCTTTGTTAAAAAGATGTAGATTGTTCATTTATTTATGCCTGGGATTTATGAGACCAATCATTTTAAGACTATATTAGTTTCCCCAGGATGTGACAGAGAAGGGGACTGATTGACCTACCGCCCTTCGAGTTTGTGAATCTTGAGACAGGTGGGGTCTTTTCACCCTCTTGGGAAACATTTCTTTCGATTTTACCAAGGGGAAAATTTTTTCTATAAAGGATAGTTAGTGAAGCATATAAGAATATAATAATCTTATATTATTAGGAGTTTTCCAATTTTACAATAAAAGGATATGAAAACAAAAAGGAATTTATTAAAGAATAAGTTGACCTGTGGCCAGGTCCGAACCGACCGACGGTTTGAAATAAATTAATTTCCAGCTACAGAAACAATTTCAAATAATTTTAATATATCTATTAATGTAATAAAAAACAGATATGGATATAACATAAATATTTTTAATTTTATTTTATTTATAATATATAGCTGAAGTAGCCGGCGTTGCCGGCGTTACCCGAGGCTGTGACGCCATGAAGGGCTGGGTGACGTCATATAATTTTAAATTAAGAAAAACATAATGAAGATGATTTTTCCCGAGGATAAAACCAATACCTTCGTGGTGATATGTAAAAAAATCTCCTTATGTGAAATTTGGTGCGAAAATAACCCTTCCCTTCTTATCGTCGATCGCTAATACTACCACTTCCGGTTTCCGGATTTGCACCAAAAGTTGATCAATTCATCCCACTGATGCATTAAGTAAATATACCAAATTTCATCAAAATCCGTTAAGCCGTTCAGGCTGTACACATCTATACGGACAGACAGACGGACAGACGGACGGACAGACGGACGGACAGACGGACGGACAGACGGACGGACAGACATCATGCTAAAAATACTTTTTTCTGTTAAGAAAATGCATGATTCGTGGAGATATGTAAAAATCTCCACATGTGAAATTTGGTGTGAAAACAATACCTCCCTTACTATCGTCGGTCGGTAAAAATTTACATTTTTTTTTATTTTTAACTATTTATGATTATTTGGTATTTTAATTTACTAGAAAAGACATAAATTTCATCAACAATTAATCATTTATCTTAAATTTCCCACATACAATTATCAAATAACGGCTTTCTCGGGACACAGCCATCCAATATATTTCCATAAAATTATATTAATATTATTGAGATCGAAACAGAATTTAACCCTTGTGTATTCAATTTCCAGGTACATTTGCTAGTTTGAAATTCATAGGATCAATAGTCTTATTGTGAATCTTTCAAGGTCACATGCGGACAGAAAAGTTATAGAGAGATTAATTACAATAGATTATTTATCATTAATTATACTGAGTTGTGCATTTATGTAAAACAAAATAAACTGAACTTTAAACTATAATTACGATAATAAAATAATGTAAAGTACTGTAAAATACTAAAAAATGGACAAGATACACATTACAAATACCCAAAGAAAGTAATTTATAACTTAACTTGATATTTTACAAAAACAAAAATTAACTGACTAAAGATAATAATTATTCACCTATGCGGGTATCGTTATTAATATTAATACAAAGTAAGTTATGTTATCATTCCATTCAGAAACATAAATATGCCTTTGTAATTATAATAAATAATATGATAATTACAATTTTGTTATACAAAATAAAAAAAAAATTTTTTTTAATTAACATTTCCTCCAGTAATATTAATTCAATATTTAAAAATCGTTAATTTATTTTGTTTAATTTAAAGGGTAAGAATTGATTAACAAATATTTATATAAATAATTAAATAAATAATATAATAATTTAATTATAAAAAATCTAAAAAACAAAACAAATAAATAGAAAAAAAGAAAATAGAAACTCTTAATTTGAAAAACAAAAATATTCAAACTTATACAAGTATATATATATCTAAATAATGTTATTATTAGTTGATTTTTATTATTATATTAATTAAACATATTATTTATTAGTATGTAGGACGTAATGAAATGAGGTAGTTTTTTTTGTTTTTTGTTTTTGTTGATCCACGCTATCGATAAACCTTTAATAAATGGCGAGAAATTTCTTTTAAAATTAATTTAAGAACACATTTATTTTAATAGGATGAAAAGTCTTAATTAAAACTAATAGAGAATCGATATTTTGTTTGTGGTGGCTATATTTAATAACTCTTGGGTCAACTGGTCATATTCGGGTTCTGCTTTTTCTTTGTAAATCTTAAATAAATAAATAAACTTATTTAAAAATAGATATAATATTGACAAAACATAGAAAGAAAAAAACAACAACATAAAACAATGCCAAGTCGTATACGATTTTTTTCGTTATTCAATTTCATTATTAACAAAAAGGTATAAAATTTTGAAAATAAAACGGTTTAAATCATTCTATTTATTTTTTTTTATACCAAATGCAAGATATAACATTTTATGTTTTTTTATTAACTTCTTCAAAATAAAAATTTATTTTAAAACAAAACTTATTTTTTTTAAAACGCTATCTTCATTTCTTCATGAAGCAAATGTAATATTAATAAATATAAAAAAGAAATCAAAAATTCATCAAAATATTTATTTTTTATAGTATTTCTTTTATTATTTTTGTAAAAACTTATGATCTTTTTATATGCTAAAAATTTTCTTTAACTTTTGATTAATATTGGAAATTTTATTTTATTTAATAACTATAAAAAGAACAATATTTAATAATAATTATAATTATTGGATTATAATTATTAAAACTATAGAAAGTAACACGTTTTTCTCTCGACAACGTGGTCCCGGGTTCAAGTCCAAAGCCTTGCAAGGAAATTTTTCTCTATATGGGTACTAACAAATGTTTTCATAGGATGTACAAAAATTCAAAAGGTTTTTTCTAATAATAATAATAATAATAATAATAATTAATATTATTATCATTGTTATAACTATCTATGTTAAAGTTGTTTGTGTTGAATATTGTCTCCTTTCAACCGCCCTCTACACTTCCATAATAATAGTAAATCATAAATGGTTAACATGATTTACTAGTCTTACTATAGAAATTTATGTTTATTTTAATTATATTTATTTGATTTAATAAAATTGTTAAATTTCGAAGGAATGGAAATTAATCAGGAAAACTTATCATCATGCCATTTTCAAAGTAGAAAGTGTTAATTTATGATATATAATAAAGTAAATACTTATACATTTTGTGTAGTATGTGAATATCGTATCTTGAAGGGATTGCTCATCCCAGAATCCCCCTTTTGGGCTTTACCAGTCTATTCCAATTAGACGCAACTAACTCTGTTGGAACTCAACTCTATTTGATTTAACTCACCCTTCATTTCTCTACAGACCCCTTGTTCTATTCATAGTTTCAGGGGATGTTTCTCTGCCTCGTTCTATTACTATCACTATTCATATTTTCTCTTTGTGAAGAATGTTTTTTACTATTAAAATGAATAAAAATAATTAATAATCTTATAGAATTGGTTATTATTTTTGAGTAATGAATTAATATTACAAGTCATATCAAATAAATTTCCTTTTTTTCATTAAAAAGGATGTACCAGAATATCAACAAATAAAAACAATAATAAAATGTTACTAAATTGTTCAATAATAAAATTTCTATTTAGCAATCCAATTACTGTAGACTGTAGGTAATTACATTTTCTAAAAAAAAAAAAATATAAAATAATTTTCAAATATTTTTCTTTTGCAAAATCTCTTTATTAACATTCTAGGCTCATATGAAATTGTTAAATAAATATAATATGGTTGAGAAAAGTCAAGAATTTTTTTATGAACTAATTGAACATTCATAATTTACATTTAATGGATATTTTTCTTCTTAATCTTAAAACTGGTTAAAATGAATAGAGAAAAATGATATACGAGTATTTATACACTTGTATATACATTATTAGCAATGTATATTTGTGTGAATAGGTACTATTTATAATTAACTTTTTTGTTATATTCACATAATACTTTTCCAAGCGGTGTGCGATTTAAAGTTAATTAAATTAATTTTCAGCTACAGAAATAATTTTAATATATCTATTAATGCAAAAAATTATTAATGAAAAAAGAACATATTTTATGATTTTATTATTAATTTTTACTTTCAAGATCGCTTATTTTTACAAATATTTGTGCCTATAAAAAATATTCATAAGTCAATTGGAGTAAATATTTTTAGATAATTTTTTAATTAGATAACCAAATAATCGAAAATTCTCTAAACTCCAGTTCTTTTTCATTTTATGATAAACTAATATATGTAGATAAATCAAATCAAACATTAAAATTTCCGTGATAGTTTGTAATATTAATTTAACTTTGACCACAATTTCATTGAGAGTCCCACTTTAAAGTAAATAAACCCATAATAAATGAAGTAAAATGATCAAAAATTAATTTTTACTATAAATAATAATCTCATACCTAATCGAAACGACAGAAAAACTTTTATTTTAATGAATTTTAAAAAAATCTTTTATGAATACCTTAAGTAGCTAGGAACTCTTGATACCCACTAAAAAAAATAAATCCTTATTATCTGGCGATCTAACACAACTCCTCCCCGGAAACCGCCTTTCAGCATTACTTCAATGAACTGTCTGGCATTTAATTTTCTCTTTTATTGTTTCACCCCTCTTATTTAGACCATTATAGCAAAAAGTATTTATTTCTTTATTTAATTTATGTATCATAATATTTTTTAACATCTCAGTCAACGGGCTAAAGATATTTTAATTTCTCAGAATTATATCAGAGATGTTATCAATGGAGATGTTATTTTAACACCTAAAATAGACAGGTTTCATAATATAATTCGATTTATTGCATTCAAATATTGCGTGTCTTAGTTTATCCTCTTCAGGTCTATAAGGCCATTTGAATCACCCAATTTGAGAATTATTAAGTTCTAATTTTCAAATACTGCTTAAAATATTAATATTTTTGAAAAGGGTAAAGGGACTAGGCGTAGTAAATACACCTTATAAATTTCAAAGTAAATATCATTATATTAAAACTTTTTTAGTTTTTTTTTATCGTCTTTACATTTCCTCTTATCTCTTTTCTTTTTATACACTTTTACTTAACTCACTCTGTCCGGTTGTACGCGGGTTGTCCGGTTGTACGTTGTCCGCGGCATTTTATAATCGATATTTCAACAACTTCCCGTCATTCAATCAACTTGAAATTTTGCATACGCGCTTGCTCCTGCTAATAATACACCAATCACTGAATTATTTATCTATTTATTATTTATCTATTAGTGGTAATTAATTAATTAAACTTTCATATGCGGAATATGGAATAGTTCACTATTTCAATCATAGATGGCGATAGCAGTTCTAGAGGCGCTGAATACGACTAAAAAGTATAAAATAAATTTAAGTAAAAAGAAATCTTTTTAAAAAATACACTTTACTTAAAATTGCACTAAAAAGTAAAAAATAAAATCACTTTAAAGTGTGTGCGCTCAAATTATAATAAGACCGTAAAACATTTAACACCGTAAAACATTTGCTTCCATTTGGTGTTATTATAATTTGAGCGCACACACTTTAAAGTGATTTTATTTTTTACTTTTTAGTGCAATTTTAAGTAAAGTGTATTTTATAAAAAGATTTCTTTTTACTTAAATTTTTAATTTTTATTCTCTAGGAGAAAACATCGTGATGTCACGGTAGATAAGTAATCTGCATTGTTATAAAATGATTGTGAAAACTGATTTTTCTCTTGTAAGTTTTTTTCAAATTTCAAGATATTTACAGTGAACTCTTGTTTAATTGTGTCTTAAAATTTTTTAATACAGTCGTAGGAATTGAAAAATTCATTCCATTGCAAATATTCTGCAATTTTGCCTACCATAAATACCAGATGTAAATATTCTTCTATTGTCTTTAACAATAGAAAATTTATAGATCAAATATTATATATGTATATATTAATTATTGTATTATAAAAAAAATTTAATTCTCAGGACAAAATATAACTCAACTTACAATTAGTTATTAAATAATATATTTTTCGTGACTTGAATCTTCTACTCTAATGATATTAATCTCTAATCGGTGAACAAATTGAATGGATTTGGAATTTCTGTTAAATGGAAAAAGAAAATGAGAAATCGAGTGTATGAGAAAGAAAGAGTGGGAGAGAGTGAGAGAGATAGAGGGAGAAACTCGCGAAAAAGAGAGGGCGCAAGAGTGAACTCATAGCCATTCCTTTCTTTCATGCAATTTTTTTCTCCCTCTTTTGCTTTTTATTACATTTTATTACTTTTTTTTACTAATTATATTTTTTTAACAGGCATTTTAATAAAAGTTCTTCGTTATTTAGCTTCTTTTTTTTTGATATTAATAAATAAACAATTCTATTATCGAATTACTTATGTTTTATTCATTTTATATTAATTATATTATTAGTTTTTAATCTTTTTTTTTTATATTTATTTCTCTCATATTTTATTTGTTTTAATTATGGTGGAAAATTCTTTGCAAATTGAAATGGTTCTGTTATTAATAGAATAAAAATACAAATCATCTTTTGTATGGATTTTCTTTAAAAAGTAAATTAAAAAAAATATATTTTTTATCAATAATAATAATAATTATTAATTATATAATACTTTACCTATCATGGTGGAAATGGATTGAAAGAAGAGAATTCTAATTGTTTAAATCATACTTCTAGATAAAGTAAATAAATAAATACATTTTATAAAACTTTAAAATTTAAGAATGGTCTACATATATGGAAAAAAAAATAATTTTTGATTTTATGAGTTTTTAGGCTTAAAGTAATCTTTTCACTCTTAAAAATCTCCAGCAGAGTAGATTTAGAAAGAAAAGAACAATGTTGAATCCGTATATATATATATATAATATTATACCAGGGTTATTATAATCCGAGAAAGTCGAAAGAATAAAAAAAGAGGAGGTGGAGTGGCTATATTTTTATAAAAACTCTAATACCTGCATTAATAAGTACTTTTTAAAATTTTCCCAGGTGTGAATTACAAAATATTTTATTCATCTTTAAAAATATAGGTACCTACATGCTTTAATATACTAATACATTTAAATTTATATAATTTCAATATAATTATCTTGAAAATGTCACTTATAATATGGTTATAAAATTGTGATCTTTACATTTTTGGTTTATGATATTATAGGACGAGAATAAATGGGTATGAAAAGTTAATGAAAAAATTATTTTCTAAGAAATTAATTGGCATTTTCCAGTGGGAAGACCAAAAAATGCCGTAAAGGGAGAATATAAAATCCGATAAAAAATTAGAAAAGGGTCGGGATTGAATGTAAATGACGCGAAAAAGGGAGAGTAAGTATAGAATGTGGTTCCGCGATTTGTAGTACCACATGAATAGAAAAATCAATCTTCATTTTGTCGCTAATGAACACAAAGAGTTTTAACCACAGCCACGATTCATTCATGTATTCCTTCATTATTCCTAACCTTGATCACAACTAAACAATTTTTTACCTTATTTCATCATCAGTATTTAAAAATAATTAGAAATAGGAAGAATTAACAATTAAAAATAAATTGAAAGATTTGGTTATCATGAACTTATATCTTGATTATCTAAATTATTAGAGTTACCATTTTTTAATTCTCATAATAGAAATATACCATATATTATACTAAAACAAATAGAACCTCCCATGTGTGTGTGTGTGTGTGTGTGTGCATATGTTTGTATAAAATAATAGTTATTTAGAAAAAAGCCTTCTAAATTTTCAATTCCTTTTGTTGCTATGCTATGCTATAATTAATTAATGCTATGATTAAATTTTCAACTCTTTATTTATTATCTATTAATACACACACACACACACATTTATATTAATTATTATTAAAATATAATATAATCATTCAATATCACAAAAATTAAATTTTATTAAAAAAAAAATGTCTGACTTTTGTCATCCTACAGTGCTTTCGGTTATATTAATCATGTGTCCTATGTATGATCAGGAGAACAGGTTCTATCAACCTTTACCTTGATTTTCTTGATAGGAGGCGCTATACCTAGGCTGGGTGACTCCGTCCCATATACCCCATCTAGAGAACTTCCCTTGCCTAGTCTCTTGAACCCGGGACCATGAGAATGTGAGTCAACGCTGTTGTCTTCCACCCTGTGGCAACTTCTATAATATTATTAAATTAAATTAAATTTCCAATACTTTTATTTTTTTAAAGTATAATAAAATAAGGTCGGGATTAATAAAACTTAAAATAGAAAAATATATTTTGTAACTTTTGTCAATTATTAAGAGAATTAGTTTAATATATATGCTAAAATATTAGGATTCATTGTTATCATATTTAAACTTGTAAACTTTATATAATTATAGATAGAATATTATGACTTTTGTTTGTACATGCCTCCATTTCGATATTCTCACCCTTTCCGAAATTGGAGCCGGAACATCGAGGTCTTAACCTCATAAATTCACGTGGAATAATCCCTGAATTAATCAATTTTCAAATATACTAAATGGTACATATATTTATGTTTATATATTTAGAATAAATGTAATTTTCTTGGAACACTGTAATGTAAAAATGCTTGTATTTTCTTGGAATTTAGGTGAGCTTTCTTATTCTTACAGCTCAATCTGCCAGTAGGTTTTAAAGAATGAGGAACAGCATAATGTTGAATAATGCCAAGTTATTTGAATTATAATGGATACGAGATATTGTTAGGGTGATAAGTTCGTAGGTTGAGATGAACGAGTCATGTGTTACTAATAGCAAAAAATCCTAAGGGTGGAGTGTCAACGGAGTGTAGGGAATATATACAGATGGATGAATTTTCTAGGGGAGATGAATTGACAAGTGAAAATGTGTGCAAGGGGATGTATGACCGGGGAAAATGACCTTCTGAGCACTGGCTTTCATATAATAATATTATTTTAATAATATATATATGAGTTAAACAATTTAAATAAACAATGTTGTTTTTTTGTAATTATCGTTTAATATTATTAATAAGATTATACAAACTAAGTTGAGTGATGAACTATTGGACTAGTTCTGACAATTCATTAAGTTCCATAAAATTATAATTTAAATATAGTATTATAATAAAAGATGGATATAATAATTAATTGGATTGGGTGGTCAATTTAATAATATGTGGAATAATAATTAAGATATTATAGAAACTATATATATATACAAATGAATAACAAAAGAACACAGAGAAATATATAGGAATGGTTAAATAATACAAAATAAGCCACTCTGGTTTGAGTAACGTTTGGTTTAGAACAAATAAAAAAAATAGATCACAAGTTAATGTTAACCGTGCCGGATCTGATTTCGATTATGCTCTCATGGCAACGAGCGGGGCCGATCACGCATTTTCGGGAATCCCTCTTTGGTCCCAGGGTGCCGGCAGGGCAGCACTTTATTGGAGCCAAGCCCAACGGAAGGATTACCCAAATTTAAAAATGACAATTTATCTTAATATTAAATAAATTATAATTGATTGAATAATTTTCGCCGGTTACAGTATGCAATTTTAAATATATTAAAAGAATAAAACATCAAAAATAGCTGAAATGAAATTAAAACTCAATATTCTCAAAAGAAAATAAATAAATAAAGAAAAATAATAATATTAATATACACCCTCCATTCCAAAAGAAACCGAACTTTTAAAGAAAAATACTACCACTAATGCTATCAATTGTAATATTTTACCCGTAGATGGCTTAGTCCCTCAGTGACAGGTGGTATAAATTTCATGACATTTGGATGCATACAACAAAAGTTATTGCGTTTCAAATGTCAGTGTGTTTTGTACATCGGTCGGAAAATGAGTTTCAAACAAAGAGCTGCAATTGATTATTGTGTTAAACTTGGTAAAACTTTTACTGAAACGCACCAAATGCTACAAAATGCATATGGTGATGATTGTCTATCCCGTACGCAAGTTTACGAGTGGTATGGGCCGGCAGTCACCGGAGAGTTTTACTTAGGCGTCATGAAGCGTTTGCTGGCAAGGATTCGTCGTATTCGGCCAGAATATCGAGAAATCGGCAGTTGGACTCTTTTGCACGATAATGCACCATCACATCGTTCGCGACTTGTAACTGAAATTTTGGTCAAAAATCACGTTATTCCTTTGTATCATTCGCCCTATTCACCTGATCTGGCTCCGTGTGACTTCTTTCTGTTCCTTAAACTGCATTTGGCGATGAAAGGAAAGTGGCACGCATCAATCAGAGAGAGAGCATGAAGAAGGCGACGACCGACGTCCTAAAGACCATTCCAATAAAGTACATGGAGAAGTCGTTTGACAACTTGTTGGAGGGTGCAAATTTGTGTATCGATGCAGAAGAGGAATACATTGATTAACAGAAATGATTTGTTCCAAAATGTACATTGGTTTTTTGTTTTTTTAAAAAGTTCGGTTTCTTTTGGAATGGAGGGTGTAATCGTAATAAATAAATAAAATAAAAAATAATAAGATAATGTAGGTTATAAATAGGGTGACCATATTTTGAAAACACCAAACCGGGACAAACGATTTACCTTTTTTTAGAACCAAATTGAAAAAATTTTGAGAAAAAAGTACGAAATGTCCTATATATTTAAAAAACAGAACAATAGGCTGTCCCGAAGACATTTTTCGGGACGCCGGGACAGAGCACCTAAACACGGGACAATCCCGGAAACCGGGACGTTTGGTCACCCTAGTTATAAATATACATAATATATAAAGGAAAGTGGTTTGTAGTCAATTTTTATGAAAAATTCATAAAAAAATATTATTTTAACGCTTATAAAATAAAAATAAATTTGAATAATTGTTACTTTCTTAAATAATAAAAAGATGAGTGAAAAAAAAAAATCGTTAATGAATTTTTATTAAATCGACCTCTCAATGACTTGTTAAGCCGTGAGGGGAGATTAGAGAGGAAGTTTCGTACCCGCCTGAGGGAGACTAACCGGAACAAATCAGGTGATTCCTGTTGAACGGCTTGTCACATTAGCCTCCCCTCCTATTTCCATCCCTGTCAAGGATTCTTCATCAGTAATTGAATGGATTCGTTTATGACGAAGTCAACACATCCACAACAATTTGAATAAATCCCAAGACATTAATAAAAACATCAATCGATCAATTGCTATTTAATGTTATGTTTTAATTCAGTTTGAATTAAAACCAACTAACATAAAATAACATACCTACATATAATAAATAAACAATACAATATCCGATTGTGTATTGGTGTGTAAGAAGGAAGGCGCGTTGCATGGAACACCTGGCAATAATAGCCTATATATAAAAAGACCCTCCACCATTCACCATTTAGGGCACAACGTGGAGGGACAATAAAGTGCCTCTAATATAAGAATCTCGTTTATACATTCTATTACTAATGTTTACAGCGATATAAATTTATATATTTATTTCAATATTCCAATCGTTTTAACAGTATGACCTTTTTAAATCATTTATAAGAAAATTCTAAATCATTCATCGCTTATTAAATACTTATTTTTGAAAATTTGTACTTTCTCAACAGAATAATAGATACTTATATGTACATAACAATAAAATGATATATTTATTTCAAATCGGTAAATTCATTATTCAATTTGAAGGAGTACATAAAATTTTATAGAATTGTAGTTATAAGGCGTGGTCAATGACATTGGTGAATGAGAATAGTTTCAGGATATTTAAGACAAATTTATTCGTGACATATATGAGTCGAAAATAGATAAATCCATAAACTAACAAAGAATTTCATTACTTGTATGCATTCCCATTTGGTTTTGGTAATAATAGTTTTCAATTGTGAATAAATTTAGAATTAATTGAGATTTTACTTTACTTTACTTACTTTATTCAAAGCCAACTATTTTTCTTTGAATTTATACTTTATAAATAATAAATACATTTTTTTTGTTGTTGTAAATGATTCTTTTTTCTGCAATTAAAAAAAAATTAAAATCTGAAGCAAAATTTTTATTATTAAAATTATTTTACAATTTTAAAAATATAAAACCGAATAATGAATAAATGTACTTTAATTAAAATAAAAAAATAAAAGGAAGTTAAACATGAAAAATTCTCTTTCAAGTTTTCATTATTTTCACATTCTCGGAATTCAATAAGACCATTTGTCTCTCTTTGGTTTGTGTGTTTGTACGAGATCTGGATTATTTCATTAAATTTGAAAGCAGATTAAGGTTTTTTTTTTTGTTTATCTTCTTTTAAAACAATAATCATTATAGAGAAATAAAGTAACAAAGGCCATATAGATGATCCTATATTATTCTTATAAATTCGAATTTTAAAGGATAAAGGTTATACTTAATCAAATTAAATTTTTTTCAATAATTTCTTAAAATATAAGCCATTTATGTAATTTATATTATTTTTATCATTAGATATTTTAACAAGAAAATTAAAAATTGTTAATTAATTATATAAAATTTATTTCCTCTTAATTTGTAGTATTTTGAAAATTATATGAGATCATATACAGATATTTATTATTATAGGTTATAGGATAATCAATATATTTTACAAAAAATATAAAAAATTTAGAAATTTTATTTATTTATTTATTTTTAATTTTGTTTTTAATAATTAAAAACTTGTAAACTATTATAAGTTTGTATTTTTTTTCAGATAGTGTATTTCATTAAAATTTGTTTAAAAATTATTTTACTGAATGATAAGGGTGGCTCAAAACATGATATGAATTCAGGCTTATTTATATTTTAATTCTGTAAAAAAATTTGCCATATTTTATTCATTATGGAAATGATGGAACTTTTATTTATTTATTTTTTGTTTTCTACATTTCACTTGAATTTAATTGAAATATTAAGAATTTTAAAAGTAAAAAAATGACTTTAGAGGATGTAGAAAGAAAATGAAACTTCTCTAAATATTTAAATAATTTTATTAATTGTAGAGAAAAGTCTGAAATAACAGTTTAAATCGTTTACTTTTGGATAATTATAATTGTATAATATATATAAAAGAGTATAATTGATATTTTGATACTAAAATTTGCTATTTCTAAATAAATATATATAATGCGTTTAAATTAATCAATAAACGTTTTGAAGAGCAGAATAATAACGGCCTGTCATAAAAGAAAATCATAAAGGCAATAAGTGAAGAGTAACTCAAATTGACTTGTTAAAGGAATCGGTATTAGTCGGTCATTGAAGAATTAATAGCAAATTCAACTTAATTCCTTTTACTATAAACAAAACGAGATAGTAGGGGAGGAGGAATGAAATCAAAGCTTAATATCCATGGGTTGAATGAATGGCCAGGCACCCTTTTCACCCCTCCACTTCGTTTGACCAGAGAAGTTAGGGGCTTGCGGGCGGCACACCATCGGGTGCAAAATTCAGCCCTCTCGTTTCTTAAATATTGTCAGATCCCCTTGACAAAATTGATTTACTCACAAATTACACTGTTAAATAGGCATGGGCGTATCCTGGGCGTAAAGGGGAGTAATCACCCTTCTGCTAGGAAATATTTTCAAACTTTTCTTTTAACTTACAACTTTGTTAGCAAATCTTTTGCTTTTGTTCTTTAACTTAAAAAAACAATAATAAATTTCCAAAAAAAAAGAAAAATTATATAAATAAGAGGGAAAGAAGATAAAGAAAAAAGAAATCGATATATTTTATTATACAATAACAGATCAACTTTTAACGATGTCTGTTTTGTTCCATTTTACATATTTTAGATACGTTTTTTTATTATAAAAAAATCTTGATATTCTATTCCTTATATTGATACCAATATTTCACTAATATAAAAAAGAAAAACAAAAGTTTGAAATCATTAAAAAATATAAAATAATATGATTATATAATTAATTTTGTATTATATTGTGAATTTGTGAATGTGAAAACAGGTTTATACGAGGGCTGGCGCAAAATGTATATGTCATCATTTAACGCCATCTTTAAAACAATTACTGTCAAAATTTCAGACAGATTTACCGAGTAGTTATATTTTGATAGCTATTGAAAGTGGTCAAGTTCGTGTTTGTTTGCATCTATGGAGAAAGAGCAATATCGATCAGTGATTCGATTTCTTTTTTTGGATGGGAAGACGTGTGAGGAAATCAAAGTGAAGTTGCATGCCTTTTATAAGGAATATGCACCTTCGGTGACTACCATCAGATATTAGTTTAATGAATTCAAGCGTGGCTGAACATCCGTTTTTGATGAAGAGCGTCCAGGCCGTCCAATTGTGGTGACTACGGAGGATATGGTTAACAAAATCCATGATATCGTGTTAGCAGATCGCTGGGTGAAGATCAGAGAGATTGCTGACATTGTAAACATCTCAATTGAACGCATTCAAAATATCCTACACGAAAAATTGGGCATGAGAAAGCTATAGGCGATGGGTGCCGCATTTGCTCACAGTGGAACAAAAACGGAAGCGCATGACAACTTCGGAGAACTGTTTGGACAAGTTTAAGCCCAATCCAAAAGAGTTTCTACGGCGTTTCGTGACTGTCGACGAAACATGGATCCATCACTACTCGCCATAAATGAAAGAACAATCAAAACAGTGGACTTTACCCGGTGAACCTGCTCCAAAGAAGGCAAAAATGGTTCCATCGGCCGGAAAAGTAATGGCCACCGTTTTTTGGGATTCGCGAGGCATCATCTTCACCGACTATTTGGAGAAGGGGCAGTACTATGCTGATATCGCCGCAACAGAAGTCTATTTTGCGGAGTTCAACAAATTATTATTTTTGGATGGCTTGAAAAAGTAAGAATATCGCTGGACTAAATGTATCAAGCTGAAAGGAGACTATATTGAGAAATAAATAAAAAAAAGTAAAAAAAAAATGCGTTTTCTTGCCTAACACAGTTACTTATCATACACCCCTCGTATACTTGCTTATGGAGTCAAGATTAAAAAAGAAGTTATTATATTTTTAAGTTTTTATCCCCTAAAACTTGAAAAATTTTCCTTCCAACCTAATATTATTTTATTTATCTATCTATCTCTTTGGCTCTACTGAACTCCAGAGTTCTTGTCCGCGGCAACCACATTTCTCCAAGCGTCGTTATACTGAGCCATAACCATCCAATACTTACCCTCTTCTATCTCTCTTACGTACCTTCCTACATTATCCACCTTCCGCGTCCTTGGTCTTCCAAACAGGCGTTTCCCAATCGGTCTCCCCATTATTATATTTTTAGCTATATTATTTATAATAATATAAAAACGACACAATATCTTCTCTACTATATATATAGAGAGAGAGAGATACAAATTAAAATTATTGAGACGAAAAATATACAACAACTGGAAAATGATGAAAATGAAGAATAATAATGTATTATAAAATGCACTCTAAACATTTCAGGAATAAAAAAAAATAGAAAAGATTAGAATGAGCAATGGTTCAAATGTCAGTAGCAAGATGAATACAAATTGATTTATAGAGAAACCATTTGGAAGCGTCTGGTGGATAAACCAAAAAAGCGTATTGTAGACACTATAAAAACAAATATTAGAGATATTTTAGTGGATAAAAGTTGCCGGGATTTTTGTTTATTTATCTATATTTGGAATAATCATTTGATTGCCCATTTTCCAAACTGTATATTAACATTAAATAGAAAATACTGGATAAATAATGTAAGGGAGGAATTTGTATGGATTTAAAAGATGAGACCAGGTACTGATAGATGAGATGACCAGTGGGGTTTTAAAAAAATAGGATTAGCATTTTTTTTTATATTTCGATAGAAATAAATAAACAAAAAAAAAATAAATAAATAAAACAAACTACCTACTGTTTTATAGTTATAAGTTTTTTATTTAATAATTAATCTTTGAAAGGGGTGATAATGATTTTTTTTTTTATTTTTATTTATTAATAAATTTTGTTTATTTATTTTTGTTTATAAAACATATATTTCTTGATAATTATCCTGCTTAAAAAAAAGGACAATATGAAATGTAAAGTATCATGTTTAGTATAAATCTTTTAGTATATACATATATATTTAGTCGTCACTGTGGAAGAACTCTTTGAACATAAATATAATAGTAAATTTTTTAACATTAGCTTCCTGCATTTTTCCTGCTCATAGAGGAATAAAGCACTCACTCCAACTCTATTTTCGGCAAATCCTAAATCGCGTTCCTTTTTGCTCTCTCTCTCTCTCTCTCTTCTTTTTCTCTGCTCTTTCTCATTTTCCCTCCATTCCTTCTTTCCCTACATTTTCCGTCTGCAACAACCATCTCTATCCATCTTTTTCGCTCACCCTGCAATGTGGCTCGATTCTGATTCGTATTCATTAAATCACTCACCCTGAGGGGTTCACGAAGCGATGCAATGGAGCAGAGAGGGTTGGAAATGAAGAGTAGAGAGAAGAGGCAGAAAGAGAAGTAGAGAAGTGGCTCTTTCGATGCCCTGCTGGCACCAATTCAACCACGACCTCTATATGTTTTAGATTAAATAAACATAGTGGATAATCGGTCTATATCAAATATTAAATAAAAGCTAATAATTTAATGAAATTATATACATATATTTCATCATAGATAATAATCAAAACTATTTATCTTTGAACAATAAAATTTATACTAGAGAATACATATGTAATCTATACAACAACATAATATGTAGATTATGCGAATTATCAAAGTTCTTTTCTATAGTAAACTAATGTCCATACTAATTGGTTAGGAGTTGTCATCAATTCCTTCGAAAAGTTTATTTTTTTAATTATTCATTTGATTAATAAATAATCAAAAGAATATTACATTAATCGTACCGTCAGATCAATATGTGTGTATTGTGACAATTGGACACAATGGCGCCAATTGAATCCAATTCAAAAGAATACCAATCATTCATACTTCAAAATTATGTACTACAAAAATACAAAAAATATAACGGTTAAACCAATCATATTTCAAATTTTTTTCTCAATACAAAGAAACAAATATAATAGCAATTTTCTTAAATAATTCTAAATAAAATAAATAATTGTATGAAATTTTTAATGCTTTAGTTTTTTTACCGACCGACGATAGTAAGGGAGGTATTGTTTTCACACCAAATTTCACATGTGGAGATTTTTACATATCTCCACAAATCATGCATTTTCTAAACAGAAAAAAGTATTTTTAGCATGATGTCTGTCCGTCCGTCTGTCCGTCCGTCTGTCCGTCCATATAGATGTGTACAGCCTGAACGGCTCAACCGATTTTGATGAAATTTGGTATATTTACTTAATGCATCAGTGGGATGAATTGATCAACTTTTGGTGCAATTTCGGAAACCGGAAGTGGTAGTATTAGCGATCGACGATAGGAAGGAAAGGGTTATTTTCACACCAAAGGAGATTTTTTTATATATCACCACGAATCATGCACTTTGTATTGGTTTTATCCTCGAGAAAAATCATATTTATTAGTTTTTTCTTGATTTAAAATTATATGACGTCATCCAGCCATTCATGACGTCACAGCCTGGTCTTGCATATATATTATAAATAAAATAAAATTAAAAATGTTTATATTTATTATTTATGTATTCATATCTGTTTTTTATTACATTAATAGATATATGAAAATTATTTGAAATTGTTTCTGTAGCTGGAAATAATTTATTTCAAACCATCGGTCGGTTCGGACCTGGCCACAGGTCAACTTATTTTAAAATACTTTTAATAAGCTTAACCTAATAATTTGGGGTAATAAGTAAAATAATAAATTAAAATAACAATTTCTCATTATTCCGTCATTAATCACTGTTGTGTATATTGATTAAACCTCTCTGTTCGACTGTGCTTTGGATTTAATCTTATATTAATAACAAACTATCTATCTTGATATTGAAAGTTTTTAGCCGCAGTAACTTCACAACTCTATCCATCCTTATCATATACCAATTACACCCAATCACCTTTTTTTGTCTGTTTTATTGTTATATTCTCAATGAGTTCACGATCCTCTATCAGTTAGTTAGTAATTTTAAAAGTACATTTACTAATTACTTTTCTCTATTCTCCTTAGGCATCCTTTTCACCTAATATTTTCATTTAGGGAATTTGATGTTATTCAAACATCAAATTCCCCTTTATCCATTATTGGCCATCTTTGATCTTTCTAATTTAAAAACTTCTCTTTTTATGTTTATCTATGTAGGATATATGTGTATAAGTTAACTTTCAATTTTTAAAAAATAGGATTATTATTTTTATTATTTGTTTTGAGCATTTCGATTTTTTTGTCAATTCCATAAGACGTGAAAGTGATAACTGAACATGAAAGATTTTAAAGGTCAATTTTTTTTTATTTTAAATACCAAATGTTCAATCCCATCAAAGACCAAAAAAAAAAATGTGAATAAACCTATTTCAGCTTTCAAAGAGATTGAAAATAGTATAATTATTAAAATTATAAACTTTAATACAAAAGAGGGTAGCTAACATGTGTTTTCATTAGGATTAGATTATAATTTAATTAATTTAATTCATATTATATGTTTATTTATAAAATAACACTTGAAATATAAATGGGTTTGGTGATTGTCATTGTTTACACATATAAACTAAAATATACCTTCCATAAATACAAGACATAGAACATCCTAAAGTAATTTGCATTAAATTCTGAAATAGAAATTATTTCAAAGCCGAAATCCAACAAGGAAATCAATTTTGTATATTAAATTATATATAATAAATAATATGTACAAAATAATATATTTTTAATGAATATTAATAAAAAATATAAAGAAACAAATATAAATAAGAAATGATAATTTTAAAAAATAAGACATTTGTCCGAAAATACTTAAAAAAATTGAAAAATAATTTTTATTAATATTATTAAGATATTGATTTATATCTTTCGGCAAGCACCGTATTCGCCTGATTAAGTGCCGCGTGACTTTTGACTGTTAATCGACTCTTAATGTTTGGAAGATTGGAAAAATTCTAAACCCTCTGATACGCATGTAAAGTACATTACTTTAAGAGTAACAAAATTGATGGAGAAGAATAAATAAAGATTTTTCATTCTTTAAATTGACCTTATTTATTGATCACAATATGGAAGACAACCTAACCTCTCAAATAAATGAGATTTCATAGTCATTTCAATGTCATCCTACTCCTCAGTTATAGAAATTTCTATTAAAAGTTTTCATGTAATACTCTCATAAACTTTACTTAGGGTACGTCAAGGCTGACGATGCCTCATGTCATTTAAAAACTAAATTTAAGAAAAAAATTTTGTAATTTTCATTTTTTTCCATTTTTACATAAATTACAGCCAACTCTTTTTAATAAATTACTTTGACTGACTAGATATATTTACTGGATTTTTGTAATTTAAAAAATTTTGTATTTTAAAATGATTATTTTTTTATTTTTATTTTATTACGAATAAATAATATAATACCATAATATTACTAATATTGTATTTATTATAAAATAAAGTTTAGTAAAAATTTAGTAAAAGCTACTCGAGACAAGATCATAAATTGGTGGCAACGAGATGACATGAAAGCTTCTACTATTGTATTCTTGCTACAAACAGATGTTATAATATAAACGATACAAAGAGAGAAAACATTTTCCTTTAAAACAGCTTGAAAGGGACGATTGCTGGAGCGGACTCCCATCATCGCTGCAGCAGATGACCTCAAAGGCTTGTCGGACAAGAGCTAACGATTCCTACCATCTCGCTCCGAGTTGACATGCATACGATGGGGGATTGGGCCCTAAAAGAGCAGCTAGAATATTTCATTAGCCTTAGGAGAATAGTAAATTAGAGCTAATCTACTGCCACGTTCTATTCCAATCGTATTTAACATTGTCATACCCTGCCTTGAAATTTGTTAAATGGTATTTCATTTCATCTCTCTTCAATTTCAAATATTTCTCTCTATAACAATGCCTTTTATTTCTAAATACAAGTTTAAAATAACTTTACAATGTCTTTGTAGTGTATTATCTTCATTTTTAAAAATTCATTAATTTAGTTAAATTCATAATAAAACCACCGGCCCGGAGGCCAGATACGGCCCGCAGTATCATTTTTTTTGGCCCGCCACTCAATTCATTTCATTACTATAAAAAATAATTTATTTTTTGAAAATGTAATTTTTAAAATATATTAACGAACTAGGAAAAAAAGTTCCATCTATTAAACTAAATAAATTCATTATAAACTTAAAAGAAAAAATATTAATAAAAATTATTTTAAAATTTTTTTAAATTTATATTATGTAAGTAAAAAAATAATTTTTTTTTTCTAGAATAAAATTATATTAATCTTTAATTTTTTTAATAAGCATGATTTATATTAGATTATGTCAATAATTTAAATGTTAAATCGAAATCTAAAATAAAATAGTTGTCTTCGATTTACTTAAAATTTTCTAACAAGTTTCTGGCTCACTAAGTTTAGTTGTATTCAATTTTGACCCGAAAAGGTTGCTCACCCCTTTATAATTTAAAAACAAACGACGATTTGATGAGCAATCGCCCTAGTGTTGCCTACTGTGTTGGTTTCCCTTCCCCTTTCGAATTAAATTAACATAATCCAATCATTTTTCATTTAAATTGAACCAAATTTTAAATTTTTCATATTAGAATTAAAATACAAGCTTTTACCCAATCAAACAATTTTATTCAAAATTAATTAATTTCAAGTATAATACTTTTACTCTTTTTATCTATATTTTATACTAGCTGCTCTTCACACCTAGTCGGGGGCTCCGCCCCCTGTACCCCCGAGTGGTACATAGTATTTGGTTGAAAGTAGTATAAGGTTGACATCCATTTTGTTTCAATCAGTATATTACATAAAACATTCATTTCTTTTTGTGTTGATTAGATATTAATAAAATTTATAGCCTATGTTACTATAGAGGTATATAAGAATATTTCATAGAAATCGGTTGAGCCAATTCTGAGTCTATAAAATAGTTATTTTCCGGACAGACAGACAGACATGAAAAATTCTAAAGTCAATTTTGGATTCTAGAGGTTATGAAACGCGAAGATATGCAAAAATTTTTAAATTCTAAGCAATGTGCAGATAAAAATCATTTTTTATATATATAGATTAATAATTTAATTTCTATTTTTTTAAGTTTAATAATATTATAATAAGTTCATGAATTTATTCTTAGTTGTAATGAAAATGTTTTTCAATTATTCTACTTAATTTATTTTAAAATATAAAATTTTTTATTTATTTAAATTTACAAATATAATCAATTTGTACAATATTTTATGGAAATGGTAATTGTATCAATATTTTTATAACAGAGAGCATCATATTGATTTACTGAATTACAATATATTCAGTTGTGTATTTATTCACAATCTGGTAGCCTTTGAAAAATTACTTGGCACAAATTATATTAATCAGTTTGAATTATTATGTGATGAATAAAAATTATGTGATGAATAAAAATTATTAGGGGGTGGTCATTTACTGAAACAAATATCACATTTTTTTCATTACTAAAAAATAAGATTGGAATTTTTTTTTACTAAAATCGTTTTTTTTATTAAAATAAATGTATTGCATAATATTTTTTTTTTGTTTTAACTGTCTAGAACAATTTTATTCAGAAGTGGCCAAATACTGAAACAACACATGGTCAATCACTAAATCTTTACAACTTAAATGATATTTTCATCAGATTCCTTTAGATAACTAAATTTTATGCTGTAATAAATTGTGTAAATATGTTAATTCCCAATTTATAAACATTATTAAATTTATAATTTTATTTTATGAAACTCTCTAAATCAACAATTTATTATATTTAAACATCTTATTACTGATAATAAGCAATATAATAAAATATATTTATTATTATATTAGTATGAATAATAATAATTATATTAAATTAATATTACTAAAATTTCCAATATATTTTTTAAATTATATCAATGTCATTATATTTCTCTTTTCGATTGTATTAACTGACCTTTTTTCTTGTTTAAAAACCGCGCGTTTAAATGAATAAGAATTGTAAATATAAAGAATAATTAAAATATTTTATAAAAAATTATAAGAAATTATAAAAAATATTAATAAAACCAAATCTTAGTGCATTTTATTTTATTCCATTTATTTATTTTAAATCCATTTTAGGTTGCTTGTCCATTACTACTACTACAACTAAAACTTTCGATTTTCAGATGGCCCACTACTAGAACAAAAAATACGTAATTTCTCTTAACATGGTCCTCCACTGGTACGTTTACCTTACTAATAACTTGGTTAAATTATTTACGAGTCAATCTTTTTTACTTGTAATAATTTAGTGGCATTATGTGCATTTAATTAAGAAATAACTTTTATTTATTTTACTGTATTAATGAAATTTTATTTTGGAAATTTTAATATTACAATATTACTAAATTAAATAAAAATAAACTGGAGTGTCTCCACTCGACTATCTCGCAATTTGAATTGGATTAAATAACATAATATATTATATTTAAATTAAATTTAATTAATTATAAATAATAAATATTAAACCAGCGCATGTTTGGCTTTTTATTGATGGCACCATCGCACGTGAGATTTGCAGTGTTAAAAAATGAATTCTGGTACTTTCAGCGATTCAATCAAAATGAAATTCTATATATAGCAGTTTTATACAATTATTAATCATGTGAAAAATTATCAAACATATATCTTTATTTTTACGGTCACTTTAGAGGAAAAAAAATCAAAACGTTGTATGTAATGACCCTCTTCCGGATGAGCTACATTTCTCAAAAGTTAATAGAAAACTATGAATTTTGAATAATGTTCATGTACCAAATTTCATCATTCTAGCTCAAACCGTTTTTGTCTACATACATACACACACACACACAGACATTTTTCTCAACTTTAGTGAAAATGATTCAGGAAACTTCAAAACGTATAAAAACATCAAAATCTCAACATCGAAAATTTTCGTGATCGCAATACTATCTCTTACGAGATAGTAATTAAGAATTAATAATAATTTTTTTTAATTATTTTAAAATAATTAATAATATATTACATATTACAATATAGATTATAATAAAAAATGAAAATATTTTATTAACAAAATATGTTTTCAAATTAGAAAGGTCAATATGTAACATCCCAGCATTTAAATTTATTCTGACTCGTGCCTCGTGCCACCTTTTTTAAAAAAAAACTCACCCTTCCATTTAACTGGAGGGGTTTTGGGATCTGATTTAATAGTTTCAGTTTTTTTTTTATGTCATCTCTTTATAAAACCTGACATATTAAAAACTTCTGCTATTCATTATGACAGATTTTGTAATAAATTATAATATTTTTTACATATAATTTGTTTAAAAATATTGAATAAATAAATTAATTTACCTAAATAATATTGTTAATAAATTAGATTAAATTTTTTCTATAAAATCATTGAATTATTTTTGTATTAATTTTTAAAAATAAGATTTTTGAATTTTAAATTTTCATAAAATATTGTTATATATATATATATATTTTCAAAATTATTTAAATCTTTAATTTTAATTCCTGATAATTCATCAAAAAATTTTAATTAATGATTATTATCTATGTATAATATAAAACTCATTTATCAATAATTATTCTATAAATAAATTATTTAATTTGAATATGTGTTATATCCATTCACTCCCACAAATGTTACTTTTAAATAAAAAAGATATCATAGAGACACAAATTAAAGTCTAACTAGCAGAATGAAAGTTCTCTCGGGACCACAAATCACAGACAAGTTGCATTGATTGGTTCCTCTTCCTCACAAGATAACATTCATCGTATCGATTTAGGTATTTGATTAATAAAGAAATAATATAATACATTCAAAATAATTTATTAATGAACAGCGATTTGAATTAAGTTACATTATTCTAATAAAAAAACAAAGAATATAAAATAATTATTACATTTATAAATTTATGTTCGTCATGAAATATTTCAAAATTTAAAAAATAAATAACAAATATTTATTATGAAATCTTTTAAAAAAAATCTGAGAGAATAAAAAAATAATCCAAAATAATGATATTAATCATACAAATTGATACAACCAGATATCAATTCATTTTTCAATTAAAATAATTATACATTTAGTTTAATATATCTTTATATAATATAGAATAAAAATATACTTTAAATATTTTTACTTATTTATAAATTATTCCAATTTTTAAACATTTAAACAAATATATGAAAAATTTGCAATATTTGGACTAGATGTATTGATACAATAACATAATTTATATATATTATATATATATATAATAAAATTAAAGCTTTAAAAAAAAAGAAACAAATTTATAAAATATACTAAATATATATATTGTATAAGTTAAATTTTAAACATTTAATAATTAATAGATACGTATGTATATTTTTTATTTAAAATATTAAAAGAATAATATCATCATGAATTTATTAAAATAATATATAATTAATAAATTGAATTAAAATTAAAAGTGAATTATAAATTTAAAACTCGAATGAAATAAATTTAATATTTTCAAAAAAAGAAATTAAATAAATAAAAATAAATAAATATTAACGTGAAATAAAATTTGCAATGTTTTATATTTAAAACACATGTCTCTATTTTTTTTTTCTTTTTTTATATTTATCTAAACATAATTTTTTATAGAAATTATTTTTAAAATTTTTTAATATTAAATAATTTATATACAATAAAAAATAACAGCTTTAAAGATTATATACAAATATTTTAATGAAATGATGATGATGTTGAAGGTTGATTTAGTTTTTCTTCATAGTATTTAGAAAAGACCTGTTCACGATGATTTACATTCAAAATAGGGGAAATAACGTTTGATAATTGTGTGATTTTATTATTAAAACGAACTCTGTCACGTGCATCTTGCTCCCACTGGCCGATTCTTGCTTGTCGATAAGCATAATTCCAGGTTACCATAGAATGTACCTGAACAAGAGAGGATTCAGATGCAAATCTCACGGTTTTCGATTTTATCTTTTTCTTTGTTTTCTGTTTATTAGTTCTTCTTTCCGTTTCTTTATCTTCATCGTCGTCGTCACTATCCGAACTATCCGAACTATCTGAACTATCCAAAATATTCATACTCTCCGATAAATCCGAGTCTGAATTTTCTGTTGTAAACACAATCTCAAATGAATCATCACTAGCTGAGGATTTGATAATACCTATTCCACCTAATAGAAAAAAAATCAATAATTAATATTAATTAATATTATTTAATTAATTATACATTTTTTACTTAATTTATTTGTTCTTACCGACTGCTCCTTCCATTGTTTCCTCATTGTCATCTTCACTAACCGTTTCGTCATCATTTTCTGAATTATCAACATCCTCGACCTCCATAGATTCAAAAACAATATCACAATCTACATCATCACACTCCATTAAATCGCGCCGAGGACGTTTAAATAAATAATCATCTTCAGGCGAATTCCCACTGGATTTAACTTTAGGAATTCTTTGTTTACGGTTGCTCTCCATCAATATTTATATATTTTAAATAAATAAGTATAAAAATAAATAAATATTATAAAAATATTATAAAAAAAAACAATAATAAATTGTTACGAATTATAATAAAACAAAATAAATAAATTAATTAAATTAAATGTTAAACGTTTTAAAATTTAATTTAACATGTGTTCAAGTTGGTTCTATCGTTCTATCTATTTATGAATGGCATTTCTGGGTACAATGGTCAAGCATGGTCAAGTCTGTGAAATTTTAAACCAAAAAAAACCCTGAATTCTTAAAATAATTTTTTTTTTTTTTAATAAAAGAAAATTTTCCAATTTATTAAAATTGTTAATAATTTTCTAATAAATTAAAAAATAAAATCATTAACAAAACTTATTTTAATAATAATAATAATAAAAAAAAAATTAAATTTATTTTCATTTATTTTTGAAAAAAATGCATTTTTTTTGCAATTCGAAAATAAATTCAAAGGCGCCATTTCAAATTTTAACCACCCACGTGGTATAATTGAAATTAAATAATTATTTCTTAAACTATTAGAAAATTAAATTTAATTTATAAAAATAAAAAAAAAGTAATAAAAATTAAAATTTATATATTTATTTCTATTAATGTTTCATATAATAACATATTTAAATAATATTAAACATATATAAAAATATATTTCTATATTTTATTCAAAAAATTTAAATCTAAAATTTATTAATATATTTTTAATTATTAGGATTATTAATTTTATAAGCATAAAAAAGAAAATTAAATCATACAAAAATTTCTCATAATAATTATCTTATATACAAATATATATTTAATATGAAATGATATATAACATTTTATAAAATTTCTTATTAAATAAATCAACAACATACAAAAAAAAAAAACAAAATTGTAAATAATAAATTTTACAGTATAATAACAAAAATCATATGTAAATGAACGAAGAACGATCATATTTTATCAAAGGGCGTGAAGTTATTTCGGGATCAATACTGATGCCGGAACCCTCAAAACTTTAATTCCAAACTTATTTCGAGCAATATTTTTAAAGCAATAAATAATCCACAGATAGACATCGACATCTGCTTAAAAAGTCGAATAATATTTTAAAACATGCAAACTTTATCAAACAAACATTTGATCAAAATTCTAGTATAATTCTTTTTAGCATTAAAAAATTACTATTACTATATTAAGACAATAATAAATAAAATATACATATCTAACACAAAATACTGAATTATTATATTGATATATTATTAACGCAATATGTTTTTACTACTATATTCTGTTAATATATATAAATATAAATTTACACCGACTATTTGCTAACATTGATTGAAATAAAGGCCAATTGCTGTATGGTATAAGATTGATATATTAGCATTGAAAAAAGATGAGAAGAGCGATTGACATAAAAGTGGTTTTATTTGAGCCAAGCAACCATAAAATGCAAATGGTTTGATATTCAAGCTTCGGGATTTAAGAAAGACTTTCAGATTGCCTGGATTCTAGGCGTGAAACGGTGCCACGCTTGCAAAGGACGCGTTCAGGGGGAAGGGTGGAAGGGGAAGTGAGGTATGGAGAGGGAGGGGAGGGGTTGGCAAGAATTCTTGGGAAGACTAATTGAAGGTGAAAAGGAACTTGCTGGGAAGCAAACGATTTAATTACAATCCTCGCCGAACAAAGTTTCTTTCTTTCATTCGTATTTTGACAACTGAACGTGTACCAATTTTATTGCATTCTGTCTATTTCATAATTAAAGAAATTTGTTATTTTATGGTGATATATTTATTGTCTACTTTTTGTTATTGATGTTTTTGAGTATACTTTACTTATATTTATAACATTTGATATAAATGATTCAATAAAATATATGAAATGTAATTTGTTAAATATGTTAAAAGTTCATTTGCATGTTTACAAAACAAATTATCTTGAAAATTGGCACCAATATGGACACAAAAAATTTCATTAAACTATCTAAACAAATCATAATCATAAACATAATCTTTTACTGAAATCTAAAAAATTAATATATATATATATATATTAAATGTAATTAATATTTGATTATTACATTATTTAATTAATTATTTTAATTAATTAATTAATTTTAAAAAAATATATAATTAAAATAAATATTAAAGAGATTTTATTAACACACCATAATTTATTTATTTAATTAAATAAACGTACAACGTTTCGACTGCTTATTCAGCAATCGTTATCAAGTACCGTACACTTGCGGACTTCTTATTTAACTAAATAAATAATTTATACAAATATTTTAATAAAAATCCTTTTAATAATTATAAAAACCACCAAAGTTTTAATAAAAAATTTAAAAAATTATTAACTATAAGAAATAAATATATATAAATGTGTTTTTTGTTTTATTTTAATTATAACAAAATTAAATATTTTTTATAAGTTACCACATGATCCAAAATTTGCAAATTCATTTTGAAAACAAAAAAAATAATTTCAGTCTGTCTAACTTAACCTTAAAAAATATATATATACTGGAAAATTTTATTTCATTATATTATAGAATATCATATTTGTTTATTTACATTTACCCCTTCACAATTAATCAAAATATAAATTTAATTTTAATAAAAAACCGCCAAATAACAATAATAAATTTATCGGTATGTGGAACATTCAGTCTCATTCATTAATTACTTATTTATATTTTTTTTACCGACCGACGATAGTAAGGGAGGTATTGTTTTCACACCAAATTTCACATGTGGAGATTTTTACATATCTCCACGAATCATGCATTTTCTTAACAGAAATAAGTTGACCTGTGGCCAGGTCCGAACCGACCGACGGTTTGAAGTAAATTAATTTCCAGCTACAGAAACAATTTCAAATAATTTTAATATATCTATTAATGTAATAAAAAACATATAGGCATATAACATAAATATTTTTAATTTTATTTTATTTATAATATATGTATATATTTATATGTAAGGCCAGGCTGTGACGTCATGAATGGCTGGATGACGTCATATAATTTTAAATCAAGAAAAAACTAATAAATATGATTTTCCCGAGGATAAAACCAATACAAAGTGCATGATTCGTGGTGATATATAAAAAAATCTCCTCATGTGAAATTTGGTGTGAAAATAACCCTTCTATTCCTATCGTCGATCGCTAATACTACCACTTCCGGTGCACGGATTTGCACCAAAAGTTGATCAATTCATCCCACTGATGCATTAAGTAAATATACCAAATTTCATCAAAATCGGTTGAGCCGTTCAGGCTGTACACATCTATACGGACGGACAGACGGACAGACGGACGGACAGACGGACAGACGGACAGACGGACGGACAGACATCATGCTAAAAATACTTTTTTCTGTTTAGAAAATGCATGATTCGTGGAGATATGTAAAAATCTCCACATGTGAAATTTGGTGTGAAAACAATACCTCCCTTACTATCGTCGGTCGGTAAAAAGTATTTTTAGCATGATGTCTGTCCGTCCGTCTGTCCGTCTGTCCGTCCGTATAGATGTGTACAGCCTGAACGGCTCAACCGATTTTGATGAAATTTGGTATATTTACTTAATGCATCAGTGGGATGAATTGATCAACTTTTGGTGCAAATCCGGAAACCGGAAGTGGTAGTATTAGCGATCGACGATAAGAAGGGAAGGGTTATTTTCGCACCAAATTTCACATAAGGAGATTTTTTTACATATCACCACGAATGTATTGGTTTTATCCTCGGGAAAAATCATCTTCATTATGTTTTTCTTAATTTAAAATTATATGACGTCACCCAGCCCTTCATGACGTCACAGCCTCGGGTAACGCCGGCAACGCCGGCTACTTCAGCTATATATTATAAATAAAATAAAATTAAATATATTTATGTTATATCAATATCTGTTTTTTATTACATTAATAGATATATTAAAATTATTTGAAATTGTTTCTGTAGCTGGAAATTAATTTATTTCAAACCGTCGGTCGGTTCGGACCTGGCCACAGGTCAACTTATTTTTTAATTTTTATTGAAGTGTTTTTTTCATTGATTTATTAGATTAAAATAAAAAATTAAATTCTAATTAAAAGTATTTTTCCATATGCATCATATCTGTTGTGTGTTGACTTTATGAATAAATTTAATATATATTCCATTTATATTTTTATAAAATCTTATAAAATAAATTCTACTTCTACTTTCTTCAACATCAGAACTTAAATTCATCTACTATTTTATTTGTATTTCTATTAATATAATTAAATTATTATGAAAGATTAGTTATGTATAAATTATAAAAAAAATATATATGTGTTAAGTAATTTAGATTAAATAAATATTCTATTTTACCTTTTAATTTTGATTAGGCATGTAATAAAACATAAGATCTTTAATCCATTACTAGTTAATTATAATATATATATATATATATATATATTAAAACGAATCAGATAAGCTCTGGCATATTGCATTTTGATTTATTCAATTTACAAATTTTTATAAAATTTTTCTTGTCCACTTGTTTGAAATGTTCTCATTTTCAATTTAAATGAGAATTTATTTAATATTATTTCATTATGTCAGTTACGATAATTAATTTAATTATGAAAGTAAGAATTAGATTATTGTTTAGACATGTGACGTGAAAAAAACACCCCCACCTTCTCTCTATTTTAAGAGTAAAGTAGAAATAATGGAGAAGAGTGAAAGGAAAAGGAGAAGAGAGTTTTGCATACATATTATTATTAATAATTTTAATGTGATAGGACTTCGAATATGGGTGCAAATAGAGTTCCATTATACGAAATGTTACCCCTATGTGTAGAGAATTGATATTAATAAAAAAAAAGTTCCCCTCTTCTTTCTTAATCATAAATTTTATCTCACTTTGTTCAATGTGATTTATCTATTGGATCTTAAGAGGGATACCCTTATATAATACAGTGATTATATATACACTCTTAATGCAATTGAAAAATTAAATAATGAGAATAGATTGATTAATTACAGTGGAAGTAAAATAAACTTCAACCACAAGAGATTTTATGTAGTTTCTTGAAAATTTAATGTTTTATTTGAATCATGAATGAAAACGTTCTTTTTTTTTCAGAGGTCATTCAATTCTCTTTGTTACCTAAATATAGAAGAATCAATAAAGATTCTTCTGGAAATATTTTTTTGAAATAAAAACATTTTTCATCCTTCTTTTTGATTCAATTTTATTAAATATTCAAGTGAGCAATCGTGTTGAAAAGTTACTTAAATGGAGTTTTACTATAATCACCTACTAATCAGGAAAACTTTTAGATTGAATGATTATGTGGTAACATTAATTAATGATTCATTTATGCTAAGTGAATTCTTTCGATCTAACCAATGGATCGAGAATGTTCATTTATTTTCCTGTACTCTATACAGTAAGTATTCTGTTTACAGAAAAATAAAATAAAAATTTTTGCAATATCATAACATTTTAAAGTTTTAAAAGAATCGATTTATATTATTTTTACTATAATATATAATTTATAGGTGTGTGTATAAAATAAGTACAGGCCTAAGTGCATTTACATATACCAAACGTTTTAACATTGTCTTTTCTACAATAAAATGTATAGATACAATCATAGAAATAATTATTCTCCTAATAGTACTAATATTATTTATAACTTTTTTTTTTATTAATTTTTAAAAATAATAAATCAGACTGTTCAGAAATAAATTTTATTTTTATTAGTCTAGACTTTATATTACCTTATTTTGGTTAACTATATACATTTAATTATTATATAAATATATAGTTATATCGTATATGTAATTAACTTTATATTTTGGTGATTTAACCCTCGACCTTAGTAACATTAAACTATATTATATACGCCGGAAATTAATAATTATATGTAATAATAATATTCTAATATAAATAAACACTCAATTGATACGAGTACTATATGATATAATCAAATCATGTTAACTTATAGCCGGATTTTAGTCTAATTTCATTAATAATTATATACATATGTTTATCATAAATTGCTTAAGTTTTTATGTTACATAATAAAAAAATAAATAAATAATAAATTAAAAGTATATTTTCCTTACAGAATTATATTAAATTTTCTGTAACTAGAAGTTTTAATAATCTTAATCTAATCCATATATACTAGAAATATATATATATATATACATAAAATGTTAATAGTTTTTCTTTTTTGAATTTAACTAATTATATTTTTGATCCAAGAGGCTTTAGTTTTACTGACTTTTCAAATTATTTTTATTTAAATCTCTAAATCTGGTTGGTTTCACAAATATTATAAATATCTTTATGTAAAATTGTATCAAAATTAGAAATTATATTAATTATTTAAAGGAAAATAAAGATGACAAAGCTTATTGTTATTATATGAAATACGAGGGTCATCCAATAAGTAAAGAGACAAAATAGCTATAGCTCAAAAAAGGGTTTATTTGATTCTTACAAAATTTAGGCTATTTTTCAACATAATAACCCCCCATAGTTATGCATCTTTCTAGCAGCTTCCTAAATCCCTTGGCGAAGAATTCTTTCGATTTACCAGCCACTTTTGTATCGCTTCCTTAACTTCCTCAGCAAATCTTTTTCCTCGTAAGGGGTCTTTGAGTGGTCCAAACATATAAAAATCAGATGGGACGAGGTCAACACTGTAGCCAGGATGAGGTAAAACTTCCCAACCCAATTTTCGAAGCTTATCATGAGTCAGTTGGGCGCTATCGTGCTGAAGAGTGACTAGCTGGTCTAACCTTGTGTTCTAGCATCTCAGAGTAGTTTTGGCTATTGATAGTTCGCTTATCTTCAAGGAAACCGCAATAGACCCTGAGAGTCCCAAAAAAGCACGTCCACTCACGTTCACCTACACTTGTTCAACCAATTTTAAACAGATCAACCCACTTGTAAAAATTCGCATGGATCATACAGCATTTACCGTTCTGTATCCACATTCTAGAAAAAATCTCAATTGGTTTTACACCTTCTTCAAAATCTGCGGTGCTCTTCTAATGAGAAATCTTCTAGTGGACTTGCCATGGAGAACTGACAATTTTGAGGTTATGTTGACATAAAATGATGAAACAGCTGATCAGAGCATGTTCCAAGAATGCCAACTAAAACCCCCGAAAAGATTATACACATTCATTGAATAGTTTTAAAATTATAGAATTTTCTTCTTTAGTTATTGAATGATTTTCGTATTATTAAGTTATAAAATTAGATTATATTCAATATTAATTTGGTACTTTAAAAAATAGAATAGAAGTATTTTCATTTTATTTTAGATAAATATAATTTTATATCTTACTATATATTGTAATTATATTTTTATATATTTAAAATGTTTATAAAATAAATAATTTTATTTTATTATTTTTTTAAATTAATAACTAATTTATAAATCAATCATTTTTACATATATATATATATATATATATATATATATATATATATATTTATAAAAATAATGAAAGTTTTATTTAAATTTAATCCAAAAACTTTTTCGTAACTAGTTGAAACATGTAACAATATATAAATCAAGAAGCCTGAACCTTTAAAAAAAAAACTTTTAGAAGTTGACGCCATCTATTTCATATATCTATAACCTCTATTATTATTCAAAAATTATGAAAATTTTTAAGTCATATTCTCAGTAATCTTATTTTCAGTCATTATTTAATTTCAGATTATTTTTTTAATTTTTTTTTTAACTTACTCACACTCAAATTCTCCAGACTCCTCAAAGACTTATGTCTTTACCAATGGAACAATAATTTTCATTTCATTTCGATGAAACCATATATTAATGCAAATAAACCCAGATATAGAATTTTTAAATTACTCGTTTATTAGATAATAAATATTTAGGTAGATATAATAAAAAGCGCATTCTCTATTTTCTACTAAAGTATAATATTAATATCTTTAATCTTATTCAAACGAATTTCAGATTGTTCAATGAAGAGAGTCCTTTTTATTCTTCTTCTTCTTCTTTTTCAATGGAAAATTGGGGAAAGTTAGATAATCCCCATAAACAAATTCAATAGTTGAGATTAGAAAAGTGCGACACGACTGACTTGAAAGGGAAGATGTTGGCTGCTTTCATCTCCCTTTTGACAAAGGGCTGAGTCGAGGGACGCCCTTCAAATATGACGCCTCTCAAGTTCAATGATCAATAACTATCTATCTGCTTGTCTTGATTGATTGAATTGCAAACCTCCTAGAAATGAATCAATTCAGTTAAACAATTTCAATTGTGCCAATTATAATACGATCAAACGATTTAATGGTAAATTTATTAACCAAATAATTGCCTTATCTGAAAAATATCACATATTTTTATTGGAATATTTGTTTTCAATTACAAATTAAAAAAAAAACCTATAGAGCTCAAAAGAAGCATGTTAAACACAAATATATATATATATATATATATATATATATATATATGTCTTTATAATTTACGCTTGTATTTTTGTTGTATATACCAAATATCGATTTCAAATAACAGCACGTTTACGATTTCACTGTATTGAAATCGGTCAGAGAATTCCAGCCTTTCATCCAGGATTCAACAAGATTTATAAGATTTCATCTTTTGTATGAATTCATTGTGTATTTAATTAAGATTTCAATTTTTTTTTGTTTTTAAAATAACAAGGTTAGGTAGTAAAACTTAATTGAATTAAATTTTAATTTATCACAAGTTATTCTTTTATATATACATATACATACCTACTCATATGAATACAGAAAAAATGAAAAAGGATCTTTTTCAATACATAAATTCTGAAATATGTATTAACAGACTATGAGCGGGGCGGGTATTTGTACCCGTTGCGGGGACTGCCTCTTATATAAGCGGGGCGGGTATTTATACCCGTTGCCACTTATATGAGGGATATATATTAGTTATCGTTTAAAATAAGTAATTTTAAGTGACACAATGGAAAATATATATTATATAAGTGGCAACGGGTATAAATACCCGCCCCGCTCATAGTGTGTTAATAAGTAAAGAATATCTTCTTAGTTCGATCATATTATTTTGTTAACTATTCCTGAATTCTATCTGAAAATATAAAAAAAAACATTATTAATATATTTTTAACTATACTTATTAAAAACTTAAATTTATTAATTAATTACAAAACTAACTGAAAAAAAAGTTTTCTTTATATATATATATATATAAAAGAATTTACAAAATCTTCTTCTCTTAAACTTAGTCAGACACATCCACTGATCCTGAACTTGAAGTTTATTTTCTCAGTCTTCTTTTTAGCCATTTAATTAATTTGTGAAAACCTCCTTTGTTAAACTTTCATCCCTAATTCCTATGCCATATCCAAAATAATTGTGTTATGTAACATTTAATAATTTTAATTATTTTTCAAGTTTAATACAAGAGGCACACACACACACACAAAACTTTTTTTTAATAATATGTATTATCTCTCTCATTTCAGTGAATCCTTTTTCTTTTCTAACTTATCAACTATCTTTTTTAAATCTTATTTCATATTATAACTATTACACTTACTTCCAAATTTCTTATCATTTTGATTTTAAACTAATTTGAAAATTTCACTGATGGAATTATCAACAATTTAAATTGGATAATTTTTTTTTAGGGAGGGCAAAAACTTCTTACATAGTGTGATTAGATGTAACATATAAAGAGACAGATCTTAAAACAACAAAATTAACATTCCATTCTACGAGGTCAATGAGCTGGTTGGGTTTCCATGAAGACAAGGAAAACAAAAATTCAGTCTGGAATAGTATCTCACCCCCAGTCTGCTTGCATCTCTCTTCGCTCTCTTTCCTCAAATAATCCATATGGATTAGTTTATAACGGTAACAATAGAAACATAGTTAGGGGCTTAAAGTACAATAAGAATCAATATATACAATAATATATAGTATGTGGTTTGAATTTGAGAGATTATTATGTATATTGACTATATAAATGACAACTCCCTCAGAGCTAATTACTGTAAGTAAAGTTATTGATTAGCGCGTCAGTTCTCGGTTTATATCTGCTTTAACTCGGTGAAAAACACAATTAATCTTTGACACGATAGAAATAAAGATATTATAGATATAAATATTTGACGACTTTTTGAAATATGAACACTTTTCTTTGGCCGCTTGAGTTTGGAGTTGTCACGGTTAAAAAAAAGAAGGATATTGAATGAGAAGAAAGAGTAAGAGAGAGAGAGGGAGAGGAGTAGAAAAAGGAGAGAAAAAAGAGAAAAGAGAGAAGGGAAAAGAAGGGAAATGCATGTCGGAAAAAGGATGAAGAGAGAAAAGGGAGAAGGGCTCTCGCTCGATCTGCAGCAACAAATTACAAAAGGGAAGCCGAGCCTTTTTGGAATAGGGGATGGGGTCACACTTGCCAAGGGGTGACAACTAATAAACCCCGAATGAGACATGCGAGACGTCGCTCTTAAATAGGATTCGAGGGGGAAAATCAAAATGGGTGAAATAAAATAATATGTTAACCATCTTATCTAATTGATCGTGGAAAGTATTTGCGCTTTATTCAGAAAACAACATCCAATGCCTGGAGAAGGAAGAATTTGCTGGTTTTTCATTCGAGGGAAGAAGAAAAAAAAATGCTCTTTTTATATTCTGAGTGACTTCGCAAACTTTTTATCTTAATTGAACTTGTGGTTTTAAAGATCACTCGCTTCACTTTCCACACTTAATTGTAAATATGTTCAAAGAGGGTGATTTTTTTTTTAGAAGAAAAGACTGTACACACACATATATGTAAAATATATTTTTCCTAATGTGCTACAAATTTAAGAAGTTTATGTTGTAACGTATTCTCATATTTATTGTGGGCATCTTCCTTTTTTTCATTTACATTATATAATACAATAATAAACAAAACAAGATAGAAAAATAATATAATTATTATTATAAACCCAAATTATAAATGTTTTCTATTTAAATGATGTAATTTCAACAACATTAGAATGAATATAAACTAAGGCTGTTCATTGATTTATATATGTATGTGTACTAAATAAGCAGTAAAACATTTAGTATTTCGTTTAATATTACAATGGCAGTAAATAATATCTATAATAAAATGTCGATTGTTCCAACCATTAATTCTTTTTCGATGATTGAATGGAATTATAGTTATAATTTCAATGTAAACTTAATTTATTTATTTACTTAATAATATTAATTTACTAATTAATTTTTAACTCGTTTACTGGATCCGAAAGTATTTACATTTTCTTTTTATAATTGTTGTCTAGAACGAACTAGGCAACCCACTTTATTTGGTAAATAACGAAGAATTCTCTTTTCACAAATACCTTTAGTATTTTCACATCCTTCAAGATCATGGACTACGACTCATATTTATTTAATAATATTTTTTTTACTTAACTTCCAAGAAATACATAAATTCAACATCTGCCTTATTTGTGGAACATCAAGAACATGTAAAGGTATTATTTAATTAATAATTAGATAGTTTTATATATTTTAATTTTAATAATAATTTTGATGAAATGACCTTTTTTATGCATAATCTTGTTTCAATTTTAATTTGAAATTATTTTTGAATATTATTATTCTGCATAAAATTAAATTTAAATTGTTAATGTAAATTAAATACCGTTTTTTTTTTTCTATTATATTTTCTAGTTTTCTATTAAAGACAAATATTTTAATAAAATATATTAACACACTATGAGCGGGGCGGGTATTTGTACCCGTTGCGGGGACTGCCACTTATAAGGGGGGCGGGTATTTGTACCCGTTGCGGGGACTGCCACTTTTAAGCGGGGCGGGTATTTATACCCGTTGCCACTTATATAATATATATTTTCCCTCGTGTCACTTAAAATTACTTATTTTAAACGATAACTAATATATATCCCTGATATAAGTGGCAACGGGTATAAATACCCGCCCCGCTTATAAGTGGCAGTCCCCGCAACGGGTACAAATACCCGCCCCGCTCATTGTGTGTTAATAATATATGAATAAGCAAGTGAAAGCATACACTTATTTTTTTTTATAATATTTTTTTTCTTTAAAATAAAAGCAATTGTTCTAGATAAGAGGTTAGGATTTAAGAAGCTTATGGGATTTGCTAAGTAAACATTTAGAATACGATACATTTTTCGTACGGATCTCTTCTTGTTATCCATTTTTCACAACATTTGATGTTAGGAAACATGTTGCTTATTTAATTTGCTTTCTTGATTAAACATATTATTTTTATATATAATTTTTATTTTCTCTCTAGGGAGACTACTGTAGGATAAGGGACAAGAGAGGGAGAGAGAGAGAGAGAGATCATTCAACAACTTGTTTCCAACACTTTTTATTATGTCTTTTTGTCAAAGATATTTTCAACAGTATAAACAACATAATAAATTTCATTAATTTAAACGATGTAGTCTTTGCTTCTTGCATACAGTTAACATCTTGGCACATTTGAAACACCTAATGGGAAAACTTGTTCGGAGACGTGTACGGGCAGATCTTTTCGAAAAGATATATGTTAAAGTAAACGACCGACCTTTTACTGCTTCTCAAAATTATTCATGGAGAGAATTTTCATGGTAAAGTGAAAAAGATATAAAAGGTTTTATTAAAAATTTGGGAAAAAAAAAACAAAAAAAAATAATAATTTTTAATTTACTTCATCATCTAACTTATTCATTAATTGTAGTACCTTATAAAAAATATATTGGAAATTTCAAATATTCTCTTAAATAAGTTTTATTTCATACATGCATGAATATTATTTTAATTTTTTCTTTTCAATTTCAATTTTTACCATATAAGATATAGAAACATTTAAGTTAAATAAATTAAATCAATTTTTTTTTTAAGAAATGATGGAAAATCACCATTTTTAAGAAGTTAAATATAAAAGAATAGGGCTTTGTTTTGACAAGGATTGTGAAAGTAAAAATCAGATTGATTTAAAGATAATATCCTTAACTTGAGCCACTTCAATCCATTCCCGACCCTCTCCCTATGTTCTCTTATCGGTTTTTATATTGTACTCCAAGTATGTTTCGCCAATTGATTGCCCGGAATATATATTTTTTTCATACCTCAAAATCTTCTCTATATATTATATTTATTTTAATTATATTCATACAGGAATAGATATTATTCAATCTCTATAATTTCACTGTTATTTTTAAAAATAATTTAAATTTCAGACTTATTTTATTATTGACCAAACCCCCACACTCATAATACAAACAAAAATAATAGAATTATAAATTTTAATTTTTAAATTGTATTAATAACAATTTTGATAAATCAAAGGGAGTTTTTTTTATCTCACAACAAACACATAAACAAGCATTATACGGCTAAAAACTTAATTTAAATTCATATCTAATATTCCTCCTGATCGTTATTGTTATAGTATCTAAATGATTAAATTAATTCAATTTCCAATTACATTTTTATACAAAGTTTTTTTAGTACATAAACCAATTTTTTCACATCTATCCTCTATTTACGATTAAAATATAATCCGAGTCCTTCAATCAATTTATATCATTTGTTTAGCTTAAAATTTTACCATTTTCTTTTAATTGGAAATCATTAATTTTCTACCTATTCTATTCGAATATTATACTGAATAAAATTAGTTAAAAATCGTTTTTGTTGCAAATTCCTCCTGTTTTCCTGATTCTTTTATCTGTATTTTATTTTAATAATTTCGAATAATTTTGAATTATATGTGATAATCTTAACCTAAAATTAAAAAAAACAACAAATTAATGAAACATCAAATATCAAACAACATGTTGTCTTATTAAAACAAAATTCACCAAATTTTTAAAAAAAATATTATAGAAAGTTCTATATAATTAAGATTTAGATGATAGATTATATCTATCTATTGATTAAAACAAAAACAAAAAATGTAATTTTTAGAAAAAGTTTTATTTTATGGACAAAAATGCTACCCATTATCTACATTAGAAGTTCAATAGTCATTAACAATTTAAAACTCTTGAGGCTCAAATAGGTCAATATATAAATATTTAGCTTAAAGATCAGTTGAGATACCAGTATATATCCGATTTTAAGGTTAATAAATATTGTTTATCTGAATAATATATGAACAACTAAAAGTGCTCACTTTTATTTTAAATAATAAATCATTAAATTCATTTTTGAAAATTTTTATATATTAATCTTAATATATATCTTAACATGATCTTTATATAACATCATAATCTAAAACATAATACGTTTCGTTAAAAAAATTATATAAGAATATTATTATTTGTGCTTCAGCTATTTAATTACCTATACTTAATTTGTCTTGAAATACTAATTTATCAGACAAATAAAATATTAATTTATTTTATTAACCAATATCGACAAAAAACCAAGTTATACACGGACTTGTATAATTCTTATAATTAGATTTATTAAAAAAAAAGTAAAATTATTATTTCATAAAAAATTCAAAAGTACAGATATTTAATTCTTATTTTTTATCTCAATATCTTATCTTATTATGCTAGCTAAAATTGTATATATCTATCTATCTATATATATTGGTTCTCAAAAACCGCTCTAACGATTTTTTTCAAATTCACACTAGATATAGTATTTATAAAGAAAAATTAAGTTTTATTGATGATATCTCTTGAAACATTCAGCTTCATTATTAATTTCTTAATTGAAAATTATATATGGAAAACGTCAAAATTGGCCTCCATTTTTATTTGTATTAATATTTTTTTTTATTTAAAATATTTTAAAATTTATTATTTAATTTCGAAATAAAATTAAAAATATTTATTTTTAATAAAATATATATAGATATTTATTAATCTCTCTCAAAAAAAAAAAAATAAAATAAAAAACATCAAATCTGCCTGCTAAGACAGTAAAAAAATCAAAATTTTTTATCTAAATATATTTAGTCAAGATGGTAAAGTGATGTTTTAACGAGTGGATTTCGTCGGTTCGAAACTCTCCGGGTGAATCGTTATTTAAAAATGAAAATGAAAATAATGAATTTGTTATTTTTTTTCTTTTTATCTATTGTTTACATTTTAATAAATTACTATTTTATATTTATTTATTCATTGTTCTTTTATTAAATTTAATATTTATTAATATTATTTATTATTAATTTATATATTGATGACATCACAAATGACATTTATATTGAAATTTGACTCCCGCCTTTTTTTAAAGAATATTGTATTAATATTTTTTTTATATTTAAAATATTTTAAAATTTTTTATTTAATTTCGAAATAAAATTAAAAATATATATTTTAATAATATTTTATAATTATAAATTACGATATATATTTATCAATAATAATGAATTTTTTTTTTTTAACTTAATTACAGAGCCGAGGCTCGGGGTCCCGGTATGATCTTAATATATTGTGAGAATTAGATAAATAATGTAGAGAGAAAAAAATATTTAAAAATAGATATTTATTTAAATGAAATAAAATTATTTAATTTACAGAATGAAAATGTCTATAATAATGTCTAAACATTTTTTCTTTATAATTTTACATTATAATAATACTAATTACAGTAGTTATAATATATGGGGAATTTTCAACTTTGACTGCCGATTTGACCATGTTCCCAAACGAATTTTAAAAAAACCAAGACCACTTTACATTTACACATTTTAAGCTCTAATCGAATCCAAAATCAAAATTTAAAAAATCGAAAAACAAACTCACAGATATATAGATTTTATAAATGAACATTTATACAATTTATTTTAATTAATTTGAAACATTTTAGGAAACAAATTTTTAATGGGTCATTTTTAGAAATCCCATTTAACAATTATAATAAATAATTAAAAAATTGTAAAATTTTTAAAGTATATAAAAATAAATTGTATAAATTGGTTAAAGGGTCGAGTGATAGTTCGGTGTCCCAGGTATATATTTTATATTAACACGCCTACTTTTCTGTATAATAAAGATATAAAGAATCATATTTTAATTTTTATATAACCAAGAAATCATTTTTTCACTTAAAATATAGTTGTAAAGCCCAAATCCATATAACATCATCGACTGGGCCGCTACCAAAAGGAGTCTTCTCTTGCTCTGACTAGGGCCACCGGTATTTGCCATTAGTCTCGAAAAAATAATATTAAATTTTATATAAATTTATAAATTAGAACATTTGAATTTGTTTAAATTTTAACACATGTAATCAATCATATGCATAAAGAATAGAAAATTTTGAAAATCAACTTGGTATTAAATTCAGAAAAAAAAAATACTCATATATAGAATATATAGAATATTCGAATATAATTGAAACTCTTTCTCTCCCTCTATTTTAAATTTGAAAAAACGGAGTGTTAAGAAATTAAGATTCCTTATACAACATGGATGGTTAAATGAATTGGGCTCCCTACCTCCCTGAGAAATTCACATTAAAAATGTTTATAATATTTTAGTTTATTAAATCAAACTATTATTTTTTTATTTCAATATTTTTAATGTTAATACAATAATTTTTATTTTATAATCTATAAAATAATTTAATTATTTTTAAAAACAACGGTCTTCAATTACAATTTTTTTACTCTCTACTGACTGTTCATTTCATAACTGAAAATAGTGTCGAATAGAAATAGACGATATTACTTGGATTAATCTTATTATGCTAGCTAAAATTGTTTGTTTGTATTATTGAGGACCCCAGTTCAATTCATTTTAATCAGATTGATGCAATGATGCAACATTTAATAATTGTAATAAATAATTAATTGTAGATTAATATTTTTTAAAGGGTCGAGCGACAGATCGGTGTCCCAGGTATTAATATTACCAGCCAAACCCAATAATAATGAATCATTTTTTTTAACTTAAGTACCGAGCCGAGGCTCGGGGTCCCGGTACTATTTATATATACCATATAGGATTATATAATAAATATAATTTAATAATCTATATCAGGGGTCGCCAAACTTTTCTGATCATTGACTCCTATATAATTTTTCAATATATCCATCGACCCCCCATAAAGGTAATTTTTCAGGTAATTAAAATAAAACTATAATATTTAATAAATCAGAAACAAAAAGTAAAGTACCTACAGATTTTTTACTTCTTTCACCTGAATATACATATATATTGAAATGATATTTCCATTTGTGGACAATTTATATTAATTAGTAATTAATATATTTTATTGAGATGAAACCAATTAAAAATTATTATAAATTTTAATAAATTATAATTGGTTTTGTAATTTGAGAATTTAATAAGATAATAAAAAAACATTGTAATTGTGTTGTGGTGAGGACAATCGTGACGTGTGTCTGTGTTGGGAGTTTGTTTATTTTTTTTGTTAAAAGAGCACTCTTATCTAAACCACGAAATAGTGAGGACGTTAAATTTTTCCCTCTCCTATTTTTGTAAGTTTTTGCGTTCCGAATGCTGAATTCACCTTCCAAAGTTCAGTTATCATTCCTTAATATATTGGAACGTTCCCACAACTAAAAGAATTATTAAAAAATTAAATAATTCTCTTAAAAATTGGAAGAAACTCCAGAAAGCCAGGAACCTTGTCTAAAAGGCCTCAAAGAAGGATGTCTTGATCTCTTTAACGAATTGGAACTAAATTGAAACCAAATCTACGCTGAAGAAAGAACGGATACAACTCACACACGGATAAGACTTTATAATTTATTTTATTTTTTCCTTACTTTATGTTAAATACTATATCTGAATTTCCTAAATATTAATGTTATATAATTTAAATGTTTTATTTTATTATAAAACATTCAAATCTGATAAAATAAATTAAAGTTGCAATTTTTTCTTTTTAATTGGAAACTAATAAACTTAATTTTTATTATTCTCTTTTGTGTATTGTGTATTGTGTTATTCCTACAGCTTTCTCTATCTCTCATTCCACGTTGAATCATAGTTATCTGATTGCTACCTTACACCATGGACCAAAACCTCTATTAAAATTGAATCTTCATTCCCCCCTTACTCCCCTCTTTCCCCCTTTCCCTCAATCAAACGAGGATCAGTGCACACCTAAGTCCGCGCATCGCCATTACACACTTCCCCCTCCACTCCCTACCTCCCTTCTCCTATCTAACTGTTAATTATAAACACCCCCCTTCACCCCCCCACAAAATCCAAAAAACCATTACAATATATATATATATATATATATGTATTTATATGTTTATTGTTTTATTTTCTATAAAGAAAAAATGATATTAAGTCAATTATAAAAAAATTTAAAATTGTACATACGCAGTCAGTTATGGGTTTTTTGCGTACAAAGAACTTTGAGTCCCAATCGACCCCCATTCGACCCTTTGACCCCTACACTTGTTAAATAGACCCTTGGGGGTCTATATAGACCACTTTGGCGACCCCTGATCTATATCAAAGGAATTAGTAAAGTAAATAAAATTTTTACATTTATAGTGATGGAAAAAAGAGAACGGCAGTATAGCAAGCTGAGCTTCTTTCTCAACAGTATTAATATATAAATTAAAATTAAACAAATTAATTTTTACACTAATTTACTTTTAAATAATTAACACTTTTTCATTTTCATTGTATTAAACATTAATTTCTTTAATGTTGATGTTGATTCATATTTTAATATAATTGAGAAAGGCGCTACGCTTTTTTCCGTCGCTGTATATATATTATATATATATTGATTTTATATTAGAAATATTAATATTAATTAGAAATTTCAACTATAAAGAATTTTATTAATTTTTTTTTATAAAAGTTATACTACCCTCCCCTTAAAGCTGAATCTATAAAAGTATTTAAATTTGAAATTTATATGCAAAAAAAAACAACGAAGGACAGTTACACTTTCTATAAAGAATGAACTTTGCAAAGAACTATTATAATGTAATTTATGTTAAATTAATCACAAACAAATAAAACTTTGAAAAAGATTAAAGTTTTATATTGATTCAAAGAATAGTTTATCAATAAATGGATAATAAGTTTCTATTTACTTTTCTTGCAGAAATTTGAACTGACTTCTTTGATGCTTACCTTATTTATATTGATTGTTTCAACAAGTGACCACATCATTCGAATTTTATTTTCAATAAAATCTCAAATTCTCTTGGATATATCAAGTTTTATCAAAAAATATGTTAAAGTCAATATTTGATGTGTAACGAATGGAATTTCCCTCGACAATTTACTTTTTTTTTTTGGTGTTTTTCTCTTTTTCTTCTTTCTCTAGTAAAGCTTATAATTTATTCTCTTTTTCTGATTTGAGAAATATCGTTAAAACTCCCTTGTTCACCAGAAAGACAAACAATTTAGTCAAAAAGAAAGATGGCATAGGGTTGGAGGAGCGGGAGCAACAGAAAAATTTCTTTTCCTCTTTCTCACTTCAAGTGAATAAATTTGTGTGAGTGTGAACTAAACGAATTTTTATTCTCTTCTACACCTCAATAAGAACTAAGGAAGTTTTGTCACTCCGATTGAAATATTCGCAATTTCATCGGATTTAATGCCAGTCTGTGCTCAAAATTAAAAGTTTTAATAAGTTTTATCCTGTTGTAATTTACGTTTAAAATATTGAATTACAAAAGAGGGATCTAATAATCTTTTTAGGTTTTTTTTTTAAATATTTGAATAATGAATTATAAATATTATTTATATTTATAAAAAAAATATCAATTACATGCACAACAATAAATATAAGATTCCAATATTAAAACATACGAGGAATAAAAATTTAGGTAATTGCTTACAAAACGGGAAGCTTCAGGGATTTAGATGAAACTTGGTGGATTCCTTTTTTAATTCCAAAGAAACTTTCCTTATGCAATATTTCTCGGTCCCTTCTAGTTTACGAGATAAAAAATATTAAAATTTGCATATAAATCCATTGATATTCTATTTAGCTACCATGTTTTATTCATTTGTCCAGCAGAGGGCTCCACTATTTTTCGAAGTTTTTTTCAGTTCGGTTAAAAAATTAAATTAAATAATTTTCCTATATCCAAACCGAACCGAAGATTAGTGAATAAGTGAATAATTAGTGAATTAGTCAATAAAACATTTTACTTAATGGCTGCACATTTCAACGTTCATAAATAATCAGCTACTCTGTCAAACTTAAAATTTTTTTATCTTTTAAAGTAGAAGAGACCGAGAAATATTGCATAATGAAAGTTCTTTGGAATAAAAAAGCAATCCACTGGCAAAGTTTCATCCAAATCCCTAAAGCTTCCCGTTTTGTAAACAATTACTAAAATTAAGTTTTACAGTTTTAAGTTTGAACTTTGATTAAAATTTATAGTTTATACGATATATGATAATTGTTTTTATTCTATTACATGTGAATTCTAAAAATATCCTTTTAGCAAAAGAAATAAAATAAAAGTGAATGTTTGTATTTGTATATGTTTGTGCAGAGCTCTCTTCCTTTTTCTACTTTGAAAGACAGGATCGTATTTTCTAAGGAAATAGTAATAATCATATATTATTCTAGAGGAGGGGTGTCTAGAAGGGCACAGAAATACCCCAAAGTCTTTTAAATATTTACAATCTTAAATATACTTGTATTACATTTTATTATTATAAATAATAATAATATATAAATAGAATTAAAAAAAATAATCTTATCAATTCAGATGTTAGAAAACTAAAGAAAGTAGTTTGTTTTATACTGTTCATAGCAGTTAATTGTCAAATAAATGAGATTAGATCAAAGACGTAATCTTGTACTCTCTTTGTAAAAATATATAGGATTTTGGCACTCCCCTTCTGTAAGTTACTTGCCCCTTCAATCTTGTCCATAGATTATTAGATTAAGGAAAAGGGATCTAAGTTTCTTCTTAAAGATAGAATCCAAAGTCTTCCTATTAAATGATACAAATAAAATTGTCGAAAATTTTTCCACAGTTAAAATAATCATTTAATTATTTTAAAGTTTTAAAATAAAAGATTTGATATATTTTTCAAATCTTCATTTTTATGTTTTTGTATGTTATTTTTTATATTGTCTAATTCTAAATTTTAGGGGGAAAATTTATATATATTTGTATTCTCTTGTAAACCATTTAACTTTGATGGTTTCTAATATCTCTGATTTGACACTGATTAGACTGTTTATTTATTTATTTATTTTTTTAGTTTTTGTTTTTATTTTTTGTTTGGTCCTAAAAGAAATTGTTTATTTAATATTTATATTTATTACAAGTGCTCTGTAGTGGTTTTATTTACACCAGTTCTCTGTTTGAAATCCTACTTAACATCCCTCGCTGGTTACCCCATCGTATCAACGCATTTCACCACAGTCAACCTTTCCCCTTCCATTTCATACACGCACAAGTTGAATGAGGGCGCCCATCTGCCATTTCCCCCCTCCGGAAAAGAGTCGATTTGATGAGCCACAAAAAACCGGATTCAAATCCACCGATTCATATTAGAATCTATCTACATAGATCTCTTACAAAGATAAAATTTATTTAACAATTTGTTGGAGAATTTTTTCTTGTTAATATGAAATTTTTATACGTACTTTTTACATAGTAAAATAATGTGGAAGTACGTATAATAAATATTATTTTAATAAGAAGTGATCATTGAAGTATTTTTAATCAATAAGTTACGAGCACCAGTAGTGCTTTTATAAAAGAAAAATGATGAGAAAAAAAAGGGTTCCCAATATCTTCAATCAAATTCAATGAACCATACTATATTAACGAAACGACTTGGATTGGAGAAGCCGGATGTATTTCCTTCATAGAATGGTCCCCAGGTTGGCCTCCCTCTTAAACTTCATCTTATTTCCTGAAACAGAACTTGGAAAATATTAATATGACAGGTGTTTTCAAAATGCCAAAAGTCAACAGCACAATATTATTTAAATGCATTTAAAAATCAAATAAGAACAAAACAAATATATATATATATATATAAACTATAAGGTTTATTTCATGTTTTTTATTCGAAAGAAGTGAAGTAATCGTATAAAATAAAATATTTTTACTTTTATTATTTACTTATTTTTGCAATAGGTGATCCACATACATTTACAACGATACCTACAAACAGTTCGAAATTTTTTTTCTGTTCATTTTAATTTAATTAAATTCTTTTCGGACAGTTTTTCTAATTAACAACATAAGTCTCAGCATTAATTTTCATCTTCACAAAGAGTAAACAAGTTGAATTGTATGCAGAGAAAATTCAGTAATTATAAGGTTTAATACCCAGGTAAAACAAAAGGCGATATAGCTAAATTATTTATTTAATTCAACCATTTCTAAAGATAAATGTTCTACTACTTCAATATATTTATAAATATAATAGAGTTAAAATATTTCAACCATTATTTTAGAGATAAAGAATATATAAGCATATTCATCAGAAAATGATAAAAGACACGTGGTTCAAATAATTAAGTAAGAAAAGATTGTCGGAAAATTTATTTATAAGGTAACTAATTAAGCAACCACCCACTGATAGATACACCAAAGACGTGTTGGCTGAAAATATAAAGCAAGATTTAAGGAAAATTGACGAAAATAGAAATTGAATGGAGATAAGAGAAAGATTAGAATTTGTATTTTTTGAATGAAATGGAAATAGAAGAAAATTTATTCATAAACATTTATCATGAGTCGCAATTCATCATTATATATATATAACATATATATATACAGTGGCGTACCTAGAACATTTGCCGCGATCTCCAGTTTGCCGCCCTTTCTATTATAAGTCAATCAAATAGTGGATTTTATAAATTAATACACATATAAATTATTAAGTTATTTAATCAATATTAATTAATACACAGATTAAATTTTTTTACACATATTTGTATGCACTCGTAAACATATTTATATAATATTTACTCTTCTAGGTTTCATACTAGAAAAATCGTGTATAACGCTCTCAAAATTTATATTATTTGTAATTTCTTGTTCTATTGACCATATTGCAAGATTTTGTAGTCTTAATTGACTCATTGTAGAACGAAGATAATTTTGCCAAACAAAATCTTAAAGATGCGTTTACGAATTCAACGAATTTTAATGAATACTATAAAATAAATGTTCTTGGAATTAGAATTCAAAATTTACACTAAAATGCATTTATATACACCGAGGAATAATATTCGAAATCATATAGTTGATCATAATTTATATAAATCAAATAGTAAACTTATAATAATCATAATAATCATTTATTATTCAAGAAAGAAAAAAAATAAATATGTGTATAATGCTCTCAAAATTTATATTTATATTTTTTCCTCCGGCCATGCTTTTCAAAAGAAAAATCTATGATTTAAAAAAATATTGGTATATCACTTCAAAGTAATCATATAAACTTTTCAAAAGAAATGACATTTATAAACTGATATCAAAAAATTTTAGTTAGGAAAAATTGCCGAACAAAATCGTAAAGATGCGTTTACGAATTCAACGAATTTTAATGAATACAATAAAATAAAATTATTATCCTGTTCTTGGAATTAGAATTCAAAATTTACACTAAAATGCATTTATATACACCGAAGAATAATATTCGAAATCATATAGTTAATCATAATTTATATAAATCAAATAGTAAACTTATAATAATCATAATAATCATTTATTATTCAAGAAAGAAAAAAAATAAATATGAAATGAATAAGTTGCTTTTTACAACTATAACTAAATATAAAAAATGCCGCCCCAAGATAAGTGCCGCCCGGTGCGGACCACACCCACCGCCCCCCCTTTAGGTACGCCACTGTATATATATATTTACATGTATAATGATTCATTGGTGAATCAAATACTTGGCTCATTTTCCAAATACAAAAAAAAAAAAATAAAAAAATCTTTAACTAATTCGTTTGGGGTTGAGAGTTCAATGTGAGAAAACATGAAATCCATTGCTGGGCGAGATTTTTCCCAATTTCATCAACGACTTTGCTACTCAAGTCATTTGAAGCCACTCAATTATTTGAATGGGGTGTTTCCGCTTCCCAGGAGTAAAGCGTTCTCACAAAAGTTTGGTTTCATTCAATCGATCTGTGATGGGAGATGAACGAAAATCGAACCAGAGGAGTCGTATCGAGGAACCAAGCCGGAGATTTTTTTTTTTGCAATGTATTGGAAAACGCAACCAGGCATAAAAATGTATCAGAGAGTTTGAATTCAAGTGTCATGGCTTCTTATTAATTGTATCAGCAAAGACATAATTGTTTTAGTTTCATTTTTATACATCATTATATTGCAAGAGAATACAATTAATTAATTGAAATGTCAAAACTTTATTTTTATAGAAAAATATAATTTTCTTTTTTTTTTTTTTTTGGAAAATCTTTAAAGTTTTTGTGAGATCAAAGCCTTGTCTTTTTGCTAGAAAGGAGATTCGCAATTCTAACTCGGTAGGCCTAAGGGTCATAAAAATACAGTTTTGCTAACAAAACATAAAAAAAAGTAAAAAAAAAAAAAAAAATGGAGTCTAAAAATAAACTCCGTCCCCAAACCTTCTCTTTGATCTAAAAAAATGAGATCTTTTGTAGGGTAAATAGTAAAAAAAAATCCTTTAGTAAACTAACAAGAAAGTATTACTGTATTTCTTTTTTGCCTTTCTTGGTATTATTCTCATTAAAAAAAAATTTATTATGAAAATAATTAATCAAAAATAATAATTAAATGCTTTATAATAATATTCATTGTGTATTTAAATGTTATTATAAAATCTAAAATAACTAGGTAAATAATTTTGTTTATTTATATTGTTTTTTAATTAACAAATGAAAAAAAAAAATTAAAAGTATGTTGAATGAATTTAGGTGGTAAATACTAATTGCACAATTGTGTAAATTTATTTTTCTCTTCTGAACTTTTTCCATCCAATCTCTATTCTCTTCTAATTCCTTTATATTTTCTTCTAAATGTGACCTTGTTCTATCTATCATTTCTCCCTTTAATGACTTTTGTTATGCACAAAAGTTAGGTCAATGTAATATAATGTAATCTCAGTAATTTCCTTGTTATTTCATCTTTTTTCGATTCATAAATTTTATTATTAAGAAAAAAATAGCTATAGCGACTACCTTTTATTATTGAGGATTATTATATATATTAATATATTTTTTAATCAATTTTTCAAAAAGTTTTACAGGTTATCATTTAAAACAAAAGTAATATCTACTAGGGAGGGATGGAAAGTTTCCGGCCTGACCAAGAAAAACGAGGTTTTTAAATTTTTTTTTTTTTGCTTTATTTTTCAACATAATTTCCATCAACTCTGATACAATTCTCATAACGGTGTTCTAATTTAGTTAATTAATTTAATTAAGTAATTAATTAATTGATTTAATTTAATTAAATTTAAGTCTCATCAACAGTTATGAATCGACGCAAAAATTCGTTTGGATTACGCCTACAGCGCCAAATTGTCGGTAGAAATGGTTTTTCGAAGCAGTTTTTGGTCTAACGTTAGCAAACGCGGCACCCGCCTTACACACAGCTTTCCATATTCAAATGGTTGTGCAAAATATTTCGCACACGTTCAGCTGACATCGTACAGGTCTCAGCTATGTATCTTGAATGTTGAAAAATTAAGAAAAAAAAAATTTAAAAACATCGTTTTTCTTGGTCAGGCCGGAAACTTTCCACCCCACCCTCGTATTTTGTCTATTATTTCTATTGACTTCTCTAATCTAGCATTATCTTATTTGATGCTTTTTGAAATCATTTACCAGTACATTACTCCAAATGACAATTATTTAACATTAATCTCTACTCTCCTCGGAACTCGAAAGTTCTTGTCAGCAGCAACTACGTCTCCCTCCTACTCCTATTTTCTTTAATTTTCCTAACGTCCCATTCTATTGTACATTGGCTTTTCCATGTGGTCTACAGCATTATTCTCTCTTTCTCTCTCTCAGTTTCTAATTAAATTATTTACTTATCTCTCTTTCATTCTAAAGCAGTGGTTCCCAATATAAGGTATACGCCTCACAGGGGGAGGGAGGCTAAGGGTAATTTGACTATTTAGGAGAGCAATGGAAAAAATTGATATCTATAATTTAGAAGTCATTTAGGTTACTTTAAGTACAATTAAAAAAATTGTAATATTTAATTTGAATATTAAATTAAAAAAATGTTAATATTAAATGCATGTGTAATATGGGGATACCTTTTAAGTTTTTATTTTAAAAGCTCAGGTTGGGTATGGTTTAAAAAAGGTTGGAAAACACTGTTCTAAAGTATACTTTTATTTATCATTTGATTTATATTTAAAGATATAGAATTAAGAATTTCTTTTTAATCGTCTATAAATATATTGAGATGCATTTTATTTAATTTATCAATTAGGATGGGTCTGAAGTAAAATCTCACACAGCGGAAGCACATTCGATCCGACATACAACAAAACATCAATATTAATAATATTTGAGTCCATGTAAAAGATTACTGCCAAATATAAAAGAAAAATATAAAATAACCTATTTATTTAAAGAATTATTAATTAATCTTGAGAAATTTATAATAAATCTTTATATGTCTTGAATTGTTTAAAACAAATAATGTAGTTTTGTAGAAGTATTCAAATCTTAAATCACTGATGTTTGTTTCGTATACAGAAAATTAGCCCCGTTAAAAATCCTTTTTGGATTTAGTCTTTGTAGCGTGTGAGAAGTGGTGTAGGCGTTTCTCTTAAGTAAATATCCAATATGAATGAGCCCTCCCACACTCACAAGGCTCTAAATTAGCATTGCTTCTATATGAACAGCCTGTAAATCTCAATTTACTTAACTTGTATTCTCGTTAAATCATAGACCATTTCTGTATAAAAACAAAACTTCAAATTCACTCATTAAAAATAGTTATTTATTTCTTGTATAATATCCACTTTTAGAGAAATGCTATTCTAATTTATTCATTCTATTTTATTATAATTAACTATCAAATTACTTAATGCTATTTCAAGTTATATTCATTGAATTATCGAGTTGAAACTTTGGTTCATACAAATTCACAGCTACCTTTTCATTCGATCTCACTGTCCTCAATCCTTTTAATTCACTCTCATTCAATCGTATTTTATAAATTCTTTAGTAACATCCACTCAATTGCGTTTTTGACCTTCCTATCTCTTTCCTGCTTCTTTAATTAACGTCCATCTGATTTAATCTTTCTAAATTAATAATAGTCATTATAATATCAGGGAATACATAAAGACAAAAAAAAAATAACTTCTTTATTTCTATTTTAAGTTATCTTAATCCAATGTAGTTTATAAATACCCAAATTTAATCTTTTCATATTTTATTATAAATATTTTATTAGTAAAAGCATCTTCCATTGAATCTCAAATTCATAAATCAATAACCACTACATTTTAAGTTGGTCAAGGATCTAAATAAAGCTTATTCCTACCTCTATAAAATATATTATGTACGTTGTTTTACATGAATATACAAGCTGGACCAGGTCTAGAAGGCGGCAAACCGGGAATTTGTCCGGGCGGCAAATCTGAAAGGCGGCATTTTGGTTATGAATGTAATAAATTTTATGAATTTAAGGGCGGCAATTTATTCTATTGCGCGGGACGGTTTAAATGCTAGACTGGGCGCTGATGCAAATATATATATTTTTAGATGAAAAAAGTAATCTTATTTCATTAGATTATATTATTTGTTATAATATTTTGAATAATTAATTACCATTGAGATCAAAACATTAAATTAAACGTGGCCGGGATAAGAAACACAAAAAATAAATTGTTTCTAGCTTAAATTTACTTGAGTGATGATAGTGTGATCTAATTTAATTAAAATATTAAAATTGAATATCAAAGAATTTTATTGAAATTTATAAATATATTTACTTTAGAAAATTAAAATCTTTAATAATACATTTATCTACCAAATAAAATAAAAATATGAAGTATTTTTTTTAATTGGTAAAAAAAAACAAATAAATTGTGTGACTTGTCTTAAACTAAAATTTATTGCTGTAAACTAGGGACTGTTTTTGTTTAGAGATGGAAACCATATTTAAGTCAAGCGATAATCAATAGGCACTATTTATACTTACGTTTTACTCTACTTCATTGAAAAATCAATTAGAAATTTTTTTTTATTTTACTTAAAAAATTTTTTTATTTATCAAATTTAATAATCTAATGTTATATATTTTAAACTAAAAGAAAAGTAGATAAATAATAAGGAAATTTATCTAAAAAATTTATATATAAAATTTATAAATGATAAAACATAAAAATTGTAAAGTTGGTTAAATATTATTATTCAACCATACACACAAATTAAAAAAAAAACAAGCCTAAACGGGGTAAAGGTGTTTTATCAACATTAAAACAAGGTTGATTCTCTCGATCCATTTTATATCTATTACCTTCCCAAATTTGATCACACATGTTGAGTGAATAAACAATTTTTTTTTTTCATAAACCATTAAGAATAGAGAATTTTAAATCAATTTTTACCATTTTGATTTTGATATCTAATTATATATCAAATTATGTTTTTCACTCCGAAAAATTGAGGGTCAAAGAATTAAAATTTGCTTAACCTATTACAATGAAATTACATCACAATATTTTACATAACTTTCTTTGAACATTCGGCTATATATTTATTATATCAATACCTAATCATTCAGAAATAAACAATTAATTTTTAAAAATTTATTTAATGTCTTGTGTTGGACATTCAGAGCCGATGTGGGTTCGATTCATTTTAGACAATGAATATAAAAAAAAAATTATTTAATTTAATTTTCATTTTAATTTCAATTATTCAAATATCATTTCAAATATTTGATTCAATCTAAAAGTTCTGTTTCTAATTAATTTAGAAAAATATTTAGATTATATTTATTAAATTATTTCTCATTTCTTTAAATTATTTTTATTTATTTGAATATTTCTTTCATAAATTTTAAAAGTTATAAATTTAAACCAAAATCTACTAAACAACAGGGTATCAAGAAGTCAAATATTTTTTTAAAAAGTCAAAAATGACGAAATTAAATTAATTTTGTTATATTTTTATTTAATTACTCAATTATTAATCACTCTACTATAATTTAAGTGAAAATTGATTCATATATTATATAAAAATTAAAATTTGATTTTTTTAGGTAAATTATATTTAAAGTTGTATTAAATTATTGTCTTTTTAAAATTGGTTAGATTTTATATACTCTTTTTTAAATCCAAATAATTATATTCTATACAAGTATAGAGTGTTAATTTTTAAAAGACTATTCGGAAAAAAATATGCTATTTATTGAATACAATTAATAATAGTTATAAGCATAACAACTATAATATCTTTGATATTAATCACAAATTAGAAATTAATTTCAAGTTCACATGTGCTTAGAGATTTAAATGTATGTATAAAGTGTAAATATTCTGACAAATTAAACACAAATAAAAAATAAAGTAAGATGGTCCTTACAGGCTGAAGATAAGATTGAAGAATCGAATCTCAAAAAGTCTCCAAATTTGATTTAAAATTAATAATTAATTTCAAATACCCGCAAAGGCTCATTAAAATGACACAATACCCCAAAGGCAAATTAAATTTAAAAATATAAATAAAAAGTTCTTAGGAGATTAATAATGTTGAAAAACAAATTAATAGTTATAAATATATTGTAGAATAATGTGAATAAAAATGAGTGAAAGGTTAGAATACAACATTGAATATTAGTTCTTCCTAAGGGACAGGCACGGCCCGAGCTCTTATGGCGCCCTAGGCCAAGGGTCTAAAGTTCGCCCCATATGTTTTAACAAGCAAAAAAAATTAGCTGGAGTGTCTCCACTCGACTATCTCGCAATTTGAATTGGATTAAATAACATAATATATTATTTTTAAATTAAATTTAATTAATTATAAATTATAAATAATAAATATTAAACCAGCGCATGTTTGGCTTTTTGTTGATGGCACCATGGCACGTGTTGGCGCGTGAGATATGCAGTGTTAAAAAATTAATTCTGGTACTTTCAGCAATTCAATCAAGCTGAAATTCTATATATAGCAGTTTTATACAATTATTAATCATGTGAAAAATTATCAAACATATATTTTTATTTTTACGGTCACTTTAGAGGAAAAAAAATCAAAACGTTGTAGGTAATGACCCTCTTCCGGTTGACCTACATTTCTCAAAAGTTGATAGAAAACTATGAATTTTGAATAATGTCCATGTACCAAATTTCATCATTCTAGCTCAAACCGTTTTTGCGTAATCTTGCCTACATACATACACACACACATACACACACACATACACACACACATACACACACACAGACATTTTTCTCAACCTTAGTGAAAATGATTCAGGAACCTTCAAAACGTATAAAAACATCAAAATCTCAACATCGAAAATTTTCGTGATCGCAATACTATCTCTGGCGAGATAGTAAAAAAAGAATCAACTAAAAAATTTTTGTTTGTTATTAAAAAAATATTTTTATATTTGAAAATATATTTTATTTTAGTTGGATCCACATATTGATTGATCTTCCTAAAAAGGAGATATCTTGGTATGATATCAACATTATATTTTTAAAAATGTAATAATTTACTACTTATTTTAAATAAACGCAATTTTTTTATTGCGTACCATAATTTTTTATTTACTATTAAGTCTTATAAGCCCTGATATCTTGCGAAGGATTAATTTTTTTTTCATAATGGCGCCCCTGCCAGCCAAGCGCCCCGAGCCATGGCCTTACTGGCTCGGCTCTAGGGCCGGCCCTGCTAAGGGATGTGTTAGTTTATAAAAATGATCCGCTAAATATTTGTACCTTTTCAAAACTCCCAGGTATTGTAGCAAACAAATTAAAAATAAAGAATTGAAAAATAATCACTTACTGAATAAAAATCAACAAGAGTTATTTAGTTTAATCACATTTTAAGTGTAATGATTAAATGAATAATTAATTCTCAATTAGATTATTGATAATTTACTTACAGTTTAATTAAATAATAAATGAATAATATCCTATTAATTTCAAATTCATATTGTAACAACAAGGTTAGCCCTTCAGTTTTCTTTTGTCTCATGGAATTGGGGGAAAACTGCCCGGCCCAATTAAGGAAACCTTCGCCTCAAATGGATTGATGACAAATTGTTTATGTTTCAAATTTCTTATTAATATTGAATATTTATTATTTTGGTGTTTAGTAAGTGAAAAACAATATATAATGTATCAATATGTAACAAGTATTAATATATAATATATTAATCATTTGTATTATGAACGATTAGTCTTTTTGTTGATAGAAAAATTTATTTGCAATAAGAAATGTTATAAAATATGTATTATCAAGTCCAAGTTAAAATTATATTTCCTATTTAACTAACCAAAGTTTATTTTATATAAGTATTTTTTTTTTAAAATCTATGCGATTTCTATTATTATTGTAATATCTGGATTTAATCTTTAACCCTTTTAAACGTTATATTTTTTTCATCTTTTTCCCCACTCTAATCACTTTTATGACTTGATTTATTATTTTAAGGGAGTAGCTCCCTCCTATTTTCGAGGGAATTACGTTCGATTGAAGAAGCGACCGACATAAGGGTGGAAACTGCGAGAGAGGATTTCAAGAAGAGGCTCTATTTAGCGTTCGAGGGAGTTTGCCACGAGATAAAACACAGCCGAGATATTTATCAAATAAAATGAAATTCTCATATTATTTTCAATATTCTTCACCTTTCTATAAAATAAAAAAAACAAAACAAAAGATAAAAAAGTATAACAAACTGGTTTTACTCTCTAATGAAATTTCAACAAACAAAATTATATATAGAGAATATAATAATATCTATTTCTTTTCTCTCTCTCTCCCTCTCTCTCTCTATATATATATATAATATACATTAAGCGGTCTTCAGTTCAGTTCCCTATCAAATAATGTCCTGATCGTTGACAAATTAGTGATCGTTCTTTTTTTCCCCCAACATCTTTTAAATTATCTTGGCTCACCCCATTATTTTCTCATTCTTCTTAACGTCCCCTCTCTTTCTTAAGTTTAAACTCGATATCATATTATTCAAAAGACTCTCCGTCAATGGAAAATACAATTTTATACTTTATGGATCTACCATCGCGATTTTCCACTTGTAGGTCAGGCTTCTCTGAGATAAAAACGTAAAATGAATGGTAAGATTAGGTCCATAATAAATTGCCCTTTTCAGAGATATAACGATTCTTCTCATCATTGATCATTGATCAATATGATTTAATTAATATTAACTTTTTACTTTATTAAATATTACCATGTCAGAACTTTATTCTTCTACAATTATGCAATCTACAGCTTGAATGTTAAAAATATTAATAACGTAGGAGAAGAAGAGCTGGTCTCAAATATCAAAACATTGAGAAAAGTTACTTGAAAGTTATTTTGATATTGTTCAATAGATATTCCCTATTTTACCGAGGTCATAACACACACCAATTGGGATTATTATGTTATTGGACTGTTCAATTTTCTATTGCTGTTTTCACCCAATAATATTTGAGTTAAAGAAATTGTGAACTTTAGGTATCAACTATTTTTTTTTGCATTCACCTCTCTATAAAGCTATTACAGAATAAAATAATATCTTTTATATTATATAAATTCATTATAGATAAAAATTATTATTATTATTATTTTTCGCACATATATTTTATAAGATTCGAAATTTTAATTTAATTTAGATATCAAATAATTAAATAAGAAAAATAATAATATTTTAATAAACTCTAATAAGAATTTTGAAAATTTATTATCAAATAAGAAATAAGAAATTTTAACTTTGAATAAAAATAATTGTGACAATAATAATTTTATTTTTCTATAATTCTGAAGTTAATATTATTAATTAATGAATTTACTAAGTGTGATTTTAAATTCATTAATTTTAAAATTATTTATTTGGCAGAAGAGAAAAAAAAAATAAAAGAAATAATTTTAAAATACAGATAAGTGTAAGCAGTGGTGAAGCGTAATCTATTATGTTGGGGGGGGGCAGGGAGGGGGTCGTGGGGTCTCCCTCCCAAAAAAATTTTGACAAAATAAATTATAAATTTATTTATAACGTTTAGACTATACTTTTACGTAATTTAAAGATGTGTTTTTTTATTTTTGGGTTCTCAGTTACAAAACTAATCACTTTTAAATTTATTTTTTGAACAATGTTTAAGGGGGGGGGGCACGCGCCCCCCTCCCGAGCCCCCCGGCCCGAAGCCACTTCTCTAATCTTCATTCGTAAAATTCAAAAATTACGAATAATTATTTACTTTTAATAATTAGGTAATCTATGACTAAATAAATCAATTTGCAAGTTAGGTGTAAAAAAATTACAGACTATTTATTTTATTACCATTATTTTATATTTTATTTTTTAAAAGTTTAATTAACTATCTATCTCTGTGATTCTTTTCGAACTCGCAAGTTGTTGGCCTAAACGTGCTTATTCTGAGCAACCCCTATCCAAAACAAACTTTTCTCTCATCTGACTCACGTCCCCTCCTTCATTGTCTGCCCACCGCGTCCTTGGTCTACTAACCGGTCGCTTCCCTATCGGTCTCCCCACAAATAGATTTTTTCTCTCCCATTCTAGCCACGTGTCCCGCCTATCAACCTCACCAAAATTATGACCCTAACTATGTTTCTATAATAATATATAAGATATTTAATTCGATTTTATCACTGTATATTATTACTATAAGAGATAGTATTGCGATCACGAAAATTTTCGATGTTGAGATTTTGATGTTTTTATACGTTTTGAAGGTTCCTGAATCATTTTCACTAAGGTTTAGAAAAATGTCTGTATGTGTGTGTGTGTATATATGTATGTAACCAAGATTACGCAAAAACGGTTTGAGCTAGAATGATGAAATTTGGTACATGTGCACTATTTAAAATTCATAGTTTTCTATCAACTTTTGAGAAATGTAGCTCAAACGGAAGAGGGTCATTAAATACAACGTTTTTATTTTTTTTCTTCTAAAGTGACCGTAAAAATAAAGATATATGTTTGATAATTTTTCACATGATTAATAATCGTATAAAACTGCTATATATAGAATTTCAGCTTGATTGAATCGCTGAAAGTACCAGAATAAATTTTTTAACACTGCAAATCTCACGCGCCAACCAATAGTGGTGCCATCAACAAAGAGCCAAACATGCGCTGGTTTAATAAATATTATTTATTAATTTTAATTTATAATTTAATTAATTTAATTTAATTTAAATTAATATATGTTATTTAATCCAATTCAAATTTGCGAGATAGTCGAGTGGAGACACTCCAGCTTTTTTTATATAAAATCACTTGAATGAATATTCTTGGTGAATATTCTTGGTCTAATAATATAATTAAAGGGGTGAAAAAATTAAACTATAACTGGATAATAGCTTAATGATTGGTTATCATCCTGGTTCGCCGAACTAGAGGTCTCTAGGCTCGAACCTCCCCATATTTATTTAGATTTAAGTTAATAATAAATTTAAAATAAATACTAAGGTAGGCTTCTTCTTATAGACAAATCGAATTTTTAAATTATATTAATTAAGAATATAAATACAATTTTATTTAATAAAAATAAATACAATATAGGTATAAACAAAAACTTGTGTTTTTTTTCTATTATGTTACTTTTTTTAAAAAAAATAATTATTCTTATCTTTTAGTTTTCTAATTTACAAGAATCGCATTTAGAATAAACATTATTACATTAAAGAAACGCATCTTTAGTGTCATTTAAGAATGCCAGAAGAAAAATATCGTTGAACAGATGAAGAGGAGAGATAATTTCTAGCTCAAGTGGAAGTAAAGGAATTCTATTTATCTAACGAGAATAAAATTGAACGAAATGGAGCAATCGAAATTATTTAGAGCAAATCTAGATAGGAATATATATATGATGATAATACATTAAATGGAGCAATTTTATTAGGTTTTCAGATAGGGCTCTTTTATATTTTTCTATTAAAAAAAATAAAATAAAGTAGAATAATCTTGTTGATTTAAATATTCGGGTTCAAATTTGTTAGCAACATCCAACTTTTAATGGGTTAGATATATTATCCGAAGGAGGGATGAGATTTCCAATGAAAAAAAAAACACATTGGAGAGATGCCAGTTAAATGGCTGCATTTGAAAGGGATGAAAGCCCCAATTTGCATTTCTGTTTCCCGGGTCAAGACGAGATCATGAGTAGTTTATTAAAGAAATATGTTTCTCCTTAGAAAAAAAAATAGCTTCTATTTTTCTTTTCATTTTTTTTTTTTTTTTTTTAAAGAATATATTAACGATTTTATATTATTATATTTATTGAAAAAATTCCAATTTCAATTTCTTTTTCAATTTAATTAGAAAATTAAATTTTAATTTTTCTTTTATATAAGTAATACTAAATATAACATAATCTATAAAAGATTGGTGTTGAATGAAAAAAAATATATATTATTTTAAATTCTTTTCAATTGAAAGATATTCAAGTTTTGATGCTTGAAAAACAATTTTCTTTTTAATCAAAATGAATGAGGCGCTATGTAAATTTTTAAACGAATAACATAATTGCAGAAATAATCAAAGTCAAAGGATAATAAGTAAATTTTCATAAAAATAATAACAAAATGAAAGGATTGTTTAACATATCATTATGAATGAATGATTATGAAAAATCTGATATTTAAATAATTAGTTATAATTAAAACCAGAAATAAAACATGAATATTGACTGTTTATTGATCAAAGATAAAAGTGTTATATAAATATTTGTAATTATATTTTTTAATGAATATAATAAAACAGAACATGATGTATAACTATAATCAAATCAATAGCAATAAACATATAAAAGTTTTTTAAATTAAAAACAAAAATCAAACACAAAAAAAAAAACACATTTAATAATGAATTAAATCCATCAATAAATGAAATTCAACAGGTTATTATATACATATATTATTATTATTTTATCTAGAATAAAAATTTAAAATTTTTAATCAGACTTAGTATTATTAAAATAAATTCACCTGTGGCCAGGTCCGAACCGACCGAAGGTTTGAAATAAATTAATTTCCAGCTACAGAAACAATTTCAAATAATTTTAATATATCTATTAATGTAATAAAAAACAGATATGGATACATAAATAATAAATATAAACATTTTTAATTTTATTTTATTTATAATATATATATATGTAAGACCAGGCTGTGACGTCATGAATGGCTGGATGACGTCATATAATTTTAATTAAGAAAAAACTAATAAAGATGATTTTTCTCGAGTATAAAACCATGCAAAGTGAATGATTCGTGATGATATGTAAAAAATCTCCTCATTTGAAATTTGGTGCGAAAATAACCCTTCCCTTCCTATCGTTGATTGCTAATACTACCACTTCCGGTTTCCGGATTTGCACCAAAAGTTGATCAATTCATCCCACTGATGCATTAAGTAAATATACCAAATTTCATCAAAATCCATTGAGCCGTTCAGGCTGTACACATCTATACGGACGGACAGACGGACAGACGGACGGACAGACATCATGCTAAAAATACTTTTTTCTGTTAAGAAAATGCATGATTCGTGGAGATATGTAAAAATATCCACATGTGAAATTTGGTGTGAAAACAATACCTCCCTTACTATCGTCGGTCGGTAAAAATTGATTTTAAATTTTTTGGTGGAAATTTAAATAATATATAAGAATTTTTATATTTAATAAAATAAATATTAAAAATTTTTATTTAAATAATAAAATTACAACAGATAAATAAATAAATAAATATTTTTCTACATTCTATCATTATTAAAATCTAAAATCGATTAAAAGAGAAACCTCTAAATGCACTCTTCATATGACTGTATCTATAAATACTTGTGTATGTGAGCAATCATACTCATAAATTATTTAAAAAAAAATAATGGGGGGTGATTCTTTATCTTCAGATGAGATCCACTTTTCGGGGATCTTTTATTTTAAGTTTCCAATTTTAATAAAATCAAATATTATTACAGTTCATGTTTAAATTCACTGGATTTTTTTTTCATTTCATTTTATTGTTTATTCCAGGATAAATATGTTACATGAAATCACTAGAAAATTATGCTTTTAGGTATTCCAAAATCATTGGTACGAATTACCTTTCTTGCTCGTTGCTACCTCATCACCATTACCTCGGATGTTTTATGCCCTCAGCAAAGAATCTCATTCGTTTCCCGTGTCATTTTCGGTAAATCAGTGGCTGGAGATGAAAAAAGTTCTTGAAAAAGCTTCTGGTTGCCCAACTCAACCATCACTAGTATCCAATTCTCTTTTAACATAAATCTAATTAAATTAATTAATCTAATTAAATTAAATTACTCACTTTATTATAATACAAATGTATATATGTATATTAAATAATTTAATATTCTAGATCAGAGGGGTCGCCAAACTTTTTTGATTCTCGACCCCTATATAATTTTTCGAAATCTCCATAGACCCCCATAAAGGTAAGTTTAAGGTAATTAAAATAAAACTATCAATTAGCCTTAATATTTAATAAATCAGAAACAATAAGTAAAGCAAGGATGCGTGATTTGCGTATTAAGATTTGTTTTTCCTTCGAGGCTCAATTAACCCCCATACTGTTGTTAAATAAACCCCAGGGGTCTGTATAGACCACTTTGGCAACCCCTGTTTTAGATTATAATATTAGTTATACTAGCTTCTCAAACCGCCTTCGGGGCTCTGCCCCCTGTACCCCCGATGTATTATCCTAAAGCCTGTATGAAAAAAGTTTTAATTCATTTTAATTCAATCAGTAATTAATTTGTTGATTTTATTTTATTTGATTCAATACAATTTTAAATCACTTGTTTTTTAATTTTAATCTGTCATGGTGGCATTGACAAATGAACACATTTAAATTTAACACTTGTTTAACCTATACAAATTTAGTTTTATTAAAAATTTAAATATAAAAAATATTACTTACTTTGTTTTAGAAAATATTAATCAATTAGAAGTAATATTTAATTTAATTTAATTGAAATTAATTTTACTTTTAATATTTGAATATTATAAATTAAAATAAAAATTTAAATATTATAAACATTCTTTATATCGAAATTTCTAAAAATTATTAATTTTGTATTCAGTGTCGGAAATGAATCAACTTTTTAACTGAGCCACAAGAGGCGCTATATGAAGCGTTTATTATATATAAAGTCAAAGAGGCTATTATATTAATATATATATACCGCATTTCTAGTACAAATAAAACTAAATTCACTACTTATTTATAATACTAATTTATAACCTTGTTAAGTTTAATAATAAAAATATTATGGTTATTCTAAAATTCAAAGCTCTTGTAAGTTTCAGAGCTTGGGGCTTTTTAATCATCATCTTAGTTTAATTGATATATAGGTATTTTTCATTATTTAACATTAATTTGAAATTGTTTATTCTTTATTATTATTAATATCCCTTTTACAAATAATTTATAATTAAAACGTCCGATTGTGTAAAAAACTTCCCTACCCAATGATATAAAAGTATTTTAACTACCCTTCGCACTAGTGACTTCAGAAAGTTTATCTAAAAACAAAATTTAGAGAAAAATATATTTAAAGCTTAAAATACACATTCATGATAGCTGAATTATTGTTTTTCTTTTCTTTTATTATTTAAGTCCAATCGAATTTTGATTATCATGGCATAGATACCCTGGATTTTAATAACTAGGTTTTGAGGACAAGGGAAAACAAGTAGGGATTAATTTATTCTTAAAATAAAACTTCTAATAAAAATATAAACTTATTATCAATTATTAATATTTTATTATGAAATATGAAATATAAGTAAATATTGATTTTATTAAAAATTAATTTATGTTCATATAGAGATGTACTTACTTATTCCTTTAATGTAGATAAATATCTTAGTATATTTTCTTTTGAAATGTTTTATAGAAATAATTATTTAAGAAGCAAATGTATGTAGTATTCAAAGATATGCATGTAAAAATAAAAACGAATCGATAATATTCGTGTTATTGGATTATCTGTATACCCTTCTTCCCATAAATTCGGATAATTGAGATTCATCTGTATAATTCAGGTTATTATAAATTATAAGTCATCATATTGTATAAAATAAACTTCCAATTATAAATAAAAAACTTAAATTGAAAAATTAATATCTATAATTATTATAAAAATAAGTTGACCTGTGGCCAGGTCCGAACCGACCGACGGTTTGAAGTAAATTAATTTCCAGCTACAGAAACAATTTCAAATAATTTTAATATATCTATTAATGTAATAAAAAACAGATATGGATATAACATAAATATTTTTAATTTTATTTTATTTATAATATATATGTAAGACCAGGCTGTGACGTCATGAATGGCTGGATGTCGTCATATAATTTTAATTAAGAAAAAACTAATTAAGATGATTTTTCTCGAGTATAAAACCAATGCAAAAATGAATGATTCGTGATGATATGTAAAAAATCTCCTCATGTGAAATTTGGTGCAAAAATAACCCTTACCCTTATCGTCGATCGCTAATACTACCACTTCCGGTTTCCGGATTTGCACCAAAAGTTGATCAATTCATCCCACAGATGCATTAAGTAAATATACCAAATTTCATAAAAATCCGTTGAGCCGTTCAGGCTGTACACATCTATACGGACGGACGGACGGACGGAGGGACAGACAGACATCATGCTAAAAATACTTTTTTCTGTTAAGAAAATGCATGATTCGTGGAGATATGTAAAAATCTCCACATGTGAAATTTGGTGTGAAAACAATACGTCCCTTACTATCGTCGGTCGGTAATAAAGCTCAAAGGAATATTGTACATAATGTTACATACTTTCCAGGCGCGTATTTTATAAATTATTTTTTATCAGATCAACTTACTGTATATACTGCTAAGGAAATTTGGATATAATAATATATAATATAATATATATATATATATATTTATATAATAGGTTAATAATAATAATTAAATAAAATATTAAAAATATTATAAATTTCATTTCATTAAATATTATTTTAAAATGATAGATAAATAGAGAAATATTAATATGATAAATAGTAACTTCTAAAATAAATTAATTAATTAATGATTAAAAATACTTGATTTATCAGATACTTAGCTTATTTTATATGTAACATATTACTAATATGATTATTTATGTAAACTTTATGAAAAAATAACTAGTTATTACTACAGTAGAACCTCGATAAGTTAAAGTCGAAGGGAAACACAAAATATTTTAAGTTATAAAGGTTTTAAGTTATCAAAGGTCTATGTTAGGGATAGGCGGATAGGTTAATAACAATTTTTTTTAAAGGCTTAAATTCTTAAAATTCTCTAATCAGCCATTGCTGGCTCTAAAATTTTTGATTTTCAACGAATTAGCGAACTCTTCAGCTTTTTTTTCAGTATGGGTCCACTAACACTGATGTTTTTGTTTCGACACTTTTCGAACCACGTAAACCAACATTGTTCTAAATTAGGGAATTCTGCAATTTCTTTTATATTGAAGACTTTCTCATGATTCTTGTTTCTTCAAGATTTCAGCTTCTGAGGGCCAATACAGAGATTACTTATTTAAGTTATAGAGGTTGCGTATTTTAAGTTATTGAGCTTTTGGGCTCTGATGGGAAGGGTACATATTATTTTTTGAAGTTATATAGGTTTTTAAGTTACCGAGGTTTGAGTTATCAAGGTTCTACCATATTTGAAATGTATTTTTATTTATTTGTTTATTTATTCTTTATTCCGCCTTATGCCCTTTGGGTTTTGGCTAAATACACTTATATACATAATATTATTATTTTTATATGTAATATTAAAGTACTTTATTTCAAATAAAATAACCAGGAGAGTGCCTAAAATAATTATAGTCTTAGTCCTGCCGACTTGAGGTCGTAGGATCCAACTTCGCTAAATTCATTTAAATTTGTGATTTAAAAAATTATATTAAATAAAATAAAAATATTTTAAATAAATTGGGCAAAATGGCTTAAGCCCGGAGCAAAAAAAAGTTCAAAATAAATTTTACATTGTGTGATTAAATTTCAGAAATTTGTGACAAAGGAAATTACAATCTTTTTTCAAAGGATTCGTATTCATTTTTTAATTTTTTTTTTTCAAAATAAACGATAAAGCTGTCAGTTTACATTATTGGAAATGTCTGATTTCTTTTAGTTGATGTGAAGCAACTAACAGGATGACGTTGAAAATTGTGACTGCTATTTAAAATAGTCCATTAAGGAAATTTTTTACAGTATTATTATAATATTTTCCTTTTTCACCACTTAATGTCAGTTGGGTTATCTTATCTGACCATCTAATTTGAATATCGATTTACAGGACATTTTTTATTTATAACATTTTAAATAAATTCATTTCTGTCATCTATTAATTAATCAAATTAATTAAATTAAACTGCAGAATACTCAAAAGAAATTATGAATCAATATCTATGATATTTTTTAAATTTAAGATAAGATTAACAAATGTCTTCAACATTATAATCTTATTTTCATCATTTATTTGCATCACATATTTTTATTAATTCTTTATTAATATTATTAATTAACGGAGGAACTAAAATCGATTTTATTTATTAATAATTGAAAATAGCTATATATATGTTGGTTTAGTCTTCCGTGAAAGTTTTTTTCCTGGTTATTTCACTCGTTTTTGTGAAATTTTATTTACGACGTTTAGGTACTAATTTCAGAGCCATTTTCAAGAGAATTTTTGGGATTCTGGGCTTTGTGTGTCCAAAATTCAATGTTGGCATTTGAATCGGTGAGTAAACTTTGCCTTACGAGACAGTAGTTTTACAGTTTCAATAATTTTTCAATATATATATGTATATTAATCGATTTATAATAAAGTTTACTATTACTATAAATACTATTTTTTCAAAATGTAACTTTTTTAATAAAAAAAAGGAAAAAAAAGAAAAGAAATAAATATATAGTATTGTACAATATTAAAAGTTATATAGAACAAAAAAAAAAGATATAAATTTAAGTCATGAAAAAAGGAAGAAAAATATTAAAAGAACGGTTATAAAAGGCACAAGGTTATTTGTTCAAAGTGTTGAATTGATTTTATATGAATTTCGGAAATCATCCAAAATGAATAAATCGATATCCACTAATAAATAAAATTACTTTTTAAATAAATGAAGTCAACTATTATACTATACTCATGCGACCTTAATTGTACAATCGGTACTAAATAAATAACATAAGAGAGGGAAATTATATAAGAATAATTTATATAAAAAAAGAAAGAAAGAAATTTTATTATATTTAGATATCAATTAATAAACAAGATATATTTACAAACTTTGATTCATATTACGGTACACATATGTTTATTGTACAATTTCAGTTACACAAATAGCCTAAGCTCAACTTAGGTTGCTGGATAGAGACTCAACGGGGGGATCTACTGGTTTTTATTTATTTTATAACCTTTAATACGAGACACTTAATAGATAGACGTTATTAATAGAAAAAGTCAGTACGATACGGTAATGCTATGATGATATAGGAAGTAGGTGTATTTTCTTCGTTTTCCAACTAGAGACAAAAAGGCATAACGAAAAGCGATATCCGGAAACGGCGATGACTTAAAACTTGCACGTAACCTGAACTTGCGGTAGTCTAAAACAGCAGCTAACCGGAAACTTGCGGTAGCCTAGAAACTTGTGATAACCTAGAACTGGCGGTATCCTAAAACTTGGCCGTAACCTAAAAACTTGGCCGTAACCTAAAAACTTGGCCGTAACCTAAAAACTTGGCCGTAACCTAAAAACTGTAATAACTCATTACTAACAGGTACGGGAATTATGTAAATGTTTTCCATAAAGATATATATTATAATTCACACTCACCGGTACGATATCTGATAAGGGCGGTATTTATTGCAGGTAAATATCACAACAATATATATATTTTATTCTTACAGACACTACTGGAGAGAAACGTTTACGGTAGAATTTTCGGTAAGATGCAATACATTAATTAATTCGATAGCGAGACGATAATATTTCATCCATTGGACAGGCGAGAATATCTTTCTTTTTAACTTCGCCCTACCACTTGGCTATCTCCCCTCCAATCCATTAGTCAATCATATTGATTCCGATAGATGGCACGGGTATGTCCATTTGTGCTTGTACGACTTTTCCTCTATTATTCAATCTCGGCGTTACATACCCCCTTCCAGAGGGAACGTCGTACAGAAAGTTTTGTCGGAATGGACCGGTACGGAATTGTTTGATTTTAATCAGTACGGGATTCTTGGTAAAACTTCAAGACGGAAGGATGCCATGAACCGGCGAACTCATTATTCAATGAACGCAGTTTACAGGTTCCTCCTGGGCTTATCCAATCTATTACAAAGGGACCTTCAAATTTTGGGTATAGCTTAGCAGAAGTTTTATTACCCGCTGATGAGAGATGGTAAGAGCGCCTAAGCACTTTGTCACCGACACGAAATGTACTATCTCTTCGTCTCAAATTATACCTCTGACTTTGCCGTAAGTTAGCCTTTAGAAGGTTTTCCTCGACCATATGGTAAAGTTCTTTAAGTTTCGTCACACGCTCACACCAACGATGTTTGTGTTTTTGAGGCGGTATAGTATTCGGTACAACAGGTACTTTATTAGAACTTAGTTGGGCTAGAGGCCTTAACTCTCTACCAAAATTAAGAAAAGCAGGCGAAAACTTTGTAGATTCCTGCTTAACGGAATTCAATGCGAACTGGAACTCACCGATATATTTATCCCAATGTTGGTGATTCTCCTTTAAATATGAAATTATTAATTGTCTCACATTGCGGTTAGCTCGCTCTGTCGGGTTTGCTTGGGAATGATATAAAGGAGTTGTCCGAATTTCAATATTATAGACTGTAGCAATTTCCTTCACAACTTTGCTGACATAGTTTTTTGCATTATCGGTAATCAGAACAATCGGGGCACCGAAACGATTCAGTATAACGGAACGGAATTTATCTACTATAACGTCAGAGGTAGCCCGTCGAATAGGTACTAATTCAACCCATTTCGTAAAGATATCTTGGAATACGAGAAGGTAAATATTGCCATGGGAACTTCTAGGAAAAGGTCCCATCAAATCAGTGGAAACCACGTCCCACGGAGAGGTAAGGTATCTGGGGTACATTATACCCACGGGAGTAGTATTTAAAGGCTTAGTCCTCTGACAAGTGTGACATTGCTTCACATATCTAACGACATCCTGATATACTCCGGGCCAGTAATAAAGTCGACCAATTCGCCAATGTGTTTTGTCAATACCTAGATGACCAGCTTGAACATCCTCATGGTATTGTTTCATAATGGATTGTCTTAATTTCCACGGAACAACTAACTTCCAGTCTTCACTAGGGTCTTCCAATTCACCCTTAAGGAATTCTTTTCTCAGATAATAGAGTTGATTATTCTCAACTCTCCAATCGGGATGTTTTTGCGGATTCTGTTTAACTCTATAGAGTTTTCTATTATACCACTCATCTTTATTATCTGATGAAGCTGTATCTGTGGGGGTTATTACCATAGCTTGGAATTTATCGATACGGGATAGGGCATCTGCGATACAATTGTATTTTCCCTTACGGTATTGGATGGTAAAATTGTACGGTTGGAGCTTTAGGGCCCATCGGGCTAATCTACCCGAAGGTTCTTTTAAGTTCAATAACCACTTCAAACAATGGTGGTCAGTTATGACGGTAAATTGTGAACCCTCTATATAATGGCGGTTCTTCTCGATAGCGAAAATCACAGCTAAACACTCTTTCTCTGTGACTGAGTAGTTTCTTTCGGCGGGGGTTAGAGAACGAGAACAATAAGTAATAACTTTCTCTTCGCCGTCTTGCACCTGAGTCAAAACGGCTCCTAACCCTACTTGACTTGCGTCCGTTTGCAAGGTAAAGGGAAGGTCGAAATTTGGGCGAGCTAAAATAGGAGTAGACGTTAAATGGCGTTTCAACACTTCGAACGCATCTACTTGTTCTTTTTCCCAGCACCATGGGGTTTTCTTACGTAATAATTTGGTAAGAGGAGCGATAATAACGGAAAAGTTTGGAACAAACCGCCGATACCAACCGGCCATTCCTAAAAATCGCCGAAGTTCTGTGATATTTTCTGGAGTAGGAAATTCCACGACAGGTTTTATCTTACCAGGGTCTGCTATTAACCCATCTGCGTTAATCCGGTAACCTAGATACGCTACTTCTTGGCAGCCAAAGCTACACTTCTCTAAATTAATTCGTAGACCCGAATTCTTTAATCTTTTAAATACTTCTCTCAGCATCTGGCAATGTAACTCGAAAGTCGGAGTGCATATTAACACATCATCTAGATAAGCCACTACGTATGGCCACAATTCGGGACCGAAAATATCATCTACTAACCTCTGGAAGGTAGCGGGAGAGTTACAGAGGCCAAACGGCATGACTCGAAAACGGAATAAACCACGACCCGGTACTGTAAAAGACGTAATGTTACGTGACTCTTCATCGGAAAGAGGTACTTGTAAGAAAGCTTGCTTCAGATCAAGTTTAGAAAAATACTTGGCTTGACGAAAACTGTCTAAGATCGACGATAAATTTGGCATAGGATAAGAATCCTTAACGGTAACCGCGTTAATTTTTCGGAAATCTAGACACGGACGGTAGGATCCATCAGGTTTCCTCACCATAACCACCGGAGATGCCCAAGCAGCATGGCTGGGTTCAACGGTATTTTCCTCTAACATCCGGTCTAGTTCGGCATACAGTGCTTCCAACACTTTGGGGGAATATTGATAAGCTCTCTGCTTAATAGGCGGTGATCCCCTTACATCGATAGAGTGGGTTATCCGAGTAGTTAATCCGGGAGAATCCTGGAGTGACTGTACTCCTTCCTGTACAACACTATCTAAAATTGACCTTTGGTTCCTATTCAATATCTGCAATCCACAATTTGAGGATAAAGATGAATCAATCCTTGGGCCGACAAACTTATATAATACATCAGGACAATCGGCAAACCACCACTGATTAGTTCGGGCATTGGTGCATATGCCTGCCTCCGAAATGAAGTCCAATCCTAATAGGATGTCACTCGGTAAGTTAGGAAGATAATGTAGGCACAGATCGTATTTCCTATCCTGAACTATGATAGAAATGACATAGTAACAATTAACTATTGCAGAGACTCCCTCTACAGTCATAACCGAGAACTGTTCGATAAGAACGGGGTGTGGGCGAGGTTCTTGGGCAAACTTGTTTAACCCCTCATCTCCGATAAAACACATAGTTGCACCAGAATCATAAAGTGCATATGCGACACGTGATCTGCATTTCTCATTAATGGCTCGTCGTACGGGTATATGCCAAGATAGCATCCTGACATTCATACAGGTAGGCTCATTCTCCATTGATGAGATCGGAATATCATCACTCTTCTCCAAGGGTGACACTTTAGGTTCACGAAAGAGCGAGACAGTTTTGTCCAACGACAACGGTATTGAAGTTTTCCCCGTAGGCAGTGAGGTATTATCGGTTGGTGGCGACACGGAAATCTTCACAGAGGGCGGTAAGGTATTATTGGTTGGTGGCGGTACGGAAATCTTCGCAGAGGGCGGTAAGGTATTATTGGTTGGTGGCGGTACGGAAATCTTCACAGAAGGAGGAAAGGTATTATTGGTGTTAGGACCACGGCATTTACTAGGAGAGGTCTTTACTCCCAACTCCTGTTTTCGTTTAAAACAGCAATCCGGACAGGACATCGTGGTCTCACCTGGTCTCCCACAACCGTAACAACGTGGGGTCGGATCTCGAGGCTGTACAGGCATCACTTTAGGAACTCGGGACGGAAAGGAAACTCGACCTCTAGAATCTGATTTACTAATAGCACGACTACGACCAATGTTATCTATTTTCATGAGCTCCTCTACACGGCTACGCTCCGTTACAAACTCTATGAGTGACTCATAAGTCGGTATGGTTGTCGACGACTGCTTGTCCTCGAACGCTCTCCTCGTGCCAGAACCTAAGTTATTTAATGCTAACTGTAATTTAATAAAATCTCCCACATCCGGTAAATTTAGTGACATTAAAGCACTCATATTGCTGACATGTACACTGAGAAATCGTTGAAGGCTACTAAGGGATGAATTTGTTAGCGGTAGAAATTCGGTAATTCGAGATAAATATAAGCTAGCCAATCTTCGTTTATTCTGGTATCTAGCTTTTAATGCTTCTAGAGCCAGTACATAGTTTTGGGGCTCAAGGGCATACGCAGAAATAATTGCGGCAGCATCGTCTCTCAAACAAGTTCTCAAATATTGAAACTTTTTAATATCTGGTATGTTGGGGTCACTATCGACTAGCGACTGAAACAGAGAATAAAATGATGACCAGTCCTCGATATTACCTGTGAAGGTAGGAAGTTGTATTTTAGGTAACTGTCCCTCAGCCGAAGTTCTCGAAACAGTTCCCGTCGGAATAGTAACCATCTTGGCTTCCTTGGCAGCTAGATATTTACTCTTGGCTCCATCCAACAACTCGAAAAATCTATTCTGAACCTGTCCGGTATCTAATCTTAATTTTCGATCTTTAACTTTAACATTAATGACTCTAATTTCCGCCGTTAACTTCAAAAACCTTGTCTCGTACTCCGATAATCTGTCAAATTGTGCACGATAATCCTCTACGTTATCCGGTATTATTGATCGAAATCTACTGTGGAGGTCTGTCATCAGGGAGAACAAATCTTCTCTTTCTGATTGCAGAATTTCTAAATTTATTATTAATTCTTCCGCCATCGTTAAAGGGAATTCTATTCTAACCAGCAACCTAGTACAAAATAATTATACAAGAAAACAAAAAAATATTACACTACAAAATAAATAAATAATCAAATACAACAACAAATTATTATATGATTTATAATATTATATACTTCAGACAAACAGTTATTAAATTATTTATTCAATAATAAATTTATTATATATAACTAAACGAAATTTGAAACCATTTATATTATTTATAAAAAAACTAAATAAATTATCTCTGAATTATTTTTAAATAAATCATAAACTTATTTATAACAATTATATAAACCTTCAAAGATAAAAATAATTATCTTCAATATAATTACTTTAGAATGGAATAATATTAATATTCAAAATTGTCAAGCTTATTATTAATATTATTATGTTTATAAATACAAAATGAATTACTGTGTCTTAGTTATATTTTCTAAGAACAAACGATAATTATAGGTATACTTAAATTTAATCTATATTAAATATATATAAAAAAACACCTCCAAATAAATTATATCATCCAAAATCAATTACAAGTTCATTTCTTTAATTTTATATACTTAGATGATTTTATACTTATTTTCATTTTATTTTATTAATTAGTTTATTTTTAACTATATTAATAATTAATATCGATATATTTATGTGATTAATAATCAATAAAAAGAAAAACCAATGTACCAGCTGTTTGGGGACCATATATTTATGTATAATGAAAAATCAATGTCCCAGCTGAACAGTCATATATTTATGTATAAAAAAACAAAAACCAGCGTCCCTATTGTCCGGGCGCCATATACTCATGCGACCTTAATTGTACAATCGGTACTAAATAAATAACATAAGAGAGGGAAATTATATAAGAATAATTTATATAAAAAAAGAAAGAAAGAAATTTTATTATATTTAGATATCAATTAATAAACAAGATATATTTACAAACTTTGATTCATATTACGGTACACATATGTTTATTGTACAATTTCAGTTACACAAATAGCCTAAGCTCAACTTAGGTTGCTGGATAGAGACTCAACGGGGGGATCTACTGGTTTTTATTTATTTTATAACCTTTAATACGAGACACTTAATAGATAGACGTTATTAATAGAAAAAGTCAGTACGATACGGTAATGCTATGATGATATAGGAAGTAGGTGTATTTTCTTCGTTTTCCAACTAGAGACAAAAAGGCATAACGAAAAGCGATATCCGGAAACGGCGATGACTTAAAACTTGCACGTAACCTGAACTTGCGGTAGTCTAAAACAGCAGCTAACCGGAAACTTGCGGTAGCCTAGAAACTTGTGATAACCTAGAACTGGCGGTATCCTAAAACTTGGCCGTAACCTAAAAACTTGGCCGTAACCTAAAAACTTGGCCGTAACCTAAAAACTTGGCCGTAACCTAAAAACTGTAATAACTCATTACTAACAGGTACGGGAATTATGTAAATGTTTTCCATAAAGATATATATTATAATTCACACTCACCGGTACGATATCTGATAAGGGCGGTATTTATTGCAGGTAAATATCACAACAATATATATATTTTATTCTTACAGACACTACTGGAGAGAAACGTTTACGGTAGAATTTTCGGTAAGATGCAATACATTAATTAATTCGATAGCGAGACGATAATATTTCATCCATTGGACAGGCGAGAATATCTTTCTTTTTAACTTCGCCCTACCACTTGGCTATCTCCCCTCCAATCCATTAGTCAATCATATTGATTCCGATAGATGGCACGGGTATGTCCATTTGTGCTTGTACGACTTTTCCTCTATTATTCAATCTCGGCGTTACATACCCCCTTCCAGAGGGAACGTCGTACAGAAAGTTTTGTCGGAATGGACCGGTACGGAATTGTTTGATTTTAATCAGTACGGGATTCTTGGTAAAACTTCAAGACGGAAGGATGCCATGAACCGGCGAACTCATTATTCAATGAACGCAGTTTACAGGTTCCTCCTGGGCTTATCCAATCTATTACAAAGGGACCTTCAAATTTTGGGTATAGCTTAGCAGAAGTTTTATTACCCGCTGATGAGAGATGGTAAGAGCGCCTAAGCACTTTGTCACCGACACGAAATGTACTATCTCTTCGTCTCAAATTATACCTCTGACTTTGCCGTAAGTTAGCCTTTAGAAGGTTTTCCTCGACCATATGGTAAAGTTCTTTAAGTTTCGTCACACGCTCACACCAACGATGTTTGTGTTTTTGAGGCGGTATAGTATTCGGTACAACAGGTACTTTATTAGAACTTAGTTGGGCTAGAGGCCTTAACTCTCTACCAAAATTAAGAAAAGCAGGCGAAAACTTTGTAGATTCCTGCTTAACGGAATTCAATGCGAACTGGAACTCACCGATATATTTATCCCAATGTTGGTGATTCTCCTTTAAATATGAAATTATTAATTGTCTCACATTGCGGTTAGCTCGCTCTGTCGGGTTTGCTTGGGAATGATATAAAGGAGTTGTCCGAATTTCAATATTATAGACTGTAGCAATTTCCTTCACAACTTTGCTGACATAGTTTTTTGCATTATCGGTAATCAGAACAATCGGGGCACCGAAACGATTCAGTATAACGGAACGGAATTTATCTACTATAACGTCAGAGGTAGCCCGTCGAATAGGTACTAATTCAACCCATTTCGTAAAGATATCTTGGAATACGAGAAGGTAAATATTGCCATGGGAACTTCTAGGAAAAGGTCCCATCAAATCAGTGGAAACCACGTCCCACGGAGAGGTAAGGTATCTGGGGTACATTATACCCACGGGAGTAGTATTTAAAGGCTTAGTCCTCTGACAAGTGTGACATTGCTTCACATATCTAACGACATCCTGATATACTCCGGGCCAGTAATAAAGTCGACCAATTCGCCAATGTGTTTTGTCAATACCTAGATGACCAGCTTGAACATCCTCATGGTATTGTTTCATAATGGATTGTCTTAATTTCCACGGAACAACTAACTTCCAGTCTTCACTAGGGTCTTCCAATTCACCCTTAAGGAATTCTTTTCTCAGATAATAGAGTTGATTATTCTCAACTCTCCAATCGGGATGTTTTTGCGGATTCTGTTTAACTCTATAGAGTTTTCTATTATACCACTCATCTTTATTATCTGATGAAGCTGTATCTGTGGGGGTTATTACCATAGCTTGGAATTTATCGATACGGGATAGGGCATCTGCGATACAATTGTATTTTCCCTTACGGTATTGGATGGTAAAATTGTACGGTTGGAGCTTTAGGGCCCATCGGGCTAATCTACCCGAAGGTTCTTTTAAGTTCAATAACCACTTCAAACAATGGTGGTCAGTTATGACGGTAAATTGTGAACCCTCTATATAATGGCGGTTCTTCTCGATAGCGAAAATCACAGCTAAACACTCTTTCTCTGTGACTGAGTAGTTTCTTTCGGCGGGGGTTAGAGAACGAGAACAATAAGTAATAACTTTCTCTTCGCCGTCTTGCACCTGAGTCAAAACGGCTCCTAACCCTACTTGACTTGCGTCCGTTTGCAAGGTAAAGGGAAGGTCGAAATTTGGGCGAGCTAAAATAGGAGTAGACGTTAAATGGCGTTTCAACACTTCGAACGCATCTACTTGTTCTTTTTCCCAGCACCATGGGGTTTTCTTACGTAATAATTTGGTAAGAGGAGCGATAATAACGGAAAAGTTTGGAACAAACCGCCGATACCAACCGGCCATTCCTAAAAATCGCCGAAGTTCTGTGATATTTTCTGGAGTAGGAAATTCCACGACAGGTTTTATCTTACCAGGGTCTGCTATTAACCCATCTGCGTTAATCCGGTAACCTAGATACGCTACTTCTTGGCAGCCAAAGCTACACTTCTCTAAATTAATTCGTAGACCCGAATTCTTTAATCTTTTAAATACTTCTCTCAGCATCTGGCAATGTAACTCGAAAGTCGGAGTGCATATTAACACATCATCTAGATAAGCCACTACGTATGGCCACAATTCGGGACCGAAAATATCATCTACTAACCTCTGGAAGGTAGCGGGAGAGTTACAGAGGCCAAACGGCATGACTCGAAAACGGAATAAACCACGACCCGGTACTGTAAAAGACGTAATGTTACGTGACTCTTCATCGGAAAGAGGTACTTGTAAGAAAGCTTGCTTCAGATCAAGTTTAGAAAAATACTTGGCTTGACGAAAACTGTCTAAGATCGACGATAAATTTGGCATAGGATAAGAATCCTTAACGGTAACCGCGTTAATTTTTCGGAAATCTAGACACGGACGGTAGGATCCATCAGGTTTCCTCACCATAACCACCGGAGATGCCCAAGCAGCATGGCTGGGTTCAACGGTATTTTCCTCTAACATCCGGTCTAGTTCGGCATACAGTGCTTCCAACACTTTGGGGGAATATTGATAAGCTCTCTGCTTAATAGGCGGTGATCCCCTTACATCGATAGAGTGGGTTATCCGAGTAGTTAATCCGGGAGAATCCTGGAGTGACTGTACTCCTTCCTGTACAACACTATCTAAAATTGACCTTTGGTTCCTATTCAATATCTGCAATCCACAATTTGAGGATAAAGATGAATCAATCCTTGGGCCGACAAACTTATATAATACATCAGGACAATCGGCAAACCACCACTGATTAGTTCGGGCATTGGTGCATATGCCTGCCTCCGAAATGAAGTCCAATCCTAATAGGATGTCACTCGGTAAGTTAGGAAGATAATGTAGGCACAGATCGTATTTCCTATCCTGAACTATGATAGAAATGACATAGTAACAATTAACTATTGCAGAGACTCCCTCTACAGTCATAACCGAGAACTGTTCGATAAGAACGGGGTGTGGGCGAGGTTCTTGGGCAAACTTGTTTAACCCCTCATCTCCGATAAAACACATAGTTGCACCAGAATCATAAAGTGCATATGCGACACGTGATCTGCATTTCTCATTAATGGCTCGTCGTACGGGTATATGCCAAGATAGCATCCTGACATTCATACAGGTAGGCTCATTCTCCATTGATGAGATCGGAATATCATCACTCTTCTCCAAGGGTGACACTTTAGGTTCACGAAAGAGCGAGACAGTTTTGTCCAACGACAACGGTATTGAAGTTTTCCCCGTAGGCAGTGAGGTATTATCGGTTGGTGGCGACACGGAAATCTTCACAGAGGGCGGTAAGGTATTATTGGTTGGTGGCGGTACGGAAATCTTCGCAGAGGGCGGTAAGGTATTATTGGTTGGTGGCGGTACGGAAATCTTCACAGAAGGAGGAAAGGTATTATTGGTGTTAGGACCACGGCATTTACTAGGAGAGGTCTTTACTCCCAACTCCTGTTTTCGTTTAAAACAGCAATCCGGACAGGACATCGTGGTCTCACCTGGTCTCCCACAACCGTAACAACGTGGGGTCGGATCTCGAGGCTGTACAGGCATCACTTTAGGAACTCGGGACGGAAAGGAAACTCGACCTCTAGAATCTGATTTACTAATAGCACGACTACGACCAATGTTATCTATTTTCATGAGCTCCTCTACACGGCTACGCTCCGTTACAAACTCTATGAGTGACTCATAAGTCGGTATGGTTGTCGACGACTGCTTGTCCTCGAACGCTCTCCTCGTGCCAGAACCTAAGTTATTTAATGCTAACTGTAATTTAATAAAATCTCCCACATCCGGTAAATTTAGTGACATTAAAGCACTCATATTGCTGACATGTACACTGAGAAATCGTTGAAGGCTACTAAGGGATGAATTTGTTAGCGGTAGAAATTCGGTAATTCGAGATAAATATAAGCTAGCCAATCTTCGTTTATTCTGGTATCTAGCTTTTAATGCTTCTAGAGCCAGTACATAGTTTTGGGGCTCAAGGGCATACGCAGAAATAATTGCGGCAGCATCGTCTCTCAAACAAGTTCTCAAATATTGAAACTTTTTAATATCTGGTATGTTGGGGTCACTATCGACTAGCGACTGAAACAGAGAATAAAATGATGACCAGTCCTCGATATTACCTGTGAAGGTAGGAAGTTGTATTTTAGGTAACTGTCCCTCAGCCGAAGTTCTCGAAACAGTTCCCGTCGGAATAGTAACCATCTTGGCTTCCTTGGCAGCTAGATATTTACTCTTGGCTCCATCCAACAACTCGAAAAATCTATTCTGAACCTGTCCGGTATCTAATCTTAATTTTCGATCTTTAACTTTAACATTAATGACTCTAATTTCCGCCGTTAACTTCAAAAACCTTGTCTCGTACTCCGATAATCTGTCAAATTGTGCACGATAATCCTCTACGTTATCCGGTATTATTGATCGAAATCTACTGTGGAGGTCTGTCATCAGGGAGAACAAATCTTCTCTTTCTGATTGCAGAATTTCTAAATTTATTATTAATTCTTCCGCCATCGTTAAAGGGAATTCTATTCTAACCAGCAACCTAGTACAAAATAATTATACAAGAAAACAAAAAAATATTACACTACAAAATAAATAAATAATCAAATACAACAACAAATTATTATATGATTTATAATATTATATACTTCAGACAAACAGTTATTAAATTATTTATTCAATAATAAATTTATTATATATAACTAAACGAAATTTGAAACCATTTATATTATTTATAAAAAAACTAAATAAATTATCTCTGAATTATTTTTAAATAAATCATAAACTTATTTATAACAATTATATAAACCTTCAAAGATAAAAATAATTATCTTCAATATAATTACTTTAGAATGGAATAATATTAATATTCAAAATTGTCAAGCTTATTATTAATATTATTATGTTTATAAATACAAAATGAATTACTGTGTCTTAGTTATATTTTCTAAGAACAAACGATAATTATAGGTATACTTAAATTTAATCTATATTAAATATATATAAAAAAACACCTCCAAATAAATTATATCATCCAAAATCAATTACAAGTTCATTTCTTTAATTTTATATACTTAGATGATTTTATACTTATTTTCATTTTATTTTATTAATTAGTTTATTTTTAACTATATTAATAATTAATATCGATATATTTATGTGATTAATAATCAATAAAAAGAAAAACCAATGTACCAGCTGTTTGGGGACCATATATTTATGTATAATGAAAAATCAATGTCCCAGCTGAACAGTCATATATTTATGTATAAAAAAACAAAAACCAGCGTCCCTATTGTCCGGGCGCCATATACTCATGCGACCTTAATTGTACAATCGGTACTAAATAAATAACATAAGAGAGGGAAATTATATAAGAATAATTTATATAAAAAAAGAAAGAAAGAAATTTTATTATATTTAGATATCAATTAATAAACAAGATATATTTACAAACTTTGATTCATATTACGGTACACATATGTTTATTGTACAATTTCAGTTACACAAATAGCCTAAGCTCAACTTAGGTTGCTGGATAGAGACTCAACGGGGGGATCTACTGGTTTTTATTTATTTTATAACCTTTAATACGAGACACTTAATAGATAGACGTTATTAATAGAAAAAGTCAGTACGATACGGTAATGCTATGATGATATAGGAAGTAGGTGTATTTTCTTCGTTTTCCAACTAGAGACAAAAAGGCATAACGAAAAGCGATATCCGGAAACGGCGATGACTTAAAACTTGCACGTAACCTGAACTTGCGGTAGTCTAAAACAGCAGCTAACCGGAAACTTGCGGTAGCCTAGAAACTTGTGATAACCTAGAACTGGCGGTATCCTAAAACTTGGCCGTAACCTAAAAACTTGGCCGTAACCTAAAAACTTGGCCGTAACCTAAAAACTTGGCCGTAACCTAAAAACTGTAATAACTCATTACTAACAGGTACGGGAATTATGTAAATGTTTTCCATAAAGATATATATTATAATTCACACTCACCGGTACGATATCTGATAAGGGCGGTATTTATTGCAGGTAAATATCACAACAATATATATATTTTATTCTTACAGACACTACTGGAGAGAAACGTTTACGGTAGAATTTTCGGTAAGATGCAATACATTAATTAATTCGATAGCGAGACGATAATATTTCATCCATTGGACAGGCGAGAATATCTTTCTTTTTAACTTCGCCCTACCACTTGGCTATCTCCCCTCCAATCCATTAGTCAATCATATTGATTCCGATAGATGGCACGGGTATGTCCATTTGTGCTTGTACGACTTTTCCTCTATTATTCAATCTCGGCGTTACAATACATAAATTATATATCTAGATATGTAAGAAAGAATAATACAATACTTTATAAAAAAAAGTCTGTAAAATATTGTTTAATAAAATTTAAAAATATTTCTTTTGAATCCTGCTCAATTTCTTTGAATCCTTTTGAGAAAGACAACTAAAAGGGATAGAGTTTTCCTTTTGAATTTTTAATATTTTTAATACATGTATAACGCCATTTTTACTCAGATATCCAGTTGAAATCGATATATTTGTATTTTTCATAAACTGCTGTTCAACAGGGAAACTTGTTATTATTCCTTGCTAGTATTATCGGCTGCGATGAAATTCCTCCTCTCCCTCTCTCTTTCTCTTTCCATCTTTTTTCGTTCTTTCACTCTTTCTTCATTTTATTTTCTAAGAAATTTTGCTTTCCAAGCCAATAGGCATTGCAGGAGAGAAGAAAGATGAAGTTTTTTTGCTTAACATCTTTCTTCACCCTCTTTCCTTCCCATTCATTTTGATCAAAAAATTGAACATCCCCTTAGTGGGGTAGGGATATTCACGTTGAGAAGAATTGATCGATTATCTAAAAAGATTAAATTTTACTTTCCTCCTATGTAATTCTGTTAAAACATAGATATATTATTATAAATTATTTGGGAAAACATATAAATTTATTTATATAAATTCTTAAACATTTTTATAAGTCACTTTGATAGTTAGTGAAAAAAAAATAACAATCTAAATTATATTTATTAAACTACATAATATGTATGTATGTATGTGATGTCGGTAACATTATGAAGTTAGTTACAAATTCAGTTTAAACTTAAATTGCAAACACGTTTGCAACAGGTTCGTCTAGCTAAAATATAAAAATTAAATTATAATAAAAAGAAACACAGAAATTAATTTTTAGGAGAAAATGTTTAATAAGAATATATTCAAAGCCCCAGTTTCTTCATCCTTCCCTGAATACAATTTCATATTAATATCATATAATTATAATATTTTGATTTATTGAAATGTGTTATTAATTATTTCAATTAATAAATAAACAATTAAAATTATTTTTCGTTAAATGAGATCAATACAAATGAAAATTCTTTCTAAAAAAACTCCCTAAAACATAAATTTCATAAATAATAGAAATTCTGTGAACCATTTTCAAAATCAGAATATCCCTATATTCGAGTACATTACACAATCTTTGTTAATAAGATTATATATATTATATAGGTCAGAAAATAAAATATTTAATATAATTGATTGCTATGCCTTCTAAACGATTTTTTAGTTAATTTGATGTAGAATACTTAGAATCTTTATTCACGAAGGATAGTAATATTCGAGAACAATTTAAATCGACGTAGCAATCGAGTAACACCTATTATTATGCAGTAAATGGACTTCTTTCCTCAAAATGATTATCCAATGGAATTAAAATTAAAATATATAAAATTATTATTTTTCCGGTTGTATTATATGGGTTTGAGGTATGATCTATGACCTTAGGAGACGTGAGTAGATTTAGAGTATTTGAGAATAGGATTCTGCGCAACATTTATGGGCCAAAGAAAGATGAGGGGTATAATGGAAATTGCTTAACGAGGAATTGAATAACCTCTATGCATCTCCAGATTGAGTTAGGATCATAAAATTGAGAACAAGAAGAAGAGATGAAAGATTGGCGAAAAATATATTTGTGGGGTAACCGATTGGGAAACGTTCGGTTGGAAGACCAAGGACGCAGTGGATGGATAAGGTAAACAGGGACGTGAGAGAGAGATGAGAGAAAATAGGGGTTGGATGGGTGTAGCACTTGAAGAAATGTTGCTTTTTTCGAATTCCATAGAACCACAGAGATAGATAGATAGAATCCATTACTTTACTAAAGAATAATATTTTAGCTCTTGTACTTTTACAATATTTGTTTGCTGATAAATTAATATTTGTTTATTATATATATATATATATATATATATATGTAGTAGATTTAACACCAAAAAATATATTCTATTAAGTCAATTTCATTTTTTTTTTAATTTTGTTTCAATGAATTTATCATTTAGATATGTATCATATTTATTATTTAAATAAAGTAAATATATTAATAACACTTGTTTAAAAACATTGATTAAAAACAAAACAAAAATGTACAATATATATATAAAGCTTTAAAATTTGTAGAAATGATTTATATATAGAGATCTATAAATTTAATAGGTAGTTTATCTTTGAAATGGGAATGTTTCACTCCTCTTGCCTTTGCATTTCTGCTGAAGATAAAGGGCTACAAATTAATCTCCTTTAAACCCGTGGCAATGAATTCCAATGGGACGGAAGTGACACAACAGAGATTGAGAGAATTCAACAACAAAACAAATAAAAATAAATTAATTTTTATATTTACAAATACAGTAAAATTAAATCAAATAAATTTTAAAAAATTAATTGTATATTTTAGAGATTTTTGTATGGTTAACGGTACAATGACCCCTTACATTGTCATTTGACCGCTTTTCCAACCCCTAGTTTACATGGATGTTTACAAATCAGGCGTTAGAGTGATCTCTGAGGGGAGAAGGATGTTCGTGATGAACTTTATAAAAGTAAAAGGAAAAAGGGGAGAAATTCGAATGAAATAATTTAATTTAGATCCAATTTTTTGATATTTATTATTAATTAGAAATGATGTGACGAGAAATGTAAATTGTTGAACTAAAAAATTGAATCTTTTTAATGTATTTAAGTTTTTTATTTTTGGATTCTTTCTAACACACACTCTCTCTATATTCCAGTATTAAACTCTAAATACTGACAAAAACAACCATGTTTCTCTCTATCCTCTCTCTACTCTAACCTATTCTCACCCAAATCTCTTAAATTCGCTTTCATATTAATATTATCATTTATATATATTGTACTGATATTTTCAATTCAGTCCCTAATTTTGAGTATTTCTGTATTTTATATTTAAGTTTTTTTTTATTAATGCCAATATCTCTATCCCTTTCTTTTTATGTGTTTTAATATAATATAATTTATTAGTTTTAAGAATTTGAAATTTGATCTCACTTAGAGATATAATTAGTTATTTTATAAAATAAATTATTTAATTAAAATAGAACTTTGTAAATAGAATTAGAAAGAGACGGAAGAACTCCCTGTCTGTGTGTGTTTATGTGATGGTGTGAGTGAATTTATCCGAGTGTTGAATTTGTTTATTTGATATTGTTGTAAAAATCATTCTTTATCGAGACATCAGAGAGAATAGACGTGTTCTATTTTGCTCAATCAACTTTTATAGAATGTTTGCGTTTCTAAATGCTTTTTAACTCTCATTCGTTTCCAAACAAAATATTTAAATATTGGAATTAAAATAAATTAAAATTAAAATAAGTGATCTCAACCAGTGAAGACACAAGACAACCTGGTTCTTTCGATCCTCATAAAATCTACTCATCTGGACCTCTTGGAAATCATCACGACATCATATGTCAGCCGTCATTCCCACACCACGACACGGATAAGACTTTATTTCCTTTTTTTATTTTATGATAATTTAAGTTCTTGTTCCTAATTGATATTATTTCTATTACCATTTGTAAAACTAATTAATATGATTTATTGCTTAAAATAACAAAGATTCTTACAAGAAAATTTTCTAACGTTATTTTTTTACATTAATAAAGTTAATAAAAGTTCACATCTAATAATCTAATCACTCTCTTCCATTGTACAACTCTTTCTCTATTTCACGCTGGAATCCCTGTTATCTGAGTGCTTCATCCTTATCTGGACCACAAATTAAAATTACCTCCTTCATTCACAACCCTTGTCGAATTAGAAGGACTCCATATTTTTTCCCCCACTTCTCCTACCTTCATTATCTTTTAAAAACCTCATTAGTAATTTAAATCATAATTACTAATTGATTTGAATTTAATAAATTAATTAATGTATTTATTAATTTATTAAAATCAATATTAATTATCTTCTAATTAATTTTAAACTTCTTAATTTAATTTAAATTAAATTAAATATTAATTAAATAAAAAAATTATTTATATTAATTGTTTTAATTGATTCTTACCCCACCCTTTTTTTACAAACATCACACCCCTCATTCTTTCCCCTTCCCCTTTCCCCCTATAAACCCAAGAAAAACCTTTACAATATATGTATATAAAATAAAAATATTTTTAACAAATATATTAATATATAGAAAAGAATCGATGTCTTTTTAATTATTCATGTCCATTTAACGAAGAGGAATCTAAAATTAATTTTTGAAAATTCTCTGACTATCTTGAGCATATAAAATGAAATATCAAATTCAATTTACATCGATTAATTGTATTTTTTTAATAATCTTTTTTTCTATTTATAATTCATTCTATTCTTAAACAAAAAAATATGTTTTGTGTGTTATTTAAATCAAAACATATTTGAATAAATAAAATTAAATAAATACATATATACTATATATATTTAAATTAAATATGTTTAAATTTGCATGTAATTTTGTATTTATTTACAACCGTATACTCCGATTCATTTATCAAGTACCTAACTTTTAATTAGCTGTTAAATTTTTTTTTTTTTTTGTTTAATTGGTGATTGATCATTTTTTTCTCCCATGCGTCAATCTATATATTGTTATATATATTGGCCAACTTGTTCCCAAGTCAATTGATCAACTTGCTAAATATACGAATTTGATCTTTACTTGTTCGTTCATCTTAAATCCACAAGGCTTTATTTCACGAGACATTGACTCCTCCCCGAGGGTTTCTCACTTTCTCCTTCATTCCCCTACTTGAAAGACAATAAGTCAGTGGAATCAAAACAGACAGACAGACGCACAGGCACATCGAAACAGAATCAAGTGACACTTGCACCACATACATCAACTAATGACAACCCAAATGGTTTCTTCACTGAGGTGGAAAAGAAACAAAAAAACAAAAAAAAATATATATATATAAAAATGTTTCTTTCAATTGATATAAATTATACTAGCATAAAAGTATATTTTAAAATATTTTCTTTCTTATCAGTATTGATAATTGATAATTGATTATTTATTTATTTATTTATTTAATAAAAAATAACAACAATTATCATCATAGAATTTTATTAAGATAATTAAATGAAATGTCAAAAAGTCCTGTGATTTATTTATTTAATTTTAAACTGGATTTCAGCCCCTGTTTAACTAAAAAATCAATATTAGGGCGATGTATTTAGGAAAAAAGTTATTTACTAACATAGTAATTACTTAATAGGATTAAAGTGAAACATAACCACAGTATTTATAAAACAAATGATATACATGAATAAAATAAAAAAATAAAATGATTAAAAAACTATCACGAGAGAACTTTCTATACATCTTCTCAAATGAATGGTTATCATTTCAATCAAGATAATTGAATTTGTTTTTTGTATTTTTTTAAATTTTTTGGTTTTATTCCATTATTTATTTGAATTAAAAATATATAATTTCATCAAAAAAATTTTAAAAAAACATAATAAATAAATAAAGTAAAATAAATAAAAAATAAATATACATTTCATTATCTTAATTATATTTTTTTATTTGTGAATTTTGTATTTTTTTATTAAAGATTATTTAATTTTTACCGACCGACAATAGTAAGGGAGGTATTGTTTTCACACCAAATTTCACATGTGGAGATTTTTACATATCTCCACGAATCATGCATTTTCTTAACAGAAAAAAGTATTTTTAGCATGATGTCTGTCCGTCCGTCGTCCGTCCGTCTGTCCGTCTGTCCGTCCGTATTGATGTGTACAGCCTGAACGGCTCAACCGATTTTGATGCAATTTAGGATATTTACTTAATGCATCAGTGGGATGAATTGATCAACTTTTGGTGCAAATCCGGAAACCGGAAGTGGTAGTATTAGCGATCGACGATAGGAAGGGAAGGGTTATTTTCACACCAAATTTCAAATGAGGAGATTTTTTTATATATCCAACGAATCATGCACTTTCTATTGGTATTATCCTCGGGAAAATCATATTTATTAGTTTTTTCTTGATTTAAAATTATATGACGTCATCCAGCCATTCATGACGTCACAGCCTGGTCTTGCATATATATTATAAATAAAATAAAATAAAAAATGTTTATATTTATTATTTATGTATCCATATCTGTTTTTTATTACATTAATAGATATATTAAAATTATTTGAAATTGTTTCTGTAGCTGGAAATTAATTTACTTCAAACCGTCGGTCGGTTCGGACCTGGCCACAGGTCAACTTATTTTCTTTTTAATATTATATATTTTAAATTATATCAAAGTAATTTGTATATTTAAATACATCAAAAGTCAGAATTGAAGGTGAAATTTTAAGTTTTTTTTAAATATAAGTAAAATTTATATCTTCTTTGGTATTATTAATTCAAATTTATTTATGTCGTAATTACAACTTGTAAAGAATTTTAGAATTTAAATTAAGTTAGTAATTGATTGTGAAATAAAGCAAGGTATAGGTAGTAGTTTCTTGTCTAATTTAAATAATGTCAAAAACATTCAAATTAAAAATAAACAAATGGAGAAGTCACAAATTATTGTTTATATAGGTTCATTACAGCACAACAAATTTATATAATAATAATACCAACATTCTTTTTAATGAGGTATTATTCAAATTAATCGATTATACTGAAAATGTAAATTATTAATTAAGACATAAAAAAAAATGCATATCAATTATATACTTAGCCCATATTCTTATTTCAAACGTTAAATTTAATTTTAAATGAATGAGAAACTATTATTTTAATTTTGTTATTTTTTTTTAATTCTCATGAGAGATATTCTTTAAAAAGAATTGTCGTTATGGTTTAATCACATGAATTCTTATTAATCGTGGACATAGGCAAACAGAAACCATTTATAAATAAATATATATAATATATAATATATATATATATATATATATATAAACGAACATAAACACCTTTATAACGTGTTATAAATAATGTATGAAAAATGAGGTTAGATCTAATCGTATCGTATGCATATTAATCAACCGCTATGATAAATGATTACAGATATTGTAAAAATTAATTTTAAATTTCCTAGATTTTTATTTATTTCAATATATATTGTATATATATTAATAAAATTTTAAATTAAACATTTTTTTATAAATAATTGATTATTTAAATCATATAAAAATTCTATTTTTTTTTTTTATTTTAAAGTTTATTAATTCTGTCCCTTTTTACTATCTCGCCAGAGATAGTATTGCGATCACGAAAATTTTCGATGTTGAGATTTTGATGTTTTTATACGTTTTGAAGGTTCCTGAATCATTTTCACTAAGGTTGAGAAAAATGTCTGTGTGTGTGTATGTGTGTGTGTATGTGTGTGTGTATGTGTGTGTGTATGTATGTAGGCAAGATTACGCAAAAACGGTTTGAGCTAGAATGATGAAATTTGGTACATGGACATTATTCAAAATTCATAGTTTTCTATCAACTTTTGAGAAATGTAGCTCAACCGGAAGAGGGTCATTACCTACAACGTTTTGATTTTTTTTCCTCTAAAGTGACCTTAAAAATAAAAATATATGTTTGATAATTTTTCACATGATTAATAATTGTATAAAACTGCTATATATAGAATTTCAGCTTGATTGAATTGCTGAAAGTACCAGAATTAATTTTTTAATACTGCAAATCTCACGCGCCAACACGTGCCATGGTGCCATCAATAAAAAACCAAACATGCGCTGGTTTAATATTTATTATTTATAATTTAGAATTAATTAAATTTAATTTAAATATAATATATTATGTTATTTAATCTAATTCAAATTGCGAGATAGTCGAGTGGAGACACTCCAGCTTATTTGCTATTCTTTCACTAAGACTTAATTTTGAATTTAACAAATTTAAAAAAAAAATAATTTAATTATTTACGGATCAATAATCATCATTTGTATAACAATATATAATATAAATAGATAAGATGACCAAAATGATGAAAGCCAAGGGCGATAATAATTACAAAATAAGTTTGTCCAAAGGAATTATTTTGTAAATTATTTGACAGGGTAATATTTATCCATACTAAACTAGAATATTTTTGATGATTGCCACGATAATATTTCATTTGTTCTTACCTCTGACAAAATTTAATTCTCTTCAATTATAAATGACTACCAACACATTCTTGATCAACTCGATTACCAAACTAGTGACTATTCTTTCTCTCATCTAGCATTTATCTTTATTATTGAAATCTTCTCGTTTGTCTAACTTTATCTTTGAAAAGACATTAATTTCATCTTTAATCTCCGCTATTCTCTACTCTTTTTATCTATTTTGGTCTATGTATCACTTATCCATATACAATGGATTTAATACAATATAATTATGCAATATAAATGGTTACTCTCAGCTTCCGCTAGGTGGCATCACCAGTTCATTTATATGTATTTGAATAGAAGTTCAAAATATTATATGAATTGTAAAGGTTGTCAACTTTACCACCAGATGACAGTATCATCTAATTCGGCTAAATACATTACATTACATTAAAAACCTTATAAAAGAAAAATTTGAATATGTGAAAATATGAATATTATTAATTTAAAAAGTTATGATATATGGTTAAAAATATTTTCATTTTTTTTTCTTTATTAATAAAAGGAAAAATAAAACTAGATAGGATTAAATTGCTAAATTAAATCAAGTTAATAATTTTTAATAATTAATAATAATTAATATATAATATATAAATATATATAATGTAAAATAATTATTATACATTTTAAACATCTTATTTTGAATAATGATTCTTTTTTTTACAATATTAATTGGACTATGCTGCAACCTAGTGGATAAAGGTTGAAATATTATTTTTAACTTTTTAAAAATTCTATTTATTTTAAAATTCTTCAAAGAACAATAAATAAAATTATTTTTTTAATTAATAATAAATATAAATTATAATTAAATTCAATTTTTATAGATATAGTTTAATTCAAGTAATTTTTAATCTATTTTAATTTACAGTTGTGAAGTTGTTTCAATAACTTGGACCGCAATCAAAATTTGCAAATCACTCTGGAAATTATTTTGGATATACATTTGTATCGATCTTCTATTGTGATTCCATTAAATTATTGAAAAAAAATTAAAGAATGCTGTCAATGGCCGGATAATTTAAATGACTTTTCAGAAAAGAGTGTTGCCAGAAAACAAAGATTATGAATTAAATATATTAAAATGGGTTATAAAATATTATTTATTATGTCCCATTAAAACAAAATAATTTATTTATATTTATATTATATAAAAAATTATTATTATTAATATTTAAACAAACATTTTGTTTTTTTAAATTTCAAATATGAATAACAAAACCATCTGAATTTTATTAAAAAATAAATTAAATTATAATGTATTTTATTCATCTGATGAGGCTCATTCAGAAAACCTCACAAGGCCTTAATCATATAATATAAATATTTATATAATCTATTTTTTAAAAAAAAATATTTCTTAAATAGAAGAGAAGTTTTTAATAGAACAGGTGGCTTGTAAATTAGAAAATTAATGTTTTAATAATTTTATTTTAAATGGAAAGTAAAACTATTAAATTCTATTTATTAATTTTTTTACAATAAAGATCTCTTAAATAGAACAAATTAATGAAAGTTGTGAAAAAATTTATATTGAAATAATTATCATTAATAAATAAGAAATAATAAAAATTGATAATAAAGTAGTGATTAAAATAATTTTTTATTTCTTTCCCCCTCTTTCTCAGAACAAACATAAAAAAATTACAAAAATACATATTAGACAGTTATATATAGATAAATATATTATATATTTAGTTTATTACTTTTAATTTTTTTATTTTTATTTATAGTTAATTTTTAAATTTATAAAGAAGACGCCGGTAAATTAAATCTAATTTAAATTTAATTCAAATTTTTAAAAATAAGTGTTATAGAAATATTGGAATGTAAAATTTTAATTTATTTATTTTATTAAATTTACTAATTAAGTAAAATGATTTAAATAAAATATTAACTAATGTCTCAAAATTTCCGACTATTAGACAAAGTTCAAATTTAAATGCAACAATTAATTAAATAGTTCTTTGAAAACAATATTTTCCGAAATCTAATTCTAATAATTTTAGAAATCTGCCTTGAGCAGAGTTTTCTTTAATTTTTATTTTGAAGTTGTTGGGAGTTCTGGTCCGGGATAGTAAAAAAATTAAAAAACGATCTCTTTTATCGATAAGTTCATGTTTAAGATTGTCATTTGTTGATTGCACTAATCTTTGGGCTGTTGCCTGTGTGTGAAATTGTGAAGTTTTGTGATATACTTGACCATGTACTTTAAAAACGAATGGACCATTTCCTGGAGAATCTAACAGTTTTACATCCATCGACGCGAATGAAACACAACTGTTATAAATTTTCTCTAAAATTTTTATAATTTTGATTCAATTAATTTAAAAATTAATTGCGTAAAACACTGGATATTCCAAAATCATGCCATTTACATTTGTCGGTTAAGGCATATATGTATATATATACCTAAATAACGTCTTGAAAATGGCCCCAAAATGGGTGCCAAAACGTCGAGAAAACAATCTCACAAAAATACTTGATTATATCCCTGATAAATCTGATTGTAATCATAACAATAACATTCACGGAAACCTAAGCCAACATATATATATAATACGAAATCTAGTGTTCAATTAACATTTTTTTAAAACACATAAAAATGGCACCATGTCACGTGCTGGCGCGTGATTTGCAGTTGTAAAAAATTAATTCCGGTACTTTCAGCGATTCAATCAAGCTGAATTTCCATATATAGCAGTTTTATACCATTTTTAATCATGTGAAAAACAGTGTCTCCACTCGACTATCTCGCAAATTTGAATTGGATTAAATAACATATATTAATTTAAATTAAATTAAATTAATTAAATTATAAATTAAAATTAATAAATAATATTTATTAAACCAGCGCATGTTTGGCTCTTTGTTGATGGCACCGTGAGATTTGCAGTGTTAAAAAATTTATTCTGGTACTTTCAGCGATTCAATCAAGCTGAAATTCTATATATAGCAGTTTTATACAATTATTAATCATGTGAAAAATTATCAAACATATATCTTTATTTTTACGGTCACTTTAGAAGAAAAAAAATAAAAACGTTGTATTTAATGACCCTCTTCCGTTTGAGCTACATTTCTCAAAAGTTGATAGAAAACTACAAATTTTGAATAATTCCCGTATACCAAATTTCATTATTCTACCTCAAACCGTTTTTGCGTAATCTTGTCTACATACACACAAGCCCACACATACATACATACACACAGACAGACAGATATTTATCTCAACCTTATTTAAATGACTGAGGGTCCTTCAAAACGTATAAAAATATCGAAAATTTTCATGATCGCAATACTATCTCTGGCGAGATAGTAAAAATATCCAGAACTTTTTTCAACCTAAAAATTTTATATTTAATAAATAGGTTGCTGACTCCAGTAATAAAAGATTGTATTTAATATTTCGATTAAAATTAAAAAAAGTTTTTTTATAGGAAAATAACTGGAAATATTGTGTGAATGTAGTGAAATCTCTGTCAGTCGGAATTCTTAATGTCTATCTTCCAGGGGCTATCAAGTTATTAAATAAATAAATTTCTAATTTAAAATAAATATTATACATTCCTCTCTGATTAAATATTTATTTTTATTGAAAACCTAATATAAAATATCATTGTAAATTTTTAATGTTAGTGATAACTTAAAAATTTTGAAGAATTTGTTTACACAACAAATTATTGTATAGAAAAAAATATCAAAAAAATAATTAATTATATTTATGGAAAATTATTTAAATCTTCAATCTATAGATTATTCTAAGAGGAGATATATTGTTTATAGATTTCAATATATATATGTACAGATAATCGAATTCTAAAGTGATAAAAAACAAAAACAAATAAAAGTAATTAAAAATTATCAGATAATTGACAATTGAACAATAAATAAAAATGAAATTATTGTCAAAAAAAGGTTTTAATAAATATTATGCCATAATGATTATAATGAAGAGTGTTGATATTAATGATAAAAAAGAAATGATCGATCTATATCATACAAAAAGTCTCATAAGTTTTTTGCTTCTAAATTGCCAAACCTTGAGCTTCATTTTGTATCATGCTGTTTTCAAGAAATTGCATACTCTCATATGGTTGATATTAAGTGACTCCGCTATTTTCTGATAGTACTACTCTTATTTCAACTGGGCAATCATAGACATTGAAATTTTTAGAACGAAAGCACAAAAACCACTTCTGGGTCATTATCATCATAAGCATAGCATTCTCCCAATTTACTTTACGCATTTTTCAACATGTTTTTAGGAAATTTTATCTTTTTTGTAAAACATTAAGATAATTGATTCATTTCTAATTCAAAATAAAATTTTACATTAGCAACATGTTAACAACCTGAAATATCAACTGTAAAGCATATGTGAACAACATTTGAGACAATTTAGTGAATGTCCCCTAAAAAAATAACACCATCTACTACCAAAAAAACTAGGAAGACATTTTATATAATAATCATTTCATATTCATATTACTAAAAACTTAAGATATCATAATTAAAGAAACAATAGCTGATCAGAGCGCCTTCGGCGCTCTTCTCACCTAGACGGGGACTCCGCCCCCTGTACTCCCGAAGTAATACATAGTATTTCGTTGGAAGTCTGTATGTAAAAGGTTTTCATCCATTTTGTTTCAATCAGTATATTACATTATATTATCATTTCTGTTTGTGTTCTTATTTAAAAGATATTTTAATTAATTATATATTACTATAGTATTTTTATATCTATCTATCTCTGTGCCTCTACGGATCTCGAAAGCAACCCCATTTCTCCAAGTATCCCAATCCTGAGCTATAACCATCTAACTCCTACCCTGTCCCATCTGTCCAAGTCCCTACATTGTCCACTCAGCGCGTCCTTGATCTTCCCAATCCCACCATATAAATTTTGCAACATTTGTGGAAAATGGAACACCCGCAGCTCAGCTCAGGAGTTACCTAAGTTTCTAATTTCTTTTTTATTTTTCATCATTTGAGGTACCCTTCACCTCAGAAAAATTTGGTTACCTTACTCTTGTATTTTAGGCTCTGGAGTTTTTTGCGTATTAAATATATAGATTTTATGATTATTAGAAAGACCTGTATTGAGATTATGAAACAAATTAAAATGTTTATTCAAAACATTCTTCGTGTTGTCAAAGTAAACCGGAGTGATTATCAATATGCTATGGTTGCCATTATCCATAATATTTATTTATTTTGGATTTAAGACCCAGGTGGCCGCTTTTTTTAGTTTTAGAATAACTATTAATTTATTTATTGATAAATTAGTTTCTAATTTAAAAAAAATAATTTAATTTAATATTTAAAAAAAATTATTTTTTTTTATTTATAAATTAGTTTAAAAAAGTATAACTCATTTCAATCAAAATTATAATAAATATAAACATTGATAATATTCAACCTCAACAAGATTTAAGCCATTAAAAATATAGCGTAATGATTTGTAATAAATAAATAAATTCCAAAGTTTATTTTTCTTCAATTTATTCATAGAAATTATTTATGATAATTGTTATTTTTATTGGAAATTTATTGTTATTAACAAAAATTGATTTATTATAAAATGGATAATCAATTTGGAATTTCTTATTGATAAAAAAGTTTATTTTTATTTTATTTCTTTTTAAATTATTATTTTCGTTTTATTTTTTATTAAAATTTTTCTTTTTCTATTTAAAAACAAGCTCATATTATGAATAAAATTTCAGACGAACACTAAAAACGAGCATAATTAAATAATAATTTTCAAATTGTATTGTTAAGAAAAGACTCACATAAAAAAAGTATTTCATATTTATATGGATCTTAAAAATATATTTTAAAATATTTTAAGAACTTTAAATAATTTAGATTTAGATAATATTTCAGTGTTGAGAATGATTGTTGGTTTGTTAAGAGAGAGTTTAAGATAATTTTCTTATCCTTCATTAATAATAAAATAACAATAAATAAAAATTAATTGATAATATTAAATTAATTAATAATTAATAATTTGAAAAAAGTCCATAAATTGACACTCAAGATAATTATAACCAAATTCAAAGCGATAAATAAAATTATATATATATATATATATATGGTATATTCAGACAATGTTATCAATGACTAGATTAGCCTTGAAATTTTCATTTTATGAAAGAGTTAAATTCTAATTTTTAATTTCCTTTTAATTAGTCATTAGCAGTAGAAAGCAATAGAAATCATTTATTTGAAAATCTGTTATTTCATTTTATATAATTTTCTTTAAACAATTTCAACCCGTAACTTACGAGGTGGGGTTTGTCAAACCCCTCGACTTTTTAATTTTTACACTATTCAGCACCACTTTATTGTAATTACTCGCGCGTCTTAGTACCTTCCAATCAGTCGACTGTTAACCAGCGAACAGTGCGGTTTATAATTTCTGTAAGTATTTTTTGTTTACTTTTGCTTTTTTTCCGCGCTTGGGGTTTGTGGAACCCCACGTCTTAAGTTACGTTACAAATACTGTAAACAATTTTTATTTATTTGTTGTTTATTATGGCGACACGTCCAGATAGAATGAGTGGAAATGATCCCAGATTTAACGACTGGGTTCGAGAGATTCTCGATGCTGAAAGTGATGACAGTGTTGAGGAAACTGCTGAAGTTTTGCCAGATTTGGTGAGTGAGCCTTCGAAAACCTGGTTCATCACTCTATGGGTTTACAAATGATCGCACATTAGTGTCATATGTCCCAAAAAGGAACAAAGCTGTTATTCTTGTTTCTTCGATGCACCATACAGCGACAACAGATCAAACGACAGGAAAACTAGAAATTATAATCTTCTACAATGAAACAAAAGGGGGTGTAGATGCTCTTGACGAAAAATGTACCGTATATTCAACAAATAGGCGCTCCCGACGTTGGCCACTTACTATATTCTACAATTTGCTGAATGCTGGAAATAAGGATCAAAGCAGACTTGATTTTGTGAAAACTCTCTGCCGGCAACTTGGATTACATGGAAGACTTCAGAATGACCGTCTGCCACGAGAATTACGTGAAAATATAAGAAGAGTACTCAATAGTCCAGTTCGAAATCGGATAAGAAGACAAGGTGAGTGCAAGTCACCGATCTGTGGGAGCTGCTGTGAAATGCGAGTTCGGGAGGCATGTAAAAAGTAAATGTGAAAACAAGTTTCAACATGACTTATTTACTTGTTCTGTTTAGTCTGTTCAACATGTATGCTGCAGATACCTTTTTTGCAAAATTTAATTTTTTTTTTGTATTTACATAGGGATGCCAGATCTTGAAATTTGAATTCAAGGTAGATTTTGTTTAATTTTCTATTAAGTGAAAATAAACTATCCTAACTTCATTGTTTGAGTTATTTATTATTAAAGTCAGTATTATTCAATGTGTAAATAAATAAAACAAATATTTTTCACGAAACAAAAAGCGTTATATTTATTAAAAACAAACCAAAAAGGAAACCCCAGGTCATAACTTACGTTAGAAAAAATACACCTCACAACTTACGGGTTAAAATTTAAATTTTCACTAATTTTACAAGGAATATAACAAATAAAACAAATTTTGAGTAAAAGTAAAAGATGATTTCGAAATAAAAAAAATTTCATAAAAATGTATTGATCTGATTAATTATTATACATAATGAGTTAAAGTGAAGTGCGATACTCGATTCGATTATTATTATTATTATTATATTATATTAATTTGAGCAGTTGCTAAACATTCACTTGGTTATAAACCTTGGAAACCTTTTAAATGCAATATTCTAGTGTTAATTACTTTCTAAATTTAACCATCAAAACTAATTCACTACTTTATTAACCATTCCCCCCTCTCTTAAAAAATAATTATCTCTATTCACCACTGCAAACGATAAAATATATTGACTATTAAATATCGGTTTTTTAACTATAGTATCTAGGTATATATGCATGCAATAAAAAAAATTTGTAGGTGATTTTTTTTGTACATTTTTATACAATAAGGTAATGGCACCTATAGATGACATGGCACCTATAGATGACACTTTTGAATTTAAACTAAAAAAATAAGGAAATTTTAAAACATACGCGGAATTTATTTTTTTTAAATGATAGTTTTGTTTTTCCACCACCTGAGATACCCTACAACAATACAATTAGTCGCCCTATTTTTTTTCTTTTAACTTGAAAAGCAGACAGGATCGTCAACAATTGATTTTTTACACAAATCTTAAAGATAACCTTAAGGTAACTAATGTTCTTAATTAGTATTTTATATTTTTATTTTCATATTTATCAAGAATATAATTACTACATTATAAAATAGACTTAATATAGATATAAATCACTTCAATTTAAACACCTAATTTTTAAAAGTATCTTTTTTATCAACCGTGTCATCTATAGGTGCCCCTAAATATTGTTTTTCCTATAGATGACAGCAATGTCAGCTATAAGTAGGTTTTTAAAAAAATTGTCTATTATATTAATAGATGTAAAGAGGAGATAATTTTATAGAATTCAACCAAGTTTCATGTCTGAATTGATATGGGAACCTACCTAAAACTGTGTTTTATCTTTAGTTTTCTCATTGTCAGAAAATTTTTTTCTATTCCAGAACTTCAAACACTATTTTTTTGAAATTTTTTTTAAATTACTCTGTTCTCAATGTATAATTTAAAATGCATAATTAAAACAAGATTTGTTTAAAATCAATTTTTTTATTTTATTATAATAATCAGCTAAAAATAAAATCAATCACAATAAATATATCTAATTTATCATTATATGAAACCTGATTTTTTTATTATAACTAAAGTTAAAGCAGCAACAAGGTGTTGGAAAGATGTTTTACTTTGTAAATAAATAAGTTGAAGATAAAGAGAGCAAGCGAAGTGAAAAAAAGTAGATGTCATCTTTGGGTTCCATAATTGTCATCATTAGGTTCCACCAAAATTTTTGGTGTCATCTATAGGTGCCATTTGATTATTTTGAAAAAAAATTATATTTCCCCTTAAACTCATATAAAAGTTTAAAATATTTATCCTGGTGATAAAAGGTAAAATAAGCTTTATAATAACCAAAAGATTTTTTTTGTGAGACGTATAGTTTCAGTTTTATAAAAGAAAATAGGAACAAGAGCGCTTAAAATGTCATCTATTGGTGCCATTACCTTAGTTCGAGTTTTAAAAAAATTAATAGTGAGAAGTTTTATATTCTATATAGAATGTATATATTGTTTGTTATTGATTCATTGATACGCTCATTGATTTTCTATTAATATTGTTAGTATTTTTATTTTATAATTAAAATAATTAATCATTTTTTTCATTTTTTTATATAATGGTATTATTATTATTATTATTATTAATATATCTATCAATTTAATTATAAATATATTTATATAATTTAATATATAATAAATAGTGATAGATTAATTTTTTTTCTCAGAAAAATAAGTCAAAAATATATTTCCAATCTTTTATTTGAATAATATTCTTAGTATAATAAACATTCATCATATTATTATAAGAATAATTTTATACTTATTCCACCAAATGGATAAAAAATAAAGTACATTATATATTCCCACAAAAGAAACTAAAAAACTAAACCTTTCAAAATGAAACATTTAAAAATTAAAAACAAAAAATAATAAAATTTTGGTTTGTTTTTCTTATTTCAATAATCCTGATTTATAAATTACAATTATTGCATTCAATATTCATAGATGTTTTAATTAAAATTTATAAATACAAAATTATCAGTTTTATTTTATATAATTTAATTTTTTTTCTTATTTTTTCTGTATACATAATTTATTAGTATTTTGTAAACCTCAGTAATGAAAAATGATTTTGTTTATTTGAATTTATCATTGATTAGTTTTCAACTTAGCTATAAATAAAATATAATGTTTAGCATAATAATAATTATCTGATTGTTTTTTCACACGTGTATTTCGATTCAAAGATAACATCTATAATGATCCGCAAAATTAATATGAAATATTATCTGAAAATCTAATGATCCGAAATTAAATTAATCAATATTTTTGATTGTGTAAAAATTAATTCAAAATTAAAATAAATAAGTATTGAAAAAAAAAATTACATTAATTAAATAAATAAAATATTGTTATATACCATATACTTAAAAAAATTATTATTATATGTTTGTCAGTTATAGATCCCTTTCTATACAGCCCATTCCATCATTTTTTTAAATCTTGCTACGTAGGATTATTAGCTTTTCAAAAATGTTATTTCATATTAATTACATAATTATATATTAATCGTATATGAATATATATATATATATATATATGATGTTTTTGTGGATAATTCTGTATAAAATTTAGTTGAAATATAAACAATAGGTCTTCTTAATTAAACTTTTCTATTCTTTTTTTTGAAATTATTTTAAATAAATAATAAAGTATTTAAAATTATTTTTATCATTATATATTTTTGGGTAATTTTGTATATTTATTTTTTTATTAATATTATAAATAAATAAAATAATTCTATAATTTAAAAAAAAAAAAAACAATTTAAAAAAACTAAAAAAAAAAATATTATTGTGAAAAATAATTATCTTCATTCAATGAAAAAACCTCACTTAGCATGCATATAGGTGTGGGTAGGTGGGGGTTTATACTATTATTATTATTAATTAAACTATTATACTATTATTAATTCTAATATTATTAATTGAAATAGTAAAATAAAGCATGAAAGTTAAATTCGATTTATCATAGTCCTATATTTTCAATTATTTATTTTTAGATTACATTATTTAAAAAAAAAAAAAAAAAAATTAAAATGCAATCAAAATTTTATCTATTTACCATTTTATGGTATCTAATTATATGCATGTATTTGTCCTTTCAAATGTAAATGTCAACTGATGCGTCCGTTGAAATGATTGATTAGATTAAATTTTTGCCTTGTGGCCCTGAAGCGAGCGTAACTCCACCTTCAAGAGTACTTACTAATATAATAAAGTGGATTTGATGCATTGGTTGCATTGCCAGGTTCTGTCTCGACTAAACAGGATGGCTCACCTGATATTTGTTTGGCTACTGCAATTGTGTCTGCATTTGTCTGCCTCGTCCGACGACTTCGTTCCCTCAGCACATTTGGACAATGGTTTTGTGATACTCGGCACTCGGTACACCGGGGAATCTGAAATCACTTATGATCGATACTTGGGAATTCCTTATGCAAAACCACCAATTGGTCCATTACGTTTTAAGGTACCGAAATATAAATTTTTAAATCAATTTCTAATAGAATTTTTTTTTTTTTATTCCATCTTCACTCTTCATACTATTATATACTAATTACCTTGAATGATTCTATAAAATAAACATTACTTTTTTGAATATATACACATATGTGAATGTATAATTAAATAAACAAAGAAATTACTATTATAATAAAATTAAAGAAGTTGTATTTTATTTTTAGAAAAATATATATTATATAAGTAATAATAGCTGAATTTATCATAATATAAATAATCATTTAAAAATTTACTCTAAAATAGCTTAGAATAATTAGTGAATGTGTGTGTGTGTGTGTGCGTAATTTTCATAAATTTGAATGAAAATTATAATTGCTCAAAGCTCAAGATTGAGAATATATTATTTTATGATATTCAATTTCAATGCCTACAACGAGACAGAATTCAATTACAATACATATAAATAAAATTTAAATATAAGAAATGTGTGTGTATCTCAATAAAAATTATTGAACTCTTTCTTTCTCTCTATACATAATAAATTATATTATTATTTATTCTTATAGCTTGTGTGTTTGATTTATAGTTATCTAATAAATATATATATATATTATTAAACTTATTTATTATTTAATTTCACTATATTAAGTAATTAAATATATATATATATATATATATATATATATATATATATATAAATTGAATAATTTTCAATTAAATAAATTTGGTTAAGTATATATTTATATATATATATATATATATATATATCTGAAAAAATATTCAAAAAAAAACAAATTGAATTTAGATTAAGGATTAATTTACAATTATACTTGTTATTTTAATATAAAACGAAAAAAAATTGTCCATGGTTAACCGGTTATGCAGGTAAATACAAAAGTTGCATTGAAATTGTGGAGTCAGTTGAGTTCATTTTTCAATACTGACCTTGCTGAAAAATTTTCTTGAACTACACGTGTGTCCAAATTGCAGCTCATTTGACTAATTATAAAAAATAATAAAAACAAATTATATAATATATATATATATATACAAGATAAATATATGTATCAATTAAATTTAATGATATAAAATAATAATAAATTTTAATAAATTAAAATTACTTAATTGAAAATTTAGAAAAAAAGTTTTTTCCTCACGGTTCAAGGTTAAACTTAACCAAATTTATTTAATAGATAATTATTCAATTTTAGAATGTTAGTTAAAAAAATGCTTCGTTCACTATAGCAAACAAAACAATTTTTTTAATCAAATAATTATATTTATAAATAAAAGCCAAAGATAAGTGTTATTTATTAAGTGCATTCAATAAATCGAGATATATAATACAATGGATCTGTGAGTATATACTAGTCTATATATATATTTGCATAGATTTTTTGAAATCATTTATGATAATGATCAAGAGATAAATTAAAATGCAAAATAACTTCATTAAATTTAGAAAAAAATCGAATTCAAATAAAAGCCTTTTATTTCTTAAATAGATATATTAATTATATACGTATATAATTAACTATAAGTACTAATTTAATAGTACTAAAGTACTATTAAATTTAATTGTATGATATTTTTAAAATTATTAATTCAATAAATGGGTCTAATGATTTTCACATATTTATATATTTATATTAAATAAATATGTATGATTATATATGTGTATATACTTAATATTTTATATATATCCTGACTACAATTTAAATATAAAAATTCAAAATTCTTAGTTAAAAATATTCAATTATTTAAAATTCTATTTATATATATATAATACAAATTTAACTTGTTTTTAATATGAAATTTTATCTATTTTATAATTTTTTTTTTAATATGATTATATTAAAAAAAGATTACTTTATTAAAATTATATTGATTCTATGAACATTTTAAATATTGAACTAATCTTTCTTAAGAAAAGAAAAGTATTTTAAGTTTTGAGTGAATATATTTATAGAATATTGAATACAGAAGAATATAGATATATATAGTTATAGAAAAACAAATATATTTTTTAACTCATAAATACATATTTTTTTAGAAAAATTTGAAATCATAATAAAATGTATTCAAGACCAGCCTTAATATAATAAAATATATTTTGATTTTGAATAAATTACTCTTTAAATTATTTATAAAATTTTTATTGACATTAACTGTTTACTTAAATCAATTTAAGATCATTAAAAAATTAATTTATAAACTTTTGATTAAATAATTTGATTTAAAATTTTAGTATTATTTGTTTATGTAATAAATTTTGCTTATATTTTTAAGATTTCAATTATATATTTATATTTAAATAATAAAGGATTATTCTTTCATTCAATATTCGCTTTAAGATTATTTGTCATCTGGCATATATTGTCATTTATCTAAAATTTGTACATAATTACTTTTTATAAAAAACTTTTTTTCATATAAAAATAATCAATTATTAAGTTTTATTCAATGTGGAGATTACGATGATTTTAATGTCAAATAGAAAATGGAAAATAGAATAATTCAATGTATGAAATATTAATAGAAAATATCCAATGACGTTCAATTATACATATATAAGGCAATTTTGTAAATAATACCACATATTGTAGGAATTATTGCAAATTTATTGAAAAACAATATTGTATATATATATATATTTAAACAAAAATATTATAGTTTGTAAATTTTAAAAATTAAATTAAATTTTTTTAGCCACCTCAACCCTACGAATGGAACGGTGACATTAATGCTTTTAATGAGGGTAACGCCTGTGTACAAATTGATACGTTGGAAAAAAAAGGGCCAATGGGAAATGAAGATTGTCTTTATCTCAATGTTTTTACTCCAGTTACTAATACTAATGTAAGTACATTTTATTATCAAAATATTTTACATTTTCATTTGAATCTTAAATTATTGAATTAATTGTAATAAATAGCAAAAAACTAAATTTATTATTCGAAAAAAATAACTTGAGATTAAATCACTTTGATGTTTTAATTGCTTTTATATATTGGATATGACATATACAGAAATATGAATGAGTTTTGCATTGAAAATTGATAATTTTTCAAATTGTGTGTTGTTTGTTTTTTTTAGAGGACATCACTGTTACCTGTGATGGTTTGGATTTATGGTGGCGGTTTTAATTGGGGATCTTCACAATTGAATGTCTATACTCCTGATTATTTCATGGATGAAAATGTTATTATTGTTTCGTTTAATTATCGGATTGGACCACTTGGTATGTATTAATTAAAATTTTGAGGAAGGAGAATTGTTGTTTAGAAAAGTTATCTTAAAAAATTAGTTAGAAATATAAATAGATTTTAAAAATATAAATAAAATTGAATTAATTGTTATTTTCTTTATTGGACATTAGATCAATTTGTTAATTTCAAAAATACCAAATATCAAATGCCTACTTTATTAACAAATAACAATTTATTATTTCAATTTATGTTAAAAATAATAGAATCCAACCTCAAAACATTTTCAGCTTAGTACTTTAGGACAAGATAAATAAGAATTTGTTTTACTTCTGAAAATAGAAAATAAGATTTCAATAAGATTAATATTAATTATGATTTTGTTATCTTGAAAAAAATATACTTTATTTTGTTAGGTATAAATAAATACTCAAATTGCTGTTTTAATATGTCAAAAAATAATTGTTTCCACAGTTTTTTCATATTGATTCAGCTTCTATTGATATCTAGTTATAAAAAATACTGTCAGTTTGTATTGTTGTTTCTAAACGGTCCGTCCAATTGAAATGAAATTTGGGACAGATATACTTTAATTCTTAGGAGAAAGTACTAATTTTTCTTTGTAATTTTATCGAAAAAATTCAAAAAACAAAATCCAATTGAAGTTGTTCCATAAGTAATAATTATATGGGATATATAAAAAAAATGTAAACAAAATGATGCAAAAAAAATAATAAAATTTCTAAATAAATATATTGATAACAACGATAATGAACGAATTGAACAAATTTCTATTCACTTAATTGACAATAAAGTTTCCTGATAAATAAAATTCAAGTTTATAAATACTCTTTAATATCAATTATTTGATTAGATTAATATAATAATTATTATAATAATATTATTATTAGATAGAACGTATCAACATCTCATAATAACCGAACTGAAATTATCGTATCATTATCTTATTTAAAGAATTATTTCAATTTGCAATTAAATAAACAAATAATAAAAAAATAGAAATAAATGTCTGAACGCTTTTAGGGAGTGGTTGTAAATGGGTCATCACGGATTTAAATCGAAAATAAATTTAAAGTTAATGATTATAGCAACATTTGAAATTATTCCTGACTAATAATTGTCTTCAATTCCTTTAAAAATAATAATAATTAATACTATTTAAAGTTATTTTGTGTATTTTATTTTATTAAATTCAAAGAAAAAACTTTAATATCTTTTATTTATATTTTCTTTAAAAATAAATTATAAAATCTTTTGAAAAAATAGCTCTTGATATGTAACACTCTCCCCTAAATCATTATTTAATTAATATTATTTAATATTTTTATTTTTTTATGACCAATCCAAATAAATATCAAAAACTAAATTAGTTAAAATTGATTTGGTTGGTAAATTGGTCAGATATTTATATGAACTTTACTGAATAAATTAGTTACGAAATTTTGAGTTATTCAATATAAAATAAATATCACAATTTATTTTAGTATAGAATATATATTATAATATTTTAATTTAATAAAACAATTAATAAAGTAATCAATTAAATTTAAATTACAATTCTTATATTTTATTTTGATTATAGGATTTCTTAACATAGGGGAATGTTCCATCTCAGGAAATATGGGCCTTAAAGATCAAACGATGGCATTAAAATGGGTTCAGAATAATATCAAAGCTTTTGGTGGAGATCCATCAATGGTCACAATTTTTGGGGAATCAGCTGGTGGTGCCAGTGTTCATTTTCATTTACTTTCCGAATATTCCAAAGGTAATTAACTTTAAACGAAATCCAAAAAAAAAAAAAAAACATTTCTAATTATTTTATTTCGTTATTACATAGAACGGATGTCTTCTTGTTTGTTTAAATTTAATTTTTTTTTCTTATATTTTATTAAAAATTTAAATTCAAATTATTAAATTACAAATTTAATTAATGAGTATTTTTATTTATATTAATAGAAATTTTCACTTAACACTGACTGGATTGTTATTACAAATTAATTAATATTTTTTTTTCCTATAATATGTAGGGTTATTCTCTCGTGCTATTAGTGAAAGTGGTTCAGCACTGAATAACTTTGCTTGGGATTATCATCCAAGGGAAAACGCAATTAAACTTGCCAATGCATTGAATTATAGTAGTGAAGTACATGGAAGTCTCACTGAATTTTTTCTCACCATCAACCCTATGGTCTTAACTGGAATGTCTTTTTATATTCTTCCTCCAAAGGTATAATAAAATTTAAATTATTTAAACTAAAAATTAAACTATTAAAAATTAAGTTTTATTTATTTTTAAACTTAATAAAAATATTTTTTTTAAATATCCAAAAACAAAAACAGAAGTTTTGATATAAACAAAGTTTCTTCAGATGAATCTATATAATTTTTATAGATTCAAATTTGATATAGTTAAAGAAAATTATAAAAATATCTATTAAAATATTTTTCTTTTTAGGATCAAGCATTAGTTCCCTATGTATTTTTTCCTTCAGTTGAAAATAACGAATGCAATGATGTATTTTTTAGTACACATCCTAGTAATTTAATGAATTGTTGTAGTCCTAATAATCAAATACCACTTTTGATGGGTTTAAACAAAGATGAAGGAATTTTATCCATTTCGGTTAGTAGTAGTTATTATTTATATTTAAAAAAAACCATTATTTTACTAAATGTAATATCAATATTAATGAAATAATTTAAAAATATATCATTTACATTTTTTCTACAGTTATTAATACAATATGCTGCCCTCTATAATATGTCTTTTTATGAAAATATCGAGAGTAATTATGCAAGAATTATTCCTCCCCGCTTATTGGACTATCTAAATGCTACAAGCACCAATAAAATCGATGAAATTTGGGAAAGAATGCGGGAATTTTATTTAGACAATAAAACTCATTACACTTCAGCTGATGATCTAAAATTAATACAGGTAATCAGTCAAATATTTTTTTAAATTAACATATACCCTATATTGGAAATTATTTATTTAATATTTTTATCTAATCTAAATTTATTTTTATTAAAACAATCTATTTATTTATTTATAATAAGTATTAAACTTAAGTATCTACTTTTAATAAATATTCTCTTTTCTATATTTTCAATGAAAACTTGCTTTCTTTGGGAAATTAGTGAACTTTATCCATATATAATTATGACAATTAAGTTTAAGTTCCTGTTATCAATAGAATTAAATAATTATAACTATTTTAAATAATTTTATTAATTTTATTAGGCATTAGTAGATCAAAATACTACGGAACTTGGGAAGAACCATTCATATCTTATTATAGTTCAAATAAAAAATGGATATATTAAATAAAAATAAATGGATAATCAAATATCAAATTTGTACCAAGGTTGAAATTAGCTTAGATATCAATAGACTTAAAATTATTATTAATAATTTAAACCAGTGGTATCCAACGTAGAGCGTTTGCTCCCACTGGGAGGAAATTTGACTGTTCAGGGGGCAATGGAAAAATTCATCATTTAAGCTATTTAGTCAACAATTGAAAATTTAAAAAATTAGGCAAATATAACAAAGAGGGACATTTTAATTTTTTAAAAGCTCTGGTCGGGCCAGGGCCGCCCTAACCACAGGGTTAATTGGGCTATAGCCCTAGGGCGCAATCCTTCTGGGGGCGGCATTTTTTATTGGTTTATATATTTTTTCTTATTGTTAAATAGTAGTTTTATAGTAACCTCCAACCCGGAGTGACATCACTTCAAAGATTTTAATCATGCACATTCAAAATACATATCTATTTTTCTTATTCATTGAATAAATAATTTTAATAAGAATCCTAACAGCAGCGATAATTGTGCAGTTTGAAAATGTTGACATATAACATTTTCAACACAAACAAATGACACTGTTTCAAATTTTATTGAAGAGTGTATTTTACGTGAATTTATTAGAAAATATCTTATGAAAAGGGGCGCAAAATTTTAGAAGCCCACGGGCGCCGAAAATCTTAGGACGGCTCTGGGTCGGGCATAAATTCAAGTTTATCAAATACTGTTTTACTTATTGTATTTTTATTAAATTTACAATCGATAAATATTTATAGTTTTTGTGACATTTAAATTTCACACTTTTTATTATCAAAAAACAAACACTTAATTGATTCATTACTAAATCTTTTTGATATGATACGATTTTACCATTTATGATAATAATATTATATATATATCTTTAATTACTAGAAAATTCTTTTTAAATAATAAATAAATAAATATTTTTTCCAGATGAATGGTGATGGATGGTTTGCTTATGATGTCTGGATTTCAGCAAAACGAGAATCTGAAAGACGAAATGTATTTTTCTACTTTTTTACAACTGAAGGAGCTCCTGGAATTTTTACAAAACAATACAATGTTAATTATAATGGCTAGTATAAAAATTGATTTTTTTTTAAGATCAAAGTAAGAAATTGTAGAACTCGACCAAAAAAGTCAAAAAAAAAAAAGAAATTTAAAGATAACTTCATTTTATTCAGTAGATAAATTTCTTAGTAGTAAAATAAATTAATTTTACAGGTACCAACCATGGCGATGAACTTGGTTATCTATTCTCTGGAGATTTACATAATGAATGTTATTCGAGAAAACCAAAACCACAGATGGACTGTAAAACGTATTCACTAGCATTATCCAAAAAATTTATCAGCGCGTGGGTGAATTTTGCACGGACTGGAGTCCCAAGAGAAGATTGGCCGACATTTCGCGGATGCAATACCTGGCCTTGTTACATGAATATTAATAAAAAATGGGTGGTTGAATCAGGTGAGCCACTTAGAAACAGAACCTGCTTTTGGGATAAATTATATCAAGAGGTTAGAGAACGCACTCCATCCACCGAGTATCGATTCCGCGTCCAGCTTCAGCACAATGTTTGAATTGTGATAATATACTGAATTTTTAATTAGAATTATATATTATTCCTTAATACGATATATTTTTGAGATTGTGAATTTTTTTATATATAAAAAGTAACACAAGATATATATATCTACATATATATTTATATTTAATCCTATGTTTGTAATACTTTTATGAAATAAATAATAAATGAAAATATCAGATTTATTCTTTTTTAATTTTATATATAGATAGGGTGACCAAACGTCCTCTATAATCTCCTCTCACGGCTTAACAAATCATTGAGAGGTCGATTTAATAAAAATTCATTAACGATTTTTTTTTTCACTCATCTTTTTATCATTTAAGAAAGTAACAATTATTCAAATTTATTTTTATTTTATAAGCGTTAAAATAATATTTTTTTATGAATTTTTCATAAAAATTGACTAAAAACCCCTTTCCTTACTAACTAGGGTGACCAAACGTCCCGGTTTCTGGGATTGTCCCGTTTTTAGGTGCTCTGTCCCGGCGTCCCGAAAAATGTCTTCGGGACAGCCTATTGTCCAGTTTTTTAAACAATTTGGTTCTAAAAAAAGGTAAAACGTTTTCTGGACTAAGCTCTTAAACATTTCCGAATTTTTTTCTAAATAATAATAAAGGTAAAATGGCCCGGTTTGGTGTTTTCAAAATAAGGCCGCCTTATATACGAGGGTGGGATGAAAAGTTTCCGACCTGACCAAGAAAAACGATGTTTTTATATTTTTTTTTTGCTATATTTTTCAACATAATCTCCATCAACACTGATACATTTCTCATAATGGTGTTCTAATTAATTTAATTAATTAATAAATTATTTAATTAATTAATTAAATTTGATTTAATTTAATTTAAGATTCAACAACAGTTATGAATCGACGCAAAAATTCGATTGGATTACGCCTACAGCGCCAAATTGTCGTTAGAAATGGTTTTTCGAAGCAATTTTTGGTCTAACGTTAGGAAATGTGGCACCCACATTGCACATAGCTTTCCATATTCAAATGGTTTTGCAAAATATTTCGCACACGTTCAGCTGACAGCGTACAGGTCTCAGCTATCTTGAATTTTGAAAAATAAAACAAAAGAAAAATTGAAAAACGATGTTTTTCTTGGTCAGGTCGGAAACTTTTCATCCCACCCTCGTATATATGAGGAGGAGCCGCCTACTAATATATATATATTTGGCCTAAATATCGCTTAGAATTATAAATTGTTTTTCGTTCTCTACGAAAATTGATTCTAAATCAGCTCTAACTCAATTATAATTAATATATATTCCATAGTATTTTTATTCTATATATTCTTTAATATATAATCTATATTATATTCTATAATCTATATCAATATAGATTTTATTATAAAATATTATGCATACCTATATTCAAAAGGATGGAAATTATTTTCGGTACAAAATTTTTAATATATATAAAACTTCAAACTGATCAATTTCGGTTCTGAAAATTTTTCATATCCTCTCCCCCTCCCCCTCTCTCTCGTATAACTTCATCTAATAAATATGACTAATACAAAATTCATTTTAATTTTAATAATTTTTAAAATGGTTGACATATATACAAAAAAAAATATTTAAAATTAAAATAATCAATGAAAAGAATGAAATTTGTATTAAATTTTTTTTTTTAACATAGATTCGTACAATAAGCAAAAGCATTTCTTAAGTGGACTTAATGTTTTTTTAATTTAATATTTGGAAAAGAATCACATATAAGTATATATCATCAAGATCATTATCACTAGTACTACAACCCTGCAAGGATCTTCCGTCATTCCCTTCGATCTTGCGGTCTTCTTTTCCAATTGGGACCACCGATTTCTTTTGTATCCAATGCTACACTATCTGTCCACCTCAATTTATGTAATGTGTTCAATACAAATAATACAAATACTTAAATCATTGTTCCTTAATCGATGCATGGGTTGTCGAGGTGATTTCCGTCCGGTGTATTTCCCTTGAGTATTCTTAACAATGGGTTTTTACGAGTAGGAGTGTTATCCCTCGCCCAACCCTCCTCCTTTATCCGGGCTTCGACCGGGAAGGGTATCCAATGAGCTACTCAATCCACCCATCTTCACTTACCTCAGGCGGAGTTAAGTATATATAGATTAATGTATTCCAAATATTACAATTATAAATAATTTAATTAAATTTTAGAAAAATAGTGAATAATTAATGTTTTTCTAGGAATGAGTAGTAGTTTCTCTTCATATATCATTTTAAAAGTATATAACAAATAAATAGAAAGTTTTGGAAAGATCATATATATTTTTAATATTTATATATTTAATATTAGATCTGTTCAAAAGAAAAGGTGAATTTTGAATTTTCACAGGGTGTGTACATTCGATTATCGAAATTTTTTTTGTTTTGTTGATACACCTATGTTTCTCATATGTTGACATTATCAGCCATTTTGTATTAGTAGTTTGTTTTTGACAACTGAAAAAGTTATTCACGTTTTGTGTGTTCTTCGATTTTTTACTTAAAAAAAAATAGGCCAAAGAATATGTATTAAATTTTAAGTTAAAAATGTAATAAAGTGCTCCAACGCACTTAAAATGTTAACTGAGGCATTCGGCGAGTCTACTTTCTCTCAAAAAAATGTTTATGCACCAGCTCACACATCATTGCTTGTTTGTGATTTTTTGGACAAAAACAACACCGTAATCATGCCTCAACCACCGTATTCATCAGATTTGGCTCCCTGCGACCTTTCCTATTCCCAAAACTGAAGAGACCAATGAAAGGAAAGCGTTGCCACAATTGATGAGATAAAGTCGAAATCGAAGATCGAGCTGAAAAGCGCATTTCATAAGTTCTTAGACGATTGAAAGAAGCGCTGCCCTAAGTCTATTATATCTGAGGGGAATTACTTTGAAGGGGACAAAATGGATATTGATGAATAAATAAATACTTTTAGAAATTCAAAATTCACCTTTTCTTTTGTACAAATCTCGTATATCTATTATATTTTCCTAATTCAGAATACTAAACTAAATTGAACTTGAATCATTACAAGTATTCTTTATACGTGGTTCATTTATTGCTAGTTTCTGATTTGATCCTCACCGAGATCAGAAATCTAAAAAACAATAATATAAATAATAAATGTGAAAAGAGTTAAAAAAAAGTAAAAAGAGTTAAATTTAAGCTCAGATCCCGATGATCAATAACAAAAATATTTTAAATAAATATAAAATAGTGTATTTGATTTTGGGTTACACTTTTGTCTAAAATTTAAATAAATATTGTATTAAGATTTTCTTTTTATTTATGATAATATATTTCAAAAGACCTTAAGTCCAGATTTATACTTCACATATAAATGAACAAAATAGTTTTATTATTACTATTATTATTTTCAATTACCAATCTAAATATCTTCGTGACTATTTTCCTTGTATTATTTCCTAATTCTAGAAAAGTATTTTTCTATTATTTTCTAATTCAAAAATATAATGTCCTGTCATTTTATATCATTTATTATAAATTCTAATAATACCATCATTTTCTTTCTTCTAACATAGATGGTTTCTTGTATGGTGCTTAATAAAAGAGTTATAATATATCCCTTAACACACACACACACACACACATTTTTTGGAATTGGGGTAACTCTTTTGTTTGTTTTTGTTCATTAAAAAAACGATACAAAATTTATTATTTATTATTTAAAGAAATGAGTATGTTAGTTTTTAGGTTTCCAAACTGGAAGGCACGGATTATTGCAAAGGGAGGCACCAAAATTTTTTAATAAAAACTTAATTTGAATGGTACAATCTATGTACAAATAAATAAAGCTTTATATTGTAATATTTCATTTTTCAAAGTATCTCAAATATCTTGAATTCTCTAAGTTTTTATGAGATAAGAATTCATTTGCTGGCTTTGAAAGACGACGTATTTGGACTGAAAACCATTAAAAAGGAAAAATTGTTAGGATTATCAGTTCACTAAAACAGAAATTTCAAAATGAAACATTAATTCAAATTTGAATCAATCTTAGCGTTATTTAAAATGTGTTTATTATAATGATATTAAATTATATCTATTGAATAATAAGAATGGGGAAGCACGGAAAATTTTTATTTTTGGGAAGGTATAATAGTTTAAAGATTAATGTTTTCCTCCCACCTAACAAAATATTATTAATAACACTTTACCAAGTTAATAAAAAATATAAGCAAGTTTTATTTATACCAAAAAACGAATATTAATTCAGAAAGAAATGACAATATACAAAAATTGAAAAAATAAAACAATAAAAATTTAACAAAAATTACATCTATTGGTTCGACATACTAAATTAGTTAAATTGATTTACATCGCTCATAATTTATAACATTTTATAATTTTTATATCAAATATAAATTTATTAATAGAATGTCTTATTAAAATGATTTATTTATCATTTAAATTAATTTGAATGTTTATATGTTTTATATATCAACCACCTATAAGTCCCTCCCTCCACCACTCTCTAAGTCGTATAAGTCGGCCCTGTACTAATTTGTGAGGTCAGATTAATATATGATATATATATTGTCTTGAAGCTACATCATCTGGCATAAATTATAATTTGAATTATTAAGAAATCTATTCAAAATCTATTAAAAAAGGTTTAAATTTAAATGACCCTTATTAAATTAAAAAAAAGTTGTATAGAAAAATATTCAAAATTAAGAAGTAAAAAAATATATATATATATAATTGGGACTTATGTAAAATGGATACAAACGCATATCTAATGATAATAAAAAATAATTGTATAGATTCAAAGGTAATATATAATTTATTATAAAAGCTTTAATAATTCATATACTTGAAATTTAGGTGAAAAATAACAAAAAATCGTATTTAATTTGGAATTTTTATAAAAATTTTATAAAACTCAGATTTGGGATCAATTATAATAATGTATTTATTTATGTATAATTAAATAGATGATATATACTATATTATATATTATTAATTAATTTTAATTAATTTATCAACACGTAATTAAAATATTTTTAGTTAAAATTAATGGAGAAAAAAAGAAATTTATTTAAAAAATGATAAAAAAAAAATAATTATTGACCTTGGCCTTCCCCTTAAAGTAATAGATATTAGAAATATTTTTAAAAAGTCAATGGGTTATCATAAAGTAGTGTATAAAGTCAGAAGCATTATTATTATTTTCTTCTTCTATATGTTACATTATTTTTACTCTTTCAATTAAACTTTATTTTGTTTCAAAGTTGAAATGAATTTGTTATTTATTCATTTACATTCATATTACATTAATTAATTAGGGATAATTTAATCATTTATTTACATCATTTCTGCTAACATTCATGAATATTAAATTCATTATTATTAATTTTTATTATTAATCTTGTGTAATAAAACTCTTTGGAGCTAATAATTATATATTTTTTATTTCTTTAGATTCTAATCTATATTTGTATTAATTTCAATATATATTTCAAAAATGATATACATTTTTGCTTTCTTTTTTGCATAATAGGTAGTTTGAATGTTTTAGTTTATATTGATCCTGCAAAGTAAAATTTCATCTGATCCATTTATTATAAAATTTAAAATTGAAATCATATGAAATATTAATATATTAATTGAAATTTTAATAGAAATGAAAATCCATAATTTAAAATGTTTTGCCTAAATAAATAAATAAGTATAAATGTTAATTAAGTAAATGTTAAATTTGTTCTTAATTTTATATATCTGTATCTTTTTTTATATTTGGATTATAAGATACAAATTGAAATTGAAATATATTGTGTCAAGATTCAACTTTTCAATTCATTCATTCTCAAGTACTTTTTTATAATTTTAACATTATAGTGGGATTTGATGAGAAAAAATATTAATTAGGAATAGTAATATATAAAAAAATAGTTTTTAAAATAATACAAATATGAGGGAGAGTAAATAAATTTAGGAAAATACTCATTCTTTATAATCTTGAAGGTGATTCATCAATTAGTGAGAAAAATAAATATATAGTATATATTACACATCTTTGTAAACATATTCTTTTCTATCAATTTTTTTTAATAATTGTTTGTAATGAATATTTATTTTTTATAATTTATTACAAATATATTATATATATTTATATTATTAAACCATAATAATAATAATAAAAATAAAGAAAAATATTAAGTCCTATAGTGTTTTTCTTGATTCTATTTATTAATTTTTTCTATCATCGCTTTAGATTACTAGCAGTTTTAGCTATCATAAATTTAAATTTATTTATTCATATATATTGTATGGTATATTTTAATTTTGTTGGCAGTAAATAGATATAACTAATAGTTTAAAAAAAGATAAAATACAATATATATATATTGTTTGTACTTTCATAAGGATAAATTATTTAAAAACGTTCTATCTATATGATTATTCCAACTACCAATTTGTTAAGAATAAAAAATAGAATAGATTAAATATTCATTTAATGACCTCTAAACAAGTCAAATCCTCTTCAAATGTGATCATTATCATTATATAAAACCTATATATATAGAGAAGAAGAGTCCCTATTTGATTGGACTTGATAATATGTCACAATATTGGATTATTTTGGTGTTGTTTTTGCATTTGGCAGCCGGAGAGGGGCCAATTGTTCAGCTCAAAAACAATTTTACAATTCAAGGTAAAAGGATTCTTGCTGATTCTGGAATTCCTTTTAATCAATATTTAGGTATTCCTTATGCAAAACCGCCAATTGGTCAACTACGATTTCAGGTATGTTTGATAATTAATAAAAAAATGAATATTCCATCTATTAAGTCTATATAATTTATTATGGATTAATATAGTGATTATTTTTGTGTTGTATTGATACTATTTAGTTAAATTTCAAACTGGGAAAAAAGTTTTTATAAATAAACAAAATTGATTTTATCCAGCATTTTTCTAAAATGTAATTCTCGAAATAGTCACGATACTATTAAGAGAAATATAATATTTGATTTATATTACAACATTAATAAAATAAATATAATATAAAACTTTTTTTTTTTACAAATTTTAATTATATTTGAGTTTGGAAGTGTTGATCTTATATAAGAAAAAATCCATAAGAGTAATAAATTATAATATAATTAAACAACAACTGATATTTTTAAAACAATAAAATATTAATTAATAATGCCCCGTAAACTGTCTTTTCATGAACTTTTGCTTATTTTATTTTATTACATTAGTGGGGAGGTAAACGAAAGTCGTTGCAAAGTCAGAAAGAGGACAATTCTGGTGCGTATCGAAGTTATTTTCAATTAGTGGCATCGGTAATTGTTCAGAAGACTGTGTACCTCTCGGATTTTGGTGTAATGTCAATATTCAAACTTTAATAATTTTTATTTCAAAAACTAGAAGAGACCCCTCTATATAGCTTAAGAAAAAAGTTTCTTAGAATTAAACAAGGAATCCATTGGCAAAGTTTTACCAAAATCTGAGATGTCTTCTGAACAATTACCATGGCATCCATTGAAAGAACACACACCAAGTTTTAACCAGATAGGTTATTTCTTAATGATTGGTATTCCTTTAAATTGAAAAAGTCAAGTGGTATATAAAACCAGTGTTTGGACGGTCCTTTGGTCTTAGAAGTGTAGTGTTATATACATCTTTTCACATGACTTTAAGAGCTTTGGTGACTGTGGCTGAAACTTGGTGTGTATTCTTCCACAAGAGATGCTACTAACTGAAATTAAATTCGAAACGCATCACCCTCCTCTCAGACTTTTCACAGACTTTTAAAAATACACTCGTTTATATTTATTATTTTTTCCTCTTTAAATTTTTCTAAAAAAGTAAAAAAAAATATATAATAGTGTAGTCTTTTTTAAACATTCTGTATATATTTAAGGGTGGCATATTATGATAAAATTTAGAAACTTATGATTTACACTTTAAAGATTTTCTGTTTTTTTTTCAAAATTGTTTTTGAAAGATAATTTAAATTATCTATCTTACTTTTTTTGAGACTAATTTCTTAATAGACAGCAAAATAATTTATAAATTATTTAAACTCAAGAACTTTAAGTGAGAAAATTGAACAAATATTATTTATTTTTGAAAAAAATATAAATTATATTTTATTTGTATTAATGTTATGTAAATTTTTTAAGACAGTTATTTATTTTTAGAGATAATATTATACAATAGCATTATATTGTTTTACTTTATATGAAGCCTTCCCTCTGATAATACAAATACACATATTATATATATATATATATACGAATAATATATTATATTAAAAACTATTATTACTTAAATATAATAAATTATAATTTCAATAATTAGAATATAATCATTCGAATGAATCACCCGCCGTATATTGACACAAGACAACATTTAATCTACCTTTATATAAATAATGTTTACATATATATATATATACGAGGTGTGTCTAAAAAGTTCGGTGAATGGTATGATAAAAACATTAAAAAGAGAATGTTAATTGTAAATATCTTTATTAATCTTCAAAATACTCTCTACTAGCCACAACCCACTTCGGACAACTTTCGTTGAAAACTGTTGGGGAAGAATTGATGTGGAATCGGCCGGTAATCCACAAGCAGGACACCAGAAAACACTACTTACTGTGACTTTGCTAATACCTAATTCTTCGGATATTAGTCACAGAGTCAATTGCCGTTCTTTTGTTAGCATCTCTAGTACACGTTCAGTGTTTTCTGGTGTCTTGCTTGTGGATTGCCGGTCTGATCGTTGTGACAGCTACTCTGAGAACGATCCCACATCAAGACTTCTCAAATCTCAAATATAATAATATATAATAATAATAATAATGAGTTATTTACATTAAATTAACAAGACAATTTTGTTAAAATATGATTTGTTTTATAACTCAGCTACCTAAAAATTATTTGCTTTGAAGAGCTTTATTGATTAAAATATTGGGGGTTTTCAATTTGAATTAAAAAATTATAACTGGGTATATATTATATTACATTACGGGTTATCATTTGCATATTAAGAATTTAAGCCAAAATTTAATTTTTTTATTTTTTATTTCATAAAAATTTTATATAATATATCATCAAAAGTTATCCGAAATCTTTTAAGAATATTTGTTGGAGAAATTTAAAGGGGCTAAAAGATGAGCAATTAAAAGTTTAAATATTAAAATTGAATTTAAACATTGGAATTATATATATTTTATAAAATTTCTTAGTTGTAGGTAAAATCATTGTTTTTATTAAAATAGTTCCAAACTCTACATCTAGAACACACATTACAATCACAGAATAATCCTATTAGAGTCTAATTTCTAATTTGATTACTTTTTTTAAAAAAATAGCATATATAACATTTTTTCATTAAAAAAAATATCATTTTTTACAGCCTCCACAGCCATACGAATGGACAAACAACATCGATGCCTTAAATGAACCAAATGTATGTACACAAGTTGAAGTTGTGGAACGAAAGGGACTGATAGGAAATGAGGATTGTTTATATCTAAATGTCTATACACCTGTTACTAATGTTAGTATATTTCTTTTAATATTATTTTTTGATTTATTATGTCGGATATTGCTTCATGTACTTCATCATTTTTATCAGGATATTAACATTTTTCAAAAATTAAATTAAATTTTCTAAATTCTAGTAAAAACACCAACAAGGAGAATGTTCTATGTTTAAAATAATTTTCTTAATATTATAGATAGTAAAGAGATATTTAAAATTAAAAATAATATCTTAAATGCTCTGTAAAAATATATTTCAATAATATTGTTCTAGATAAGACTCATAAAGTGTTTGTAAACTGTGTTAGCTCACACCCCCTCGTGGTCCCGGGTTCAAGTCCCGGGTCTGACAGGAGATTTTCGGAGTCCTCCCATCCTCTGGGATCAAAATTGGGATGCTACTTAACAAAAAGTAGCGCATCAGATCAAGAAAATCAAGGTAGGGATTGATAGGATCATAGGACACTTAATTAATATAACCGACTTGATAGGCTGTGTCTTTGCGTAGGATGTACAAAAGTCAGAGGTTTTTATTTTATTTTTTGTCCTAGATAAGTACTCCATTACCAGTTATTGTTTGGATTCATGGTGGAGCATTATATTGGGGCTCTTCTCAATTAAATATGTATACACCTGATTATTTAATTGAAAATAATGTAATTGTGGTTTCGATACAATATCGACTCGGAGTACTTGGTAAACTAATTACTACATAATTCATATTATTTTTATATTAACTCACTGATCCAAAGACAATTATATTCATTATCATATTGGTTTCTCTAGGATTCCTTAATATAGGAGAATGTTCCATTTCGGGCAATATGGGTCTCAAAGATCAGGTAATGGCATTAAAATGGATTCAAAGTCATATTCAATCTTTTGGAGGTGATCCTGATTTAGTCACCATTTTCGGGGAGTCAGCGGGAGCTTCAAGTGTTCATCTTTTACTACTTTCTTCTTCAGCAAATGGTTAGTATATTTTTATGTTTTTGTATTAAATTGGTTTTATTTATTTTACTATAAGTATCCTTTTTGTGACCTCCTATATATAACATGTTATATAATCAATTTAGAAATGTTAAATTTATAAATAAAAATGATTTATATATATATATATATATATATATATATAATTTATATAATTAATATATAATTTATATAAATGCCATTAATATTTAATTTTTTTTATTAACAAATTTATGTTTATACATATATTTGTTTAAATAGGTTTGTTTTCTCGGGTAATTGCGCATAGTGGTTCGGCTCTTAATTCATGGACCTGGACGCAATTTCCTAAAGAAGAAGCGCTTCGTTATGTTTCATTTTTGAATTATAGTGAAGAGGTTCATGGAAATCTTACAGAATTTTTACTTTCATTTGATGCAAAAGAATTAGTTCAAGTATCTATAGACAGTCTCAAAATTGAAGTAATCAAATTAAATAATTTTATTCTATAGGTTTATTTAGTAATTATTTTATATAATTAATGAGTATATAAATTTGTTTTTAGAATAAAGCTTTAGGTTTTTATAGAATATTTCCATCAGCTGAAGATCCTAAATGCAAAGATGTTTTTATGACAGAACATCCAATTCAATTAATGAAACAAAATAATCGTGAAAATAATAATAATAAAATTCCTATATTAATGGGTACTAATCAAAATGAAGGAATACTACTCACATCAGTAAGTTCATAGTTCAAAAAAGTTGTCAGAAAGTTTAAGTGTCTCCTTATCTCCCTAAAAAGGAAAAGATATAATTCAATTATCTTTTTAAATTTTTAAAAAGACGTCATGCAATGTGTGGAGAAACATGCTTGTCTTTCAACTTTGTGATCTCGGGTTAAAGTCCCAAGTATGAGAATTTCTCTTATTGATCACGAGACCCACCCAGCCTACATCACCAAATTTGTGAACCTACTTGAAATAAAAAAAACACCGTCGATTAAAAATTCGAAAATCAAATTTGAGAAGATCCGTTGTACTGATCATACAATACCTCAGCCCCGCTTAAGCAGCAACTGACTTCATCATCATCAATCAGAGGTTTTTATGCTTTTAAAAATGTCTAATGAAATTTAATTTTAAAAAATCTAAGAATGTTTAGGGTAAATATTTTTGAACCCTCACAAAACAAAATTCTTCCATGTTTTGATTATTTATATTTTGATGATGTAATCATTATAATGGGTCATCTAAAAAGTATTTTCCGATTTTTGCCAATAGATGGTTTTAGTGCTGTTTGTCCCAAGAATTGACTTGTATGGAAAATTTGATTAACTGTGTCGAGATCTACAAAACGTCGGTAAAACGAAACAAAATCGACTCAAAAGACTAATACCATGTGATGAAAAATGGATAAAACACGAGAACCTAAAACCCGAACGATCGTGGTTGAAGCGTGGTGAAACGTTTGTGACAAACGACGTCCAAGCCTGGATTGACGAATATACTGTATAGTGGGATTGTAAAGGAATCGTCTGTAATGAAATTTCGGAACTTGGTCAAACGGTCGATTCAGCTCTCTACTGTCAGTAACAGACCAGATTAGACCAGTCAATTCGAAATAATTGGTCATTAGAAAAGGTGTTGTATTCCACCATACAACATACACCATTTTTGATGACCCAGCAAAAATTGACAGAGCTTGGCTGGGAAGTTGATGCATCCACCGAACATTGCACTGTCTGACTACCATTTGTTTCGGTTTCTACAAAAAATCCCTTAATGGAAAAAAATTGGCAAATAAAAGTGCAGCCGAAAACCATGTCACCAAGTTTTTCTCCAATAAACCACAAAAGTTCTACAATGATGGAATTATGAAAGTACCCGAAAAATGGCAAAAGATCTTTGATAATAATGGATAATATGTACTTAAATAAAATTGTTTTTTAATAAAGAAAAATCCTAATCAAAAATGAAAGAAAAATCGGAAAATACTTTTTGGATGATCCATTATATAAATATTATTTATCATATTCGATTCAATATTATTTAAAGATAAAAAATATCAGTATATAAAGTTTTGCTCTAATAAATCAATGATATTCAGTTATTTTTTATTATACCATTTTAGTCATATTTCACATTTATGTAATAATATTGTAATTGACATTAAATACTTTCAGAATATTATAAAACATATGACATATATCATTATTTATTCATTTATCTATATATTATTTTAGTATAACAGTATACAGTAGACATTTATTTTGTTGTAAAATGTTTAATAATTTATAATAATAGGATAATAAATGATACTAATTCAGTCATAGTTGCAAATAAAAAAATGATATAATATTTACATATTAAATATTAAGAAAAAATTCAAAAGTAAGGTGTTTAATTTTTTATAATTATATATTTTTATAATAATTGGTTGTGTGATGTTCTAGGTTGCTATGATTTATTCAGAAAATAATAATTTATCATTTTATGAGAATATGAAAAAAAATTATTCAGTAGTACCGGAGAGATTAAGAATCATTAATAATTTGAATTGCAATGAAACTTATAAAATTTGGGATGAAATACTTAATTTCTACTTAGGTAATAAAAATGTATATACATCAGAAGATGATAACAAGTTTGTTCAGGTAAACATTCAATGAAAATTTATAAACTAAAATGAAAAATACCTTCAATATAAAAAATACATTTCAATTCTAAATTAATATTTTAATAAAAAATTTAAATATATATATATATATATATATATATATTTAAGATGTTATTCGATTTAAATTTTTGATTAAAAATAATATTATTTATTATTTTCTTAATCAAGAAAAATATTATCTGTTTATATTGAAATTAAAATAATAAATAAAGATTTTTATTTTATGTTTATTTATTAATTTATTAATATTTAAATAAATAAAATATATTGCCTTATATAGAGTTGTATATAAAATATTTTTCCTAATTTTTTTTAAGTTGATTGGAGATGGATACTTTACATATGATGCTTGGCAAGCTGCTGATATAGAATCCAAAAAACGGAATATATTTTTATATTATTTCACCGCTCGAGGACCTACAGGAGTTTTTACTTTTCTTAATAAATTAAATGGTTTGAAATGATAATTTAATTATTTAAATTATTTTTCTATTTGATGACAAATCAATTAATTTTTTTGTTATTGAATGATTCTTATTTTCAGGTATAAATCATGGAGATGAGCTTGGTTATATATTTTCTGGATCATTATATAATAAGTGTTATTCGAGAGGTGGAGAGTATCAAGAATGTCAGGCTAAATCCTTAATCCTATCAAAACAAATTTGCAAAGCTTGGGCAACATTTGCATCTACTGGAGTACCAAGAAATGATTGGTTGAGTTATAAACAATGTGGCAAATCGCCCTGTTATATGAATATTGGATCTGAATGGAGAATGGAATCAGGTGATCCAATTAAAAATAGAACCAACTTCTGGAAGAATTTATACAAAAACCAATAATTATATAATATTCATAATTATACCACTTTTAGATGTAACTAATTTAAATAAAATTAATTAGAATTAAAATTATTATTTATTCCCCAATATTAATTAAATACACTAGAAACACAAACATCAACTTATATTATAATTATATATATTTAAATTAGATTTAAACTTTAGATTCAAGTGTCATGTTAATTTTATAAAATATATTCATACTCGTAATATTTCTCAGTGGCGTAGCTAAAATTTTGTCGCCTAGGATAGTCTCCAAATTTATAACTATTTCTAATTCAATCCATTAGTTTTTATAAAATATTAAACATAAATAAATATCTATGATAGAGACAAAATCTTTTGGGGAATTTTTTTTACCATTGGACAGCATATTTGAATTAGTCACTATATAATGATGTAGAATAAGTTTATATAATTATAATAAATGTAACACTTATATAATAATAGATAAACATTTTTAACTTACTTTAAACTTACTCTAGGAATGAGACAAAGTTAAATAATTTACAAAAAGAAATTACAATTAAATATTATTTTTATTTTAAATACATTCTTAAATAAATAATTTCATTCCTTTTAAATAAATAAAATGTAAACCTTTTGATATACATATTTACTAAAAAAACCTTTCATCAAAATCAAAACCTTTTTGAGGATCAAACAAAATTTTAAATCACTTTTACTTTTTTAAATTAAGATTTATTTCATAAAATATTCAGATAAAATAATTTAAATAAAACGAGTAATATTAAAGAATTTATTTATTTCCTTATACATTTATTGATTTTTAAGCACATAATTGATACAAATCTCAATATAAAAATTATAAAAAAAAACAAATACAACCAATTTTATTTTTAATTTTCATTAATCATCAGTCTTGGCATAAAATAGAAATTATTTTTATTATCTTTATTTGGGGTGAATTAAAATAATAATAAATAAAATTGTAGGAATATTAATATTTCTAGGTTTATTAAGAAAATTCTGACTTTTATTTTCAAACTTTTTTAGTAGTGTTTAAATGAAAGATTATAATATAACTTTCTAAGATAGTATGCTTCTAAAATATTAAAAAAAACATGTTTATTATGCTGCATATATTTTATTAAACATTTTTCATTCCATGTTCATCATCCTATGTTTAACTTTATATTTATTCCTTAATAAATCCTAGTATTTTCTATTTACTTGTAATTAAGTACAAAAAAAAATATTTAAAATTAAAATAATCAATGAAAAGTATGAAATTTGTATTACACTTTTCTTTTTTTAACATAGATTCGTACAATAAGCAGAAGCATTTCTTAAGTCAATTTAATGTTTTTTTTGTTTTTTTTTAATATAAATTAATTTACCAACAAATTAAATTTTTTCCATTGAGATTAAAATATATATATATATTTTTTAATATTAATTTTTTTTTAAATATTAAATAACATAAATTTATACATAAATTATTTACATTCACAAAAATAAAATTGATATATTCAAATAAATAAATGGTAAAAATTAAATGGAATACTGACAAATATGTAACTTTATTTCTACTATTAAAATCTATCTAAAAATTGATTTTTGTAATAATATAAATTTCGAAGCTCCTGCAAACTCCTTAACAAGATTTATTATTGTTATAAACACATATAATATATATTTTTATTTTAGTATTTCAAACAAAATATTTTGTTATTCAAGATTTCGATGCTTTACCATGTTACTAGGTAATGTATGATTTGATTAGTATAATGTTTAAAAAAGAAAAGACATGAAAGACATCAAATATTTCAATATTAAATTGAATATAAAAAATTTAATTTAAAATGAATCTTTTTTCGCTTTTTGAATAAAATATTTTTTAATGAATATATTTTTATAGACAATTATAATACTAAAATTATTTTGAGTTTTAATTATTATTTTTCTAATAAATAAAATTATAAACGTATATATTATTATTTGTAATATATTTTTATTAAGGAGTTCCTTTACACAATTCTCTTCTTTCTCTTTTAAGAGTAATTTAAGGCATTAGTTTAATTATCTATGAATTAAAGTGTATTATCATTAGAGACATATTTTGAAAAAAAATCACTTTTTTTATTTTCTTTTTTTTTGGAAAATTTTATACATATAAAAATATTACACTTTATTAGGGTAAATTTTTATATCATTTTTTCTTTAAAAGTATTTTTTATTTTGGGATAATTTGAAACAAATAAAAAGTTAAAAGTTTCTTAAAATTAAACTTTTGGCACATTATCTTAATTTTTATGAAATAATCAAATTAAAACAAAATCAAATTACTTTTTGGCTTGTTTTTTCAAAGATAATTTATATAAAGAGGCATATAAAAATATTTTATACTTTTATTAATCAAAATATGTCTCCTATATATATATATATTTTTTTTTGAAGCATCAATTTATTTAAGAATAATTTATTGTTTGAAAATCAAAATTTTTTTTTATTTATTTCTTTTTTTAAATAATAGATTTTTAATATTTTTTTATCCATTATACATGTATATAAATATATACACATTTATGTATAATATTTAAGGTAAAGACATACATAAATATTGTTAAAATTATTAATCATATTAGGTATATTGTATTTTTCAAAGTACTTATATCAGTTAAGTAAATGTAGCAGCGAACAAGATTCTTTTCACGGCTCAAGCAGTCATTTCATTTTCAAAGAACACATTGACAAACATAGCAATGAAATGTATTTTTTTGAATAATAAAATTGTATGAAGAATTTCTTTCTCTTAAAATGTAATTTTTAAATGTGATTTATAACATATATATATCACATTTAGACGCTTAAAAATGTATAAGCACTACGAGCGTCATATCCTTTTCTTCTTCATAAGATTCTAAACAATTAGACAATATATTTTATTTTTTTATACATCAATATTTTGCTAATTGATCCTGATTTTTTTAATTCTTTAGACAATTGAGAATACACTTAATTAATAAATAGAGATTAGTAATACAAAAAATGTAAATAAATTAAATTTAAAAAAATGATATAAAAGATGATGATAAGTACTCTTAGCCATTAAGTGAAAATAATGAACGATATCTAATGAAATTATACATCTTATATCTTATTGATCTATTTGTGGTATGATTAAAATAAGATTTTAAAATGTTTTTTTAATTACATTTCTAAAATGAGTTCATTGAAAGCAAATTGGAATAATTCTTTGGATTATATTAATTAATATCTATTACATAATTAAATAAAAAGAAAAATTGTTTGTCTTTTGAAAGGCAATATCTTTGGAATTTTTCTTAATATTTCATTAGAATAACTATTGTCAATTATAGATATACATAATTATTACACAATGTAAGTAGTATAATATTATTATAATAATAATAACAATAATAAAATTTTTCACATATTTATATAAATAATATTTTGTATATATAGGAATGAAATAGATAATACCATGAGTTAAAATAAAAAATTAAGTAATTATTGTGATAAAAAAAAAATTAAGTACTTTCTTACATTAAGTAATTAATTAACAAAAGTAATATGAATAATGAATTAATATCAAATGACTGAAATATGAATTGACTTGAAAGTTATTTTCTTCGTTGCTCTTCATTGTATTGGAATTCAGAAGTAAATTAAACAGCTGAATCTTTGCCAACGAAACTGCTTCGCGAAATGGATCTCTTCCCGTCGAATTCCACAGACATCTGACGAGGCATTCTGCATTAAAAAAGAACAAATAAAGAATTAATTTCCATTCTTACCAATAAAAATTTACTTATTTAATTAATAATTATTTATAATTCTAATTAAAAAAATAAATTATTTATTATTTAATAAGAACTTAATTTAAAATTATTTAAAATTGAATAAATATATAACAGTATAGAAAAACTTTATTAAATTTGCAAGCAGATTTTAATATTTTTTTTAAATATAACTTTTTAAATAAATTTAGTTATTTTAAAAAAAATATTGAATCATTTAATTATAATAAAGGACCAAATAAAAAAATTAAAGATTACTTTCTAAATCTATTGTTTTAATATATTATATTTTATAATTGAATATAGGGTTAATATAAAAAAAATTGATTTATCGAGATTTACTCTAAATATAATAAATAAAGTCAATTTGGTTGGATTTCGATTAAAAATAATGGAGTTATGTTAATTTGAATGGAAAGTTGGTGATGAAACTCTTGTATTATTGATTGTTTATCCCCAGGGATAAAATATACATTTTTAAATTTATCTTTGAAATCTAAAATGAAATTTAAAATACAGCAATCATTGAAATTTCATATATTTAAACATTTATTTTTCTTTAAAATAAAATAAGTTGACCTGTGGCCAGGTCCGAACCGACCGACGGTTTGAAGTAAATTAATTTCCAGCTACAGAAACAATTTCAAATAATTTTAATATATCTATTAATGTAATAAAAAACAGATATGGATAGAACATAAATATTTTTAATTTTATTTTATTTATAATATATAGCTGAAGTAGCCGGCGTTACCCGGCGTTACCCGAGGCTGTGACGTCATGAAGGGCTGGGTGACGTCATATAATTTTAAATTAAGAAAAACATAATGAAGATGATTTTTCCCGAGGATAAAACCAATACATTCGTGGTGATATGTAAAAAAATCTCCTCATGTGAAATTTGGTGTGAAAATAACCCTTCCCTTCCTATCGTCGATCGCTAATACTACCACTTCCGGTTTCCGGATTTGTACCAAAAGTTGATCAATTCATCCCACTGATGCATTAAGTAAATATACCAAATTTCATCAAAATCGGTTGAGCCGTTCAGGCTGTACACATCTATACGGACGGACAGACGGACAGACGGACGGACAGAAGAACGGACGGACGGACGGACAGACATCATGCTAAAAATACTTTTTTCTGTTAAGAAAATGCATGATTCGTGGAGATATGTAAAAATCTCCACATGTGAAATTTGGTGTGAAAACAATACCTCCCTTACTATCGTCGGTCGGTAAAAATAAGAAAGATTGTATTAAAAAATTTAAAATTGATTTTTTATTTGCATTTAAATGAATTACCTAAGATTTTTTATTTATTTATTTATGTTTAACATTATCAAAATATGAAAGGGATTTTTATTAATACACCACATATTTGTATAATTTCATTTATTTGGTTAAATAAATATATAACGTTTCGACTGCTTATTCTGCAGTCGTATTCAAGTATCGTACGCTTGCTCTGACTCAAGCAGACTGATGAATTTTTCGTAAATATACCTATCAGTCTGCTTGAGTCGGAGCAAGCGTACGATACTTGGTAACCACGGCAGAATAAGCAGTCGAAACGTTATATATTTATTTAACTAAATAAAGGGTCTTTCAACAAGGACGGGTCGATGTTAAAATTGAATAAAACAAGATGTGTGTGAGATATTAACGAAATTTATTTTTTATTTGAAAGGCCCATTTTGCCATTATGAATGGAATATGACATCGTCCAAATGTCCGCCGCGGCTTCGTATGGTGGCACGAATCCGAGAGGTCCAATTTTTAATGACTGCTGCATAGATCCTGCTGTATCTGAGCGATGGCCTGGGTTATGTTGGCTTTTAGGGCAACGGTCGATTGTGGCTTATTGGTATACGGGACCTGCGACTTCAGAAAACCCCACAAGAAAAAGTCTAGCGGAGTCAAATCACACGATCTTGGTGGCCAATTCACGTCACCTCTGCGAGAGATAACCCTACCCTCAAATCGATCATGCAAAATGTCCATTGTGTCGTTCGCTGTGTGGCAATTGGCGCCATCTTGATGAAACCACATGTCGTTCAAGCCAAATGGAAGTCTGCGAAAGGCCGAGTTCTTGTGCACGGCGAGAAATCGACTGCCTCGGAGTCCCCTGAACACTCTCACATACAGCGGCGATGTTCTCGGCCGATCTGGCGTTCCTTTGACGTAAAAGTGTTGATTGCTTGTTTACTGAACCGGTCGTCTCAAATTTGGTCACCAATCGTTGGAGAGTAGACTTTAAAGGGCCACCGCGTTTGCCTTAAAATAGGCGCAATGCGCGCAACGTTCGCACTAACGAACACTCATTTTGATAATAAATTTTTAGCATTTGCACATGCTGCTCAACTATGTAACTTGCCATGATAATTTGGCATCAGTGACTGAATCAGAAAAAACAGATTTGACAGATGCCGCCAAAACAAAATGGCCGCCACAGATTATTAACATTGTTGAAAGACCCGTTAAATAAAATTATACAAATATGTGGTGTATTAATAAAAATTCCTTTAATAATTATAAAAACCACGAAAGTTTTAATAAATATATTAATAAAATATTTATTATTTGTATTAATAATATAATTTAACATAGAAAAATATTATTCTATCTTATAAAGATGATCAAAGATTAAATATAAATAACACTTAAAAAGTTAAATAATTCATCATTTTTTAGTACCTAGTGATTATCTAAAATGTCAATTTTTTATAAAATTGGGCTAACGACAAAAAAAAAAACTTGCGACCCTTGGCATTGCAAAGTCATAGAAAATGAAATTATCTTCCGAGATGAAATTGACATTTGATTGCCCTGTCCAAGGATCATTTCATTGGAACCGGACATCACAAATTCCGTTATGGTTCAATGGTTTTATCACATTAGTTACCAATCGCAAATCCATTTAAGATGACTTTGTTGAATTTTAAAGAAGATATTCAAAAGATTATCTATAAATAGTACAAGCATACTTGGATGCCTTTGGGAGGGGACTAATGACAACTAGGAATTGCACTCTGGATCATTGGTTAGTCTATAATTAATAAGAGAGGATACAACCGACATTGACAGAATGGAATTGCATTTGAGATATTAGGGGATGCATATCATTAGGATCTCAATTATTATAGATAATTGAACCCAGTTATGAGTTAATAATAATATAGACAATCTTGGGTCTAATTTATATTATCCCCTCTGTCATAATATTTAAAAATATGTTTACTTATTTATCTAATATATATATACTAGCTGCTCCGAGCGCCTTCGGCGCTCTTCACACCTAGACGGGGGCTCCGCCCCCTGTGCCCCCGAGTGATACATAGTATTTGGTTGAAAGTCTGTATGTAAAAGATTATCATCCATTTTGTTTCAATCAGTATAAGTTGATAAGACATGTATTTGTTTTCTTGTAAAATATATTTTAATTTAATCAGTAAATTAATTATATATTATTATTGTATATGTTATATTTATCTAACTCTGTGTCTCTACAGTTTTCGAAAGTTCTTAGCCGCAAAATCCACATTTCTCTAAGCGTCCCTATCCTGAGCTACAACCAAATCCTACCCTGTCCCATCTCTCCCATGTCCCTTCCTTCATTGTCCACCCACCTTGGTCCTTGGTCTTCCACCGGATGTTTCCCAATCGGTTTCTCCCAATTTCTAGTTTCTCCAATTCCAACCACGTCCCCTTCCCATCCCAGCCTTCTTGATTTTATAACCTTAACTATATCTGGAAATTATTTCTCGTTATGCCATTTCCGCCATCCCCCTGTGACCTCATCTTCTTTTGGCCTATAAATGCTGCGAACAATATTAATCTCACAAATACTCCAAATCTACTCTCGTCTCCCAGAGTCATCGATAGGGTGACCAAACGTCCCGTCTTTAGGTGCACTGTCCCAAAAATGTCTTCGGGACAGCCTACTGTCCCGTTTTTTCAATATTTAGGACATTTCTTAATTTTTTTTTTCAAAATTTTTTCAATTTAGTTCTAAAAAATACCGTTTGTCCCGGTTTGGTGTTCTCGAAATATGGTCACCCTATCATCGATCAACATGAAAAATAATTGTTTTATATATTTTAATTTTGATCCTCTTTGATGAGATAAACCCCTTTACTGCATAATAACAGGCGTTACTCAATTACAACGTCGATTTAAATTCTTCTCGAATATTATTATCTCTCGTGATTAGAGATCTTAAGTATTTAAATATTTATACTTTTTCAAATTCTACATTTTGTATGTTAATTGTATGTAAGTCGTATCCGTATCATAATTCTTGAATTTTTTTGTTTAATTACATTTCGGATGATTTTTCATCAATTTCTCTAATCATATGTCTCCTCTTCCAGTCCAATTCATTTACCTATCAATGTTGCATAAGGCATTTAAATTTCTTAATTTGGCTAGAACACTCCATTTTTTAAAATTTTAAATAGAGGGAGAGAGAGAAAGGTTCTAATTATATATATATATATATATATATCTGTTTCTATGACAGCAAAAAAGTAAACAAATTACATACATACAAACGCTCTCCTTTATATATATTTCTGGAAAATGGAACACCCGCAGCTCAGCTCAGGAGTTACCTAAGATTCTAATTTCTTTTTTATTTTTCATCATTTGAGGTACCCTTCACCTCAGAAAAATTTGGTTACCTTACTCCTTGTAGTTTAGGCTCTGGAGTTTTTTGCGTACAGACGGACACTAGCGTATTAAATATATAGATTTAATTTTAAGTTAGAATAAATTGTAGATTTGTATAAAAAATAAATCAAAATTATAATTTAAACCTATAGCGAGATTGAGGCATAAATTCAGAAAATTGTACATAAGTAATTGTAGTAAATAAATTAGTTTCGCGTTGAATAGCAAATCAGAGTAATAAATCTTGGAATTAATCAGAGTGAAAAATTAAACGTAAGTCGCCTTTCTGTTTGGATGTACCAAGATGAAGTTAGTGACAATAAAATTACATATATCGCACTGAAATTTTGAATTTAGATGAACTATATATGGAAGTTAATTTTTAGCACTGACAATTGATTTCAGTATGCAAAACTTAACTAAACAGAGTTTCAGTCCATTAGAACATTTCTATAATTATGAATAAATATTATTAAAAAATTTAAAAAAACAACTTAAAATTTTATATTATTGTTAAAAATCAATACTTACGGTTCTTGCAATGGAATGATTTTTCCTGGCTCTTTAAGTGGTTCTTTTTCTTCACTAAAAATACAAAACAAAACAATAATTAGTATTTTAGTTAATATTTTCATTATACAAATATACAATAAAAAAAGCATTTCTTCATGCGACGACCAATCAGAAAAATCATGCTGTTGTGATTCACCACTCACTGCTGCTAAATAAATAATTAAAAATAAAAAAAAAAAATAATAACAAAAGACGCACGAGACGAAAATAAAAACAAAAGAATGATCAATTCAAAAGCTTTTTTCCAAAATAATTACATATGAAGCGATCTGTGAGTATTATCGATTCCAATATCAAACAATTCACAAAAAAAAAGATATAAAAAAAAAATCAAATTGTATGGAAAGAGTGGGAGAGAAAAATTGAATTGCTAAAATACCAAACAATTAATCACGTACTAATTAAAAATAATACTTTTTATTTTGTTAAATTTTGAATAAAAGCTGTACAATATAATTATTAAATTTATCCATTTGTTTATATATTTGTTAAATAATAATTAAACTAATTAAAATCAAATCGAGTAAGTAATTAAATAATAATATAAAATTTTATTAAATTTTTAAATCATTTTTTTTTTTATAAATATCTACAGGACCATGTACATAAGTTGAAAAACATAAATTTTATTAGAAATTAATTTACATTAAAATTAAATTTTAAATATAAAAATAAATTATTTTTCTTTTTAAGGTTTTAAGTTGTTCATCTATAAATAATTATTTTTTCAATCTAGAATAATGAATATATATATAATGGAATTCGTGTTGTATGCATGTATTAATTTAAATAGAAGAGCAATCAATAGGAATTGGATTAGATGAGGTGAAAATGATAACTTTATTCGGTTACACTATCTGAAACATTTTCTCTCTCTCTCTCTCTTTCTCATTAATTGATTAAATCGATTGAATAATTGCGCAACGTAATTTTTTGATAATTGAATTACTATGTTAAAATGTTTGGTTTTGGATGGACAATAAATCAAGAAAAAAGATGAAGTGTTTCTAGAATATGTAGATGAAATTGATGGTGTGTGTGTGTGTGTGTGCATAACATGTGTGTAGAGCTCACATGGGAGGGGGTAACTTATCCACACTGGAACTGCCGCTGGAGGATTCCAAGGTGACGTTACTGCAGTAGGGTAACGGGAAACGCCAGCTATACAAACTGAAAGAGCCAACTACCAATCAACGATACAAGCACACACCTTTTTCTAAAGAGAAATTTTCTTAAATATTTATATATATAAATGTATTCATTTTGATGTAAAAAGAATAAAATAAACATTCTGAGCAAGTGTATTTTACAATGTTAGTGTAAATTTGCATTAAAAAAAAAAAAAAAAATTTAAAATGAACCCCTTTTTATGTTTTGGTTTAGTTATTTGATATGAACACATACAATTAAAATAAAAAAAGAACATTTAAGTAATAATATGAATTGTTATTATTATATTTTTCTAGTGAGAATGGAAGCAAAGGACACCCAATTAATCAAGGATTTATTAATCTAAAGGTATTCAATATCGATTTAATTAAAATAATTCTGATTTATATAGAGCAACTTTTATTGGGGCACAGCAATCAATGTTTTCAATATTTAGATAGTCAGCAATTAAAAGTTAAAATAGTGAAAAATAAAATCCATTTTGGCATTCATAGAGTTTTACTTTTCTTTTTAAAAAACAAACACCTCTTTTAAATTGAAAAAAAAAATTAATTGAAATAATTAAATAATCGATTTTTTAGCTCAATAAGTTCTTGTATAACTATGTACTTTACATTACAAATGTATATATAAAAAACAAAATTTGTTTGTAACCTTTTCATTAATAATCTTAAGTAAATTTAGGGTATTATTCTTATAATTTTATATACACATTACTACTATAAGCATCATCATTTTAATTTATATTCTAATTATAAAGATAATTATGAAGATTATTATTAAGTGTCCAATTTTCCACTTGGGAATCAAAAAAATAATGTATATATTAATTTATTATGCTTATAATAGATCATCTTTCTTAATAAAATAAAGAAAATATTTGCAAATGGTTTCTTTAGTGCAAAATATTATTTCTAATAATAAAAATGCTAATACATTCAGTAAAAGTATTTGGGACTTAAAAAAATGAATAAGCATTAAAGAATGAAAACAATACATAAACAAAGATAAAGGTAGAGGTAGTGTTTATTAAATTATCCGTCTGATATCTCATAGAAATTTCTTTAATAATTGTTTCTTAATAAAATAAAAAATATTTTCTTAAAATTTCTGAAAGAGAGCTACACAAGCTATACAATAAGAATTCTGTTACAATTTTTCACCTGTTAATTGTGGGAAGCAGGATTTTCAGCATAGAACTTTATTGTCTACAAACTCTACATCTTAATAAAAATTTAAATTTTTCTTTAAAAATTATAATTTTGTAATTTACATTCAACAAAAAAAAAAAAAAAAAAAAAAAAAAAAAAACAGTAAGTATATTTTTCTGTTTCCAAATATAATATTTAATTTGTAAGATATAGAACTTTAAAATTGAATTTATAATTTATACTATTATTCTTTTTATATTGGTGATTGTTTACAAAACGGGAAGCTTCAGGGATTTGGATGAAAATTATAAGAATAGGAAAATTACTTAATTAATTAATTTTTATATTTTTATAATTTTTATATATCCAAACCGAACTGAAAAAACCTAGAAAATTAGAGAAAACCATCTGCTGGTCAAATGAATAAAACATGGTAACTAAATAGAATATCAATGGATTTATATGCAAATTTTAATAACTTTTATCTCGTAAACTAGAAGAGACCGTGAAATATTGCATAAGGAAAGTATCTTTAGAATTAAAAAAATGAATACACTGGTAAAGTTTTATCCAAATCCCTGAAGCTTCCCTTTTTGTAAACAATTACCTATATATTGTATAGTTTATTTACGAAATTTTTTTATCTAATTCAGGAAAACTACTATAATGTATAATTATGACAGGTAGTAAAATTTTTAAATTAGTTTTCCGATTGAAAAATAAAATAAATGTCAATTATTTTAATGAAGAAAAAGTTTCTATTATTGAATGGATTTTATATTCTCACAAAATCTCTGTTTATGGATTCAAATCAAATAAATAATTTTGATGTTTGCCAAACTGTAAAAGGGCTGTGAATAAATAAAACAAAATAAATAAAATACAATAACACTAGTAATAAATAAACCAAGTTTGCTTAATAAAAGAAATATAAGCAAGCAAGCGGCTATATATATTCTCTTCTTTGAAATCATAGCAAATGAGAAATTCATCTCATTCCATCCCCAATTGGCTTTATGCGGGAATTGCTCATTCACGGAAATAGCATGAAGAATATGCATTCTAGGTTGCCAACCAATCAACAAACTGGAAAACTACAGGAGAAGAAAATCTCTTTTATGAATTTAGAGAATTTTATGCAAAATAAACCCTAAAATCCCTGAAGACCAATTATATACCCCAATCGGAAACCCCCTTTGGCAAGATTAGGTTTTGTTATCAACAATCTTTCCCTCTTTCTTGTTCTTGAAATAAATAATTGTATCTTTTGCCACATAGTGTAAATTAATTAAGGAATATTTATATAATTTTATGAAAGGGATATAAAATGAAATTGAGAGTGAATTTTGTTAGAGAGTTTAATAAAAGGAAAAACTTTTTAAAAGAGTTTTATCATTGTAGAATGTTTATAAAATTGATTTTATTTGGATATGAATAAGAAATCATTTTGATTAAACAAAACCATAAGTATTTATTTGATTATATTCGATATTTAAAAATTGATAAATCAATTAATTTATATATAATATTAAAGCAATTGGTATACTTTTTTCTGTAGAATATAATATTATAATTTGGATTTAAAAAAAATATGTATTTTTATATTAATTAAAAAAAAGCATCCTATGAAACAATGAATCAAAATATTCTTGAATTTCTTGAATGTAATAGAAGTAGTTAAAATATCGATATCATTTAATTATTAGAATGATTAATCATGGAAAGTTGAGGCCAAATTAATGGTGAGGAAAATCTATTTAGAACTAGATTGTTTATTGATTATTTATTCAATTTACTAAATATTGAGTATCGAAAAAATATAAAATAAATTTAAATTTAATTAATTCTAACATTGATTGATTAATTATGATTGGAAGAAAAATAAATAAATAAATATATATATTTATATATTAAATGAAAATGAAATAAAAATGAAATAACGAACGAACTTTGATAAATTATATATAATTTAGATAGATATAAAAGTTTTTGAATTATTCAGTTTTATCTTTCTTTCGCTACTTCACGGCCCTATTGAGAATTTTCTCCTTTTATTACACTGACTGATTTTGAGAGTTATTTGCCCGGACATAAAAGCGATCTGAAGATTTTATTAGAGAGATGAGCAATTCTATAAAACTTTCACTATTGGTATTACTGGAAACAGCAAGAAAAAATATTAAGTGTAAAACTTATCACTTTTTTCGTTGAATAAAAATCAATAAATATTTTTGAAATCACATTCCAATAATTTCTAATATTATTTAATTATTTATTATTATAGTAAATATGGCGCCACAGGGTGAGAGGTTAGCGAAGCTGCCTCACATTTTCGTGGTCCCGGTTTCAAGTTCCGGGCCTGGCAAGGGAATTTCTCTAGCTTGGGTCATCCCAGCCTTCGGGATCAAATTTGGGAAAGCTACTTGATAGCGCCGAAAATCAAGGTAAAGGTTGATAGGACCCGTTCTACTGATCATAGGACACCTAATTGATATAACCGACTTGAACGGAGTTGTCCTTGCGTAGGACGTACAAAGTCAGAGGGTTTTTTTTATTATTATAGTAAATTTTTAGCCTTAGTGAGATTCAAACCAAATTTTCCAGTTCAGCGGGACGGTAGCATATCATAGTTAAAAAATCTATGTTAGTAATTCAATTTTTTATTTATTAATTGTGTTGTATATCAATTTTTAACAAAAGATTGAAAATAATTAAATAAATACAGAATCGTTAAGATATAGACACATATATATATATATAAGAATTAGGGACTTGATTATTGACCTCTTTATTAAATAAATGAAATTGAATAACTTCTTACCTGCCCAAATTGACTGCGTCTTCTTCACTTTGAGATCGTTTGCGTGAATTTCCTTTGGAACCGCACATAAGAGCAAGAATACCAGCTCGATTGAATATAAAACAGGAGACATCCACAATCCCCAGAATCACAAGTAATGAACCAACAACAATCCCAACGATGCTCATTGATCCTAATGTCGGCTCTTGGCGAGTTCGCAAAACAAACGAATCTGAACCTGTCAAGTAGAAAAATGTTAGATTATATTTTATTTTATTTTTTAAATTATTATAATCAAAATTCCTATTTATTTATTCTCTGTATATTTTAAAATGACAGTTTAAAATTTAAATTATATATAATTTAATTATTTATTTGAGTGTGTAATTAAATTTAATATTCTAAAGTTCATTTTTATATTATATATCTTTCACTTTAATATTAGACAGTCTCTGAATATCCATTTTCAATTTATTTAGTGTTCGATGTTGAAAATTTATTAGTTTACTAAAACCACAATAATTTTTTATTAGAATCTCAGTAATAATTTAATAAATGAAGGATATGTAAATAATTAGAAAATTTATTCAATTTTTGATATTTTTAACTTTCAGAAATTATAAATTTTAATATATAATTTTTTTTATTTGTATCTAGCATATGTTTTTTTCACTCGAATTTATTAGTCGAAATTTTACTTGAATAATTAAAATTAAGTATTAGATATTTAATTTACTAATTTTAATTTTTTAATCGTGGATTGATCAAAAATAATATACAAAATGTTCAATAATTTTTAATGTTGAAATATTCAATTTAAAAAGTGTTTCTCTTTTGAAATTCTGAAATCGAATGTCAATTTTTCTCATGAGTTTTAATTTCCTGATTTTTTTTAGTAACTAACTAATTTTAATTTAACAATAGACATATACTCGTAGACAAATAACATAAAATTATTTAACCGAATATACCTCCATTTTAATTAGGTTTCGCAATTAATGATTAATAATGAATGAAATAAAAATTGGAAATATATATATATATATATATATTAAAGTGATTTATTAATCGATAAAAGATAAAGCACAAAATTATACTTATTTTTTATTAAATTTATTTTTCAAACCACAAAGTGAATTTTTTATAAAGCAAAATGCAATCGAAAAGAGCGTATTAAAGTAATGGAAGTGATTTTCCAAGCAAGAGAGATGTGCACCATCGAAATTGATGATTTTCACTTAAACCAGAGAATATAAAAGTGCGCCCCTTTTTTATAAAAAGCATCGAGAAGTCTAGATTTAGTGAAAACAGCATGCTCCAATGAAAAAACAAAAATCATTTCCCATGATAGTTAAAATGAACTAAAATATATTTCATTAATCTTCCAATCAATAAACATTTTTTTAAAATTCCATAATCCTATTTTTATATTAATTTTACTTTTCTTTTTCAGAGATAAACAAGAGAATCATTTAAATTAAAGTGAGAGATAAATAATATATATAAAAAAAATAATTTTCAATTTTTTAAAATTTAAATTTAGTTAAAAATGAAGGAAAAAAGTATCAAAAGCGTTATAAAATGCTTATAAAGAGATTATTAGATAATTAAGAAAAAATTCTCAGTGATTCTTAATTTTTAAATAAAAAAAACAATTTTTTTTTTATTTATAAATTTTAAATTATTTAAAAACAAATATGTGAGACTATTATTTAATAATAAATACTAATATTTAAAATTTAATTTGGAAATTGAGAAAATGCATGAATATGTATTGAAAATAAATCAAAATATATAAAGAGTAATTATATAAGAAAAGAATTACTATTCTAAAAAACTATAATATGATTTTATAATAATTCTATTTTTTTTTATCCTATACTTATCATTTACAATTTAAAGGAGAAAAATCTTGAATTTAATTAGAATTTATTATAAAATTTAAAAAAAAAAATGCTTAAATCAAATCTATTTAATTTAATTACTACCTAAACTAAGAATCACTGCTAATACTAATAATACTAAACTAACTATATCTTCTAATAAGAAGAAATAAAATTAAAAAAAAAAAACAAACAAACAAAAAAAGACATTTCTTATTCGTTCTTTTATTATATATATAAAAAAAAATATTTTTAGAAAATAATCAAATGTCTTTTTTTGCCCTTTTAAGAGCTAGGGATTAAATAAAGGGCTGAAAGGACAAAATGTCAATGATCATGCGAGATGCGAGATCATTTCTAAAATGCATATTTTTATGTTTCATTTTTTTTTTTTTTTTTTAAATTTGGTTGGTTGAATTGAAGTGTGATGGTGTTTATAGAATGAAAAAAAAAGAGTGATTGTCAGCTGGGGTGGGGAGGAATAACATTTAGATTTATATAAAAATTGAGGAGTGACATATAATAAAAGCAGAGATAAAAATATTGGAATATAAAATTAGCATTAGAACAAGTTTTCTTATTTACATTGAAATAGCTTGTGGTTGTCAATAATAACCAATAGTTTGATCATTGAAGCAATATATATATATATACTTATATAAAAATAAATATATGGTGGATATATATATATATAATTTAAAAGCGTTATATATATATACATATATTCAAAATTTGGTTGTTATGAAAATAACATATATGTAATCAATATATATACATGTCAAATGATTCTCTTTTTAAGTTTTTAAGTTAAAGTGCCATGTTCTAGTGCTAGAATTCAAGTGGAGTGTGTTCCAAAGCCGTGGTGTGTTTCAGTTTCTATTCTAAGTGTTATTTATTTATTAATTCAATGAATGAAATTTATTTTAGAATCATTAATGATATTAAAAATACAAAATAATATTTATGTTAATTAATGATAATATGATATTAAAAAAGATGGCGAATTTGAATTATAAAAAAAAATAAAAGAAAATAATTTTTTATAATATATACATAAACAAAATCATTTTTCCGCCCTTTGAAATTAATAAAATTACAAATTTATATTTTGAATAAAAAAAATATCAAATTACCTCATTATATACGACAATTTGTATAATATAATAATAGAAGAATATTTATTATTCCTAATATAATAAATAATATAGCAAATAATATTTATTAAAGATGAAATTTCATTAAAAATATAATTTGTGATCATATTATTATTTTATTGAAATAATTAAAAGGAGTTAATTTAATTATATGTACATATGAATTATCTCACTTTTTAAGAGAAATAAAATTTAAATTTTAAATTCTATACTTAAAAAAAGGAGGCAGCTAGCCGAGGTGTAGCATAGCAATTTTCTACACAAGAAGTCGGCGTTCGATTCCAACTAAGAACAATTATTTACTGTTTAACTTAAGTTAATTAATTATTATTAATTATTTTAATTTTAATTTAATTTAATTTTTCTTCATTTAAATGAACTATAAAATTATAAATGTACTTATATATTTTACTATTTTTGCTTTATTTCCTTCTTCATCAAATAATATATATTATCGAATTAAATTTTTAGATATTTATTTATTTTTATTATTTTATTAAACTCTAAGGACAACTAAAGATTATTTATTTTAATATAAACGTTGATTATATGATTTATTTAAGTTTTAAATAAATTTATTATGCCATCTTATCTAATATATATTATCAACCTATATAGTTTATAAAAAAATTCAAATGAGAATTTATATTTATTTACCTTTTATGGTTTTATAAATTCTCAAATGAATTGTATTAATTTTTACACAATTATAACAATGATTTTGTTTAAAAAAAAAACATAAATTTGACTAAAACTAATATAATATGTAGGTATATAAATAAAGGCAGACATCATCGAAATTAAAAATTTGCAATAAAATAACATTGAATTGTTAAAAAAAAATTACATTAATATAATATAAATAAATGTAGGTATATTAATTCGTACAAATTGGTTGATTAATAAAAAAAAATTTAAATTATAAAAAATATAATAGGTAGGTATAACAAAAATATTTTATAAAAAAAAAATAACAAAATAGTTTATTATTTTATTTTAAAATTTTAATTTAAATTTAATATCCGTTCTTATTGGTAATTTTAATTAATTTGTTATTTTTTTTCTTGAACTTATTATAAATATTATTACTATTAATATATATTTTTTTTCTGTTAATGTAATTCATTTGAATATTTTTTTTTTTTTTTTGAGTTAGTGTCATTAATTTAAAAACTCAAAGGTGCAAAAAAAAAGCATGAAAGCAAATGTGAGAGAAGAGAACAAAATCTGTGAATGAAAAGGGTGTGTAAACTGTGAATATGAGGGTGACAGACTTGAAAAAAGACCAAAGCACTCGAATTCATTGTCCTGAATGAGTGGATGCCTTATATAAACGCACAAAAAATATAATTTCCCCTCTTAATGCTGTTATTAAATGGAGATAGATAAGAAATATAAAAAATATATTTTGTAAATTTTCTAAATATATGAATAGGAGGAATATCATATATTTTAAATATTTCTTTATTTTTTTTCTGAAAATGTTAAATAATATCTAGCATATCTGTAGTTTTAAATTACATTTTTTTTTTTATAATATATTTTTTAATAATATCTTGAAAAATAATATTTTTTTAAGATATTTAATTAAAAAGGCAAATATATAATCACATCACATATCAATAAAGAAATTCAGTTAAAATTGGATTAAAATTTTATAAATTAATTTTTGAAACGGAGGTCTTTAGTCAAATCTATTATATTTAAATATTTATATTAAATAAATTAGAAAATGTAAACGATGCAAATCAAAAATGCAATAAATATTAATAAAGAGAGAGAGAGAAAGAGATGAAGAAAAGTTTAAAGGAGTATAAGTTTTAGTAACTAACTACTAATCGCTCCTCTAGAGTAGGAAAATAAAACACCAAACCAAACAGTATAATATTATAATATTTTAAATTAATTAGTATATTTCATTAAAATTTATTAAATATGAAGTTAATTATATAATATACAGTGGCGTAACTAAGGGGGGCAGGGGGGACATATGTCCCCGAGCGCCAAATTTAGGGGGCGCAAAATTAGGGAAGCCAATTTGGAACAAAAGAAGAATTAATATTTAAAGTTAAACTGTATTTTGTGTAAGTCAATAAATATTATTTATACGCTTATTAAAATCTGTTAAACCTGTTCCGTTATTCGTCATTAATATTCTTTAAATAAAAATTAAATTAAATATATATATATATATAAGAAAGGGGGCGCTAATTCTCAGTTGCCCCCAGGCGCAAGAACCTCACGGTACGCCACTGATAATATATAACGTCATTTTATATATTTAAAGAAATAAATTTAATAAAAATTAAAATTAAAATATTTAATTTATTAAAACTATATGTTATAGAAAAACAGCCGAAACACATTTTATATATCTTTTTATAAAAATGATAGTCAATTTTCAATTTGACATGAAAATGATTTTTTTAAAAATGTCTAAAATTCACATTTTTACTACTAAATTTACAAAATTGTAAACTTTGTTAAATATATTGATATTAGATACTTAAAAATAATAATTTAAATTTCATTGTTTTATATTTAATTTTATTATGATTAAAATATAAAATAATTTGATTAAATAAATAATTTTAAATATTATTTTAGTAAAATGAAAATTATTTTTAGGTAAAAATGTTCAAAGTTGAATTACAAAATGAATGACTGTAATCGAATCAATTCAAAAAAAAAAATGAATAAGTTTTATATAAATTTAAGATGACAGGTGAAAATTGGGTAAGTTGCTGTCCCTTCTTCAGTGTAAAAGGAAGGGACCCTTTCCCTAGAGGGTTGCGCAAATTTTATTCCCTATCCTAAAAGGATAAGAGTAAATTGAAAAAATGAAAAATCTAAAATATTCGCCATTTAACTTTAAATATAATTCATTCAATTCGAATTATCAAGTTCAGAAAGTGATCAAGAAATAAGAATTAATAAAATACAATAAAAAAAAGCAAAATTGTTTTATTATTGTGTTATTATTATTTGTGTGTAAATTTTTATTTACAATATTATCATCAGTTTTTCTTTTAATTAATAAGATTCAGTAAAATATTAAAAATAATAATAAATATAAAAAACAATTTTATTTTATTAATATTTTTATTTTATATATTTAACAATTAATTAACCTCATTTCAAATTTAGCACATTAAATATCGAAAAATCAAAAATCTATTATTCTGTGTACTTTGGTGTTTTTGACTACATTACTTAAAGAAAAAAAAAACATGAATTCATACATACATTGATATTTACCTATAAAAAGAAGAGAAGCAAAAAATAAAATCCCAGATGCGAAGAGATGCTATAAATTAAATAAATAATTTTCATCATCCCTCCCCACCCTCTTCATTTACCAATAAATACATTTAAACTTTTAAAATATTTAAAATGATTACTGAAAAACTTTATAATAAAGTTAAATTTATATTTTAAGTAAAATAATGTTTATGAATTAAAATAATAAAACAACCAAAATGAAAGTTATTTAGTAATATTTCAGTATAAATAAAAAAAAATCCAGGTTAAAAAGGAATATTGTAGAATATTTGTTTGGGAAAAGTATAATATATATTCATCAAATTATATATAATTATATTATTTTTTATATATATGCAATTTTTTTTTTGTACATTGGGCATTTACATTAAAGGGCCCACAACGTTGGAAAAAAATTATTATTATTATTTTACATTTCATTTTTCGTTTGTTTATTTTTTTTTTATTATTAATAAATATCAATGAAATTAAATAATTACTTTAATTATATTTTTTTTATCATGAAAATAACAAATAAAAATTAGAAAATGTTTCATTTAGTTTTCTTTTTACATGAAGCAATTTTTTTTCTTTTCTTAGGCCAGTATACTAAAAAAAAATTGGCACGACAGTATAATAAACAATTGCATATAATAATAAATTGTTCATTTCACTGATTTATTAGATTTTCATTTATTTGTTATTCTAATAAATTCTTATACATTTAAAAAAATAGACTTGTTAAATAAATGTAAATATCAGCGAAATGGACATTAATTATAATTTTTTAATTACTAAAAATTATATTTAAAAAAAAAACAATTATATATATATATTTTCAATATAATAATTTTAACATTCACAATAGGTCTAAACGAATGAAAGTGTTTTATAGATAAAAAAATAAAAATTTATATAATAAGATAACATCGGTATAATTAATCAAATATCATTGAACCTAATAGTTAAGATATAATTATTATTAAACTTATGAAATATGAATTCATACATTTTCAACTGTAATTATTATTTTATTTTCGAATAACAAATTGATTCTCATTGACTCTCCTTTGGTTTTTTATTTTTTATGATTCGAACCCAAAAATAAAAATAAATAAGATTAAACAAAAGAAAAATAACTACAATAATGGAAAACAAACAATAAGCTACATTAATTAAGTAACTACAAGTTGATGAAATGATAAATGCGAAAAAATTGTGCACAACAAGTACGTTTGAATATTATTGTGGTAATTACTCACCATTAATTACTTAAAATATATGATTAATTCAATGGGAAATTAAACAACATGCTCACCGAATTTTTAATATAGAAAATATATAATTTATAAAATAAAAAATATATATAAAAAAAAAAAAAATAAAAAAAAAAATAATTTAATTTTTTTTTTTTAAATATTCTTGAAGAATTTACCAATAAAAACGGATAAATAAGAATATGAAGAAAATGTAATAATTGAAAAAAGAAAACAATAATAATAATAATTATAATAATAATAATAATAATGAAATGAATCTATGTCCCATACATGTCTCTATATAATAAGATATTCTTAAATAATAATTACTTTTCTATTAATAACGACATTTGAATTTTATATTAAAATTAATAATATATATATGAATTTTTATATTATTTAATTAATAAAATTAATTTTAATAATAACAATATATATTATATATATAAATTGTATAATATAATTAATTTAATCATAGTTAATTATATTTTTTTAATTACTCATAATATTTTATAATGACTTTCAACATTTTAATAATTTTTATTTCATCTAACAATCACAATTAAGGTACTATTCTTATAATATATTATAAATTAATTATTATAATTTTGAGTTAAATAAAAATAACTTTCCAATAATATTATTGTTATATTCGTTTATTATTATTTTTTTTTAAATATAGGATGCCTTTTGATTTAATGCAAAATTTATAAATTCGTATTCATCTAATTATCTAATTAATTAAAAAATGAAAAATACTAATAATTAAAATAATTTAAAAGGCAAGTAAAATAAAAATAATTAATAAAATAATATTTAAAAAAAAGTATTCTTTTTAGCCCATTTCCAAAACTATTTTAATAATATCTTTATAATAAATATCCATTTTAAAATATATTTATATAAAATCTATAATATATATATATATATATATATATATATATATATATTCGACATTGATGAGATTTGACTCATGAACCCACATTTATATTATCTAAATACATATTATTATTAATTTAACTTATTTATTAAAATCGAAAATTGATTTAAAAAAAAAAATAAAATTTTTATTATGAATTTAATTATATCCTTTGACTAGTGGGCAATAAAAAATGAATTTATTATACACCTATTCCCTGGATAATAATATAAATTAATCTAACAATAAGTAAAGATCTCTGTTATTAATTTTGATATTATTTCATTAAATTTATGCTTAATTACATTCATGATATGAATGTTATGACCCAATACTCTCATTTATCTATATTTATAATAAATCTTTTTTTTCAGAGATTCATCCTGGATTGATGTTTTCCTTTTTTTTTAAACAAATTTCCTATAAGTCAAATAATGTTGCGGAGTAGATTCTCAAAAAAAAAAAAAAAAAATGGACATATGTTTTTAATTTGTTTGAACTTATAGTAAATATATTTTTTGAATTAAAATTAAACATTAGAACTATTATTATCAAGTAAATGAATTAAATAAGTATTAAAAAAAAGTATTAAAATAATTTTGATGGAGTAAAATAAATCACTAAAAAAAATCTCATTTGTATTTAAATATCATTGAAAAATTAATTTTTAATACAAGTTCACGTCCATTTTCAAAGCTCATTCTATACTAATCTACTTATTATAAATATTTTACAATTCCTTTAAAAGCTATCATTTTATAGATGTATACATTTGTATATCAATATTCAATTCTAATATCTAAATAAATAATATATTATATTTATTAGAAAATGCCTTTGGCAAATCAAATGACATGAATTGTAAAACAATTGATTTATTTATATAACATTATATATATATATATATATATAACGATAATTTTAGTAACTATAAGTAGTCAATACATGCCAAAAAGGGCGACATAATATTATTCTTTGATCCCAAAGCTAAATAATACCTGTCATTTTCATAAAAAAAAAAAAAGAATTTAGATTTAGAAAAATACATTAAATTGGTTTAGCAGGGTTCTGATAAGGAAAAATCCTTGATCTTCCATTCCTATTCCTATTGCCTATTATATTGAATTAAAAAAATATTTGGCAATGTTTCATATATATATTTAGTATAGTATTCATTAATAAAACAAAAACAATGAATATACGATCATAATTAAATATATATTATATATACTTAGAGATATTATAAATTCGGATTTTCTGATTTGGAATATTTATATTTAAATTTATATTTTTAATATTTTTATCCATTTTTTTAGGATTCTAACGTGTAAACCATAATTTATATTTTTTTTTTAAATAATAGACTAACAATATTAATAGATACATATATATTAATAATTGATTAAATCCAAACATTTAAGTACTTATAAATGTACAATATTATACGAGTATTTAACACACATAAATACAAAACAAATTAATTTCTAAAGAAAAATCCAAGTGAAATCTTGTATTAAAAATTGATTTTTCTAACAAAATTAAAATTAAATCTTTTTAAGAATGAGTATATAACATATTTCTGATTATAAAATTCAGACTAAAAATAATATAAAATTAAAAAAAAAAAAAATATTAAAATAAAATAAAATAAAAAAAAAAGAAAAAATTAAAAAATATTATAATGATATATGCTATGCTTAAGAAAATAGTGGAAAAATGCCTTTGAGGCTCGAAACAACTATTAAACTGCCATAGAACATTTTTTTTTATTTATTTATATATTTTTTTTTTAATTTTTTATTTAATTTGGCAGTGATATATTAATATACTATACAAACGGCATCGGGTATTTAATATATTTTTGCATTTTATATAAATTTATATATAATATTATTAATTATTTATGAAATTTAAATATTAAAATTCACATTAGAATTCATTTCATCAAGGTAACTTTTATATTTTATTTTTTTTTTTTCCTAAGTTATAATATTAATTTCAATCCTGCAGAGGGTTGATAAAAGCGAGAACAGAGGACTCCCCTTCTATTATTTCCATAAGCTTATTAATTATTTAAACCAAAGGAATTACATTTCTAAATATATCATTATTTCACTTACTTTAACGGGTGGTGAAGTATATGTTATCTTAATCTCCGGATTAAATCGTTAAATTGGTGTGGTAAAAATAGTATATTATAAATTATGATTTAATAAAGGATGAAGATAATATATTAATTTTCTTGTATTTTTAAATAATTATTTATATCTCGTATATATGTATTTTTTTTTTTTAAATTAAATAATCAATTTTAAAAATAACCAGTAGGCTAAATATTTTTACCAAAAAATGAAATTAGTTTAGTAATTTTAAAACACTATACTGATATTACATAGATTATTTTTAATTAAATATTATAATTTATTAGAAAATAAATAATAATAATAAAATATATAGCTTTAAAGAGAAAAAAATATTGTCATGCAGAAAATGAAAGTTGTACTGATCCTACCTTGTAAGGGAAGCCCTCGAATCCCAAGTAATAATTTATTAAATTGATTAAATTGAAAAGAATCACCAAAATAAATTCAAATACGATGAACTACAAATGTAAGCTCCTCGGTGTTGGTCGTCTCTGCAGGCGTTGAGGTTGTAGTCAAGAATTATTATTATAATTATTACCATTGAAATAAAAATAATTTTTATGCTAAACGTAAAATAGCAAAGCCGTAAAAATATTATATATATTAATATATATATATATATATATATATATATCATTTAACTTTTTTTTGTTTTTGTTTTTTTTTTCAGTTTTTCATCATACACTATACATATATATTTATTTATTTTTTTCTTTTCTTAATATATGTATATATTATTTATTTATATTTATTTATTCACACTTGTAGAAAGCTCTCTCTCTTTCTCTCTTCGATTATAAATCTGAAGTCTTGATAAATTTTCACAATCATAAAAAGTGAAATGTTCACAATTGGCCATCAATAAGAAACACAACACACGGCTAGAGAATATAATAATTCCAATCTCTAATATAACGGGGTAGAGTGAAGGGGCAAGAGGGTGGGCTGGTATGATTCTATACAAAATGAGTTACATATTTATATTCATTTTCATTAACTAGAATAAAAAATAATATAGATAGATATTGTAGTGAATTTAAAACACATCAATATATATTAATTTTATTTTTTTGTTTTTTTATATTATCAATTAATAAATATTTCTAAATTAAATTAAATTTTTTGATAAATGAATATATATATATAAATATATATTCATGATTATCAAAGTATCAATCATAATTGATTTATTTATTTAAAGATTCCTGTAATTAATTGGCTTTATAGATTGAGAATAAAAAGAAATAATCATTTAAATTCTTGTTATCTTATAAAAATGGATCATATTGAAATTAATTTTTTATAAAAATTTTAGTATAATAAATAAAGTTTATTTTTCAATTAAACTTTAAAAATTAAACATTCTCCATTTTCATCTAAATTTTTCTTTTATTAGTATAAATTTATTTCATTTATTTTAGTATGAAAATTTTTAAAGAATTTAATATAATATTGATATGATAGATGATTATTATTTTTATTATTATTAAATACTATTATTGGTATTATTATTATTAATATTATTAGAACAAATAAGAAGATATGTTTCTATTTATACTGTTTGTTATTATTATTATTATTGTAATACTGTATTTATTTTGTATAAAATTGGAATCTTAATCTCTCAATTATGATTGTATTTATTTTTTTAGAAATATATAATTTAATATTTTATTTATATCAGATCTACATTTAAGAATTTCAAATATCAATCAAAAACGAATGGTATTGGAGGGGCTTAGATAACTGGTCAGTGAATTTTTAATTCGACAAAAATTCCTATCTAATCAGATAATTAAAAAAAAAAAAAAAGGAAAAAAGAAAAAAAAATTGAAATATAGCTCGCTCGATGCCCTAGCAAAATCGAGAGATGAGGACGGGTTGAAGTATAAGAAGTGCGACAAGTGGCGAAGACGCAGATGGTCTTTGAACGCCGGATGTACTGCCGTCGTATTGTATACCTGTTTGCCGTGGATCTAAACAGAAAAAACACAAGCACACACACGCACACACACATACACATGATAAAATTAAATATTGGTGACTTAAAAACAATAAATTAAAGGATCGACCTCTCTAAGCTGGTCGATATCCAATAACACCACCCCCCCCTTAACCCTACACTCTGAAACAAGTTGGTGATTGGACTTTAAGCCCTACCAACCGTTGCCCTTATCAGAAAAATATCGGGTTTTTATTTAATTCTTTTAGAAATGTAATTAATCACTATTTCACCAAATTATCGTTCCAATTTTATCAAAGAATAACAAAATTAGGTTATATTAATTAATTTAATATATACATTTTAAATTAAACTCAAAGCAAAATTAAATACACCTGCCTGAATTAGTTCTATATTAATAATTAATTATTGTCAGTTAACAATATAAAAAATAAAAAACACTTAACGTGAAAATAAATTTGAACAAGAGTTTTTATTAATCTTTAATAAAAATTTTAACCAAATATTTTATAAATTAAAAATTTAATATCTTTGTTTTATTATATAATAAAGGTATTTAATAAAATTTAAAATTTAAAATTAATATTCATATATTTTACTTTTTTTTATTAGCACTATCTATTTAAAATAGGAAAAATTTATAATATTATTAAAAATATATAAAATATATAACTATGAATAGTATCATTTTAAAGGTTGCGAGTAATAATTCAGAAATATATATTTACATAGAATTTTTATATTAAAAAATACAATTATTATATTATTATAATTTCAAATATTATAAATAGAAATTAAAAAAAAATTAATTATTTTTATAAATTTCATAAAAAAAAAAATAATAATAAATAGTAATAATAACAATTATTAATATTAGCATTTGAAATTAGGATGAATTAACGACAAAATCAACATTACATTTAAAATTATATTTCAATCATCAATAAAATATGTTTTTGAAATGTTATTGCTCAATTATCAGAATTAATTTCTATAGCTATAATTATTTGGATTTAACTTTAAAAAATTTCTATTCTAAATCATTTCTCCTTTTAATTAAAATTATCATGATAAATTTGATAAATATCTAATGTGAAAATTAATTAAATCCATTATTATTTTTAGGTAAATCAATGATATATAATATTTATTTTTGAATCTATTTTTATGTAAAAGCCATTGAGAATTTTTATTTTTATTTTTATTCTATTTTCAATCTTTACTTAATTGCTTTTCTTGTTTTGTTTTTTTTTTGTTATGTTTAATTTTTTTTCTCTCTTTAAATCTTCCTTTAAGATTTTTCCAAAAAAAAAAAAAAAATCAAAAGAAATTACTTTTTCAAAGTAAAATATAATTATAAAAGTTTATTAAAAAATTATCAGATGATACTTTAATTATATTTATGTTTACGAATGTTTATATATTTAGAATGAACGAGTTAGGAATAGGAAATTAATTTTCAAATAATTCTTCTCTACTCAGAAAAACGAAAAAGTTAATTTTTTATTCAAAGAAATATAAAAGAAAATCATTCATTAAAAAAATACACAATGAAAAAATAGAAAGCATATATTAAAATAAAATGTAAATTTAATAAGTTTTTCCATTATAAACTGTAAATATATTACAATTGAATGGTAATGGGTTGAAATTTTTTTTAAAAATTAAAAATTTAATGAAAATAATTTAAATTTAAATTCTTGGTATGATTGTCTACTTTAAAGTGGTCTTTCATATTCAATTAGAAATTTAACTTTATTTTGTTGACTGAATTTTGAAGAAAAATATATTCGTAAATAATTTTAAACAATGAATTTTAGATTATATGAATATGCACATCAACAATCATAACTATTTATTAAAATACTAGGTAAAATAATATAAAAAAAAATTTGATTTAGAGATGAATGAAGATGATAATGAATTTAAAATAAATGAAAGTCGAAGAAATAAATAATTGATGAAAACATTTCAAAGAAGAAAAACACTTTTTTTAGAGAAAGCTACTAAAAACTTTATTCAACTTGATAGGCAAGAACAAAAGAGATTGTAGGACACCATCGATCAATGGGCCTTGAAGAATGACATGAACTAAGTAAGTAACTATGTATTATTGTTTTTGTTTTCTAGTGGACTAATCAAAGTTCATAAATTATCTAAAAACTCTACATATTATTAATGAAAGAATGAAACAAAATTTTAAAAAAAGAACAATTGAAAAATTTCTATTTTATATAAACAGAGAATTGTCATTTAACAATAAAAATATTTATTTATTTATTATTAATATATGAACGAGTAAATATATTTTGAGATTTCGTTAAGAAATAAAAGAAAAAACAAATAATTTACAATATTAATAAATTCAAAGTATAATAATTATTCCAATGTAGGTGTGAATTATGGATAATAATTTTATTCTTAATTCATTTCATTCAGATAAAATAATTCCATAATATTTGACATCATTTTATTAATATCCCTAATAGAAAAGAAGTGAATTTTCATTTTGTTAAAATCCCCATAAATAATCTATAATTTGTTATGCAAGCATACATATCATTTCATCCTTTTATTATATCGATTGAAAATAATCTGATTAAGTTAAGTCTAATATCAAAAAAGAAAAATACCTAGAGATAAATCACATTGAAATGAAATATTTAACTGTGGGTTTACGAGAAAAAAATGTTCTTTTCTACATCTCTAAATCTAATTGTTTTTTTTTTGGTCAAGTTATTATTATATTATAAGTTATTATATTACTTAAATTATATAACTAAGTATTATACAATATATAATTATTAGTATATTAAATAATATACTAATAATTATATGTTTAATAATGTTTAGTATGTTTATGTTTAGTGTTTATAATGTTTACTAATTGTTTACAAAAACGGAAGCTTCAGGGATTTGGATAAATCTTTATCAGTGGATTCCTTTTTTAATTACAAGTGACTATAAATTATCATCACTTATAGTTTCCGAGATAAAAATTATTAAAATTTGAATATAAATCCATTGAGATTCAATTTAGCTACCATATTTATGATTTTTTCATTTGGTCAGTCGCTAATTATACTATTATACAATATATAAACAATTAGATTTAGAGATGTAGGAAAATTATTTAATTAATTAATTTTTTAATTTGCATATATCCAAACAGAACTGAAAAAAACCCGAAAATTAGCGACTGGCCAATTTCTATTCGGTTTGGACATAGGAAAATTAAAAAATTAATTAAATAAATAATTTTCTTATATCTAAACCGAATAGAAAAAACCGAAAATGAGTGAAATAGTGAATAATTAGTGAATTAGTTAAAACATTAATAAATGGCTGCTCATTTGGACGTTCATAAGTAGTTTATCTGTCAAACTTTAATAATTTTTATCTCGGAAATTAGAAGCGTCCGAGAAATATTGCATAAGGAAAATTTCTTTGAAATTAAAAAAGGAATCCGCTGGTAAAGTTTTATCTAAATCCCTGAAGCTTCCGTTTTTGTAAACAATTATCATTATATGTTTAATAATTAATATATAATTATTATTATAAAACTAAATTGTATAACTTAAATGATTAATTTTTAGTTAAATTTAGAAAATAATTTCATAAATTAACAACAAAAAATCAAACTTAAGAATAAAAATTATTTTATTATTATTTGTAATAAGAAAAAAAAGTTGGCAACCATACTAGAGGAACCAAAATTTCTAATTTATTCCAAAACAAAAGTAGGATAAATTCATATTTACAAAATTTGAATAAACAAATAGAAATAAAGTTTGCAAAGCTCGCGCGAATAGGAAAATATAAAATTAATAGTAAAACCATTGATTTATATAATAAATAGCAAAAGTAAAAAAAAAACGTCTTGGGAATTGATCACGTGATTTATAAAACACGCAAACCGATTATAGAATAAAAGTAAAGATATATCTATAATTTAAAATAATAAATAAATTGATTCAATTAATTGTAATTTTATTAAACCTTAATGGTATCATTTACTTTCGATTATGGCGAGCTAACACGAAATTTTTAAAAATGAGAAGAAAATTTTCTTTCATCCTTAATAAATATTATATGGAATAATTTTCTAATTAACTTTCTTAGTTAGAAATGAAATTAAAAAACTTCATGAAAAGATCAATAAAAACTTCATTGTCTGAATATTAACATGATTTTTTTTTAAAGAGACTAACGTCTTAATTATAAATTCGTGAGTGATTTTCATCCCAGATGGTTGATCTATTTGCAATTGGCTTCTCTACTAAAAAAGAAAGTTAAAAGAATTTAAATTCCAGCCAATTCGTAGTGAATATTCCAGCTGATTGAGTGGTAAGCGAGGAGCTCGAATAATAATCGAATGGGAGGTTGGTTTCAATTCCATTAATCCATTAAAGTCTGACGTGGTTGGCGCATTTACCAAACCCAAACTGGATTCAAACCCTCCTATCCAAAGGACAGATTTTAACAGTATTCGATTTTCGGATATTACTAATCCCATTACTCTATTCTATATTTTCATAAAATATAGATTGATTTCAAATTAATTAATAGAAAACAACGAATAAAAGGGATCTTTAAAGAATTATTTGAAAAAAAAAATAGTTTCGCATAAATAAATTTCAATTGAATAAAAAAAAAATAGTAATTTCAACAAATATATAATACAAATAAAAAATAAGTTGACCTGTGGCTAGGTCCGAACCGACCGACGGTTTGAAATAAATTAATTTCCAGCTACAGAAACAATTTCAAATAATTTTAATATATCTATTAATGTAATAAAAAACAGATAGGCATATAACATAAATATTTTTAATTTTATTTTATTTGTATATATATGTAAGACCAGGCTGTGACGTCATGAATGGGTGGATGACGTCATATAATTTTAATTAAGAAAAAACTAATAAAGATGATTTTTCTCGAGTATAAAACCAATGCAAAGTGAATGATTCGTGATGATATGTAAAAAATCTCCTCATGTGAAATTTGGTGTGAAAATAACCCTTCCCTTTCTATCGTCGATCGCTAATACTACCACTTCCGGTTTCCGGATTTGCACCAAAAGTTGATCAATTCATCCCACTGATGCATTAAGTAAATATACCAAATTTCATCAAAATCCGTTGAGCCGTTCAGGCTGTACACATCTATACGGACGGACGCACAGACATACTTTTTTTCTGTTAAGAAAATGCATGATTCGTGGAGATATGTAAAAATCTCCACATGTGAAATTTGGTGTGAAAACAATACCTCCCTTACTGTCGTCGGTCGGTAATTATATTCCTAATACTTGCTAGGTTCGTTAATGTAAATAATTAATAAACTTATGTATCTAAGCATAATATATGTATAGATATGTATTTTAGATACACATTACATAATATAAATATTATTTAAAGTTACATTACCCAACTGTTGAAATGTTGATTGACCAAATAGAATATCCAAACTATAGGTTTATTTGACTTTCTACTTTGGGTTAATTAAATTTTTGTGATATTAAATGAAATATCATTATTTTCACTTTTGTTATAATCTATACATTACATACCTGCCTTATACCTTCTAGCTCTTCCTTCCTCACTCTTAAAATAATAACCATAATATATATTATATAGGATGACAATTTTAACATTTTCAGATATAGAGTGGATGGAAATACATATTTTGAAATTAAGGATTTAAAATATTTTAAAGTTTTGATTCCAAATTCAAAATTAGTATAATAAAGGCTTTCCTAATAATATTCAAATATTTATTTAAACGCTTACTATTGGCATAACTCAATCTTATTATTTTTTTTAATTGTTTTTTTTTTCTAAAAAATTATACTCTTGATTAATGATTTTGGAAGAAAATTTTTTTTATGTATTAATCATCTTTATTTTTAAAAAGTATATACAATTTTAGATTAAATTTATAGGTAGATTTATTCAATTTTTAAAATATTTTCAAACCTTTCTTGAAATTAGAATACTTTTTTTACTAAAAATCATCGATTTATCAAATTTTTTTAATATCTAATTCATCATTGATTGGTTCATAATTTTGATATAAAGTCTATTTTATGTTTAAAATATGCAAAAAAATATTTTTAATCATAACTATATGTTTTATTTTAATGAAAAAATAAATTCATTATTATATGTAAAATGTTTATTTTTCATTTTTTTTTTTCTATTTCTATCCTAATCTTTTCTATTGTACTACTAATGAATCGATAACTTTGGATCATAGTGATATTGAAAGAGATTGAAAAATTTTGTTTGTTTTCTATGTTAAATTACTTCAAATAAAAGTATTAAAGGAATATATTTTAATATACAACTATTTATTAAATTTTGAAATCTAAAAGAAAGAATTGTCGAACTTTACCTCTTGCTGTCTTGAGGACTACTTGAGCTGGTGTACTGTAGCCAATACTATTATGTGCTCGTATCTCAACTCGATAATGAGTATCAGAATCCAAATCGCGTAACTCTTGTCCAGTATGTTCAGTTGATTTAAAAGTCAAAGTATTACATCCCGATTCTAATTCAATCCAAGAACCTTCACTAGAGCGTTGAACCTATACAATAATTCAAAAATTGAAGATAAAAATATATTTATAAATAAAAAAAAACTTGTATTAATAAAATACGGACCCGGCAAAATTTGAGTTCATAACGGTCAATAGGTTCTCCATTATCAGCAGGTGCATTCCAACTTAATTGAAGTCGATCAGAATAGGGTGAGACAGTGACTTCTGTTGGATCAGTGAGACGACCACGGAGGATAACTGGTTCTTCTGGATTTGATCGTTTTGGCATTGTTCTTTGGACATCGGCAGCCCAATCAGAATAACCAACATCGTTCTGGCCAGCAAATCGGAATACGTACGTTTTCTGAGGTTCCAACCCTTCCAAAATATATGGGGAATCTAAAAAAAAAGAAAAAAAAAACAGAATAACCAATTTTTATTAAAATCATAATAATAAATTCAATAGAATATTGAGAGATATGGGCGTAATTTACATACTGCACTTTCAGATATTTTAATCATCATTATAAATTATAATATGTATTTCTAGTCTATTTAGAGCAGAGGTCGCCAAAGTGGTCTATATAGACCCCCAGGAGTCTATTTAACAAAAGCGAGGGTCGTTCTGAACCAGGGGTAGAATAAATATTAAGGTATTTAAATTTCAACATTAATATATTTTTCATCAAACTATTGTTACACAATGTACTATTATTTTAATAAATGTTTAAAATCATAAAGTAAATGTACAAACACAGAATCTAATAGAATGCTATTTTAATTAACAGAAAATTGCTTTTATTTCGAAAAATTATATAGGGGTCGATGATAAAAAAAAGTTTGGCGACCCATAATTAAGAGGAATTTTTAAGAAATATTTCAAAATAAAATTAACCTTTTTTAACAATTAAACAAAAAAATCAAGAAAGAATAAAAGTAGTAGGGTAAACGTACCATTTGATTGATTTTTTTATCAAAATAAGCTTTTTAAATTCAAATTAAGCACGAGGTATCGATAAATATCAAAAAGAGCCTCTGGGTTGCTTGACAATGAAACAGAAAAATAAAGAGCTTATTTTGATTAAATATCTATCAAATGGTCAATTATTTGAACAGTGGTCAACTTCTGGTGCGTATACCCTATAAAATATTATTATTTTTTCAATTATACATATATATTACTAGTATCTATGAGATGAATGTTATCTTACCGATTGTCCATGTTTTATTCTTTGCGTCATTCCATGATTTGGCTTCTTCCCGATATTGTACAGCATAAGCACGTAAAGGCATTCCACCAGTTTCCGCTGGACCAATAAAGCCAAACGTAATAGTAGTCGCTATAAAATATTAAGAAAAAAAGAAAAAATTAAACAAAAGTATTATTATTATTATTATTGTTTTTTTTTAGATATAATTGAATTTTGTACCTGTAACGAAGTTCATTTTCGCCTGAAGAACATTTCCGGGCCGTGAAGCTTTCTTTAATTCGATTGCGTGTTCAGCGGAGCCGTGTTTGTTTGTGGCCTTACAAATGTAACGTGCATAATAACGGTAATCGGTGGGGGTAATCTAAAAAAACATCAAAAGAAAACATATTTAAACATACTTTCGAAGAAGCATCTTTCAAAAACAATATAAAACAAAAAAAATATATTTACTATTAAAAATATTTAAATTAAAACAAATAAAAAAGATTTTAAGGCAAAGTTTATTGTAAAAAAAAAAAAAATTATTTCTCAAATTCCACTTATCAATAGGAATAAATATATAAATTACTTATCAAAGAAGTGAAAATCAGGAAATCTTTAGTTGTCATTTTATTTCTTTGATGAAAGCGTACTATGAATATTAATAATATGAAACATTATTTACTTTTGGATGAAAGAAAAAAAAAAAAAATTGGAGTATGCTAATTTAGAAACTTTTGCAATTCTACCCTCCTCTAACCATTCCACTCAATATTTACTGAGGGCACCCCACTTAAAGAAAAGAAAGTTTTATAGAAAAAAAGTAGCTAATTAAGAGTTCTGGAAAACAGTACCAATAAAAATTATAGTCTAATATTTGAAAAAGATATCTTTTTAAATAAGATTTTTATCTTATAATGGTAAAATTCAGTTTTAGAAAGCTTAAGAGAATTTAATTATAATGCTAGAGAGAGAGAGAGAGAGAGAGAGAGATGAAAAGTATTTCTCTTTTAAAAGATAGAAATGACAACGGTTTAACTGATTTGGCTGTTACGTTAATACTTTTAATCGAATAACTTAACTGTTATACTAATAAGTGTTTCGAGAGATAGGGCAAAGATTAAACTAACCCATTTAATGATTAAATCACAATACACACTAGATTTCAGACACTGTCATAATAAAAGATTGTATTTAATAATTGAAATCTATTCATGTGAGAAAGGTGTTATTCTAGGAAAGAGAGGGAAAAGGGACGAAGATTCAAGTCCCCATTGAGACTTTCAATTTACACATAATACCTATATGAAAAATAAAAAAAAAATTATAAAATATTTTTTTTTTCGTTGTAAAGAAATTATATAAAATAATCATATAAAACTAACATTAAATTTTAAATATTATACTTAATTACAAAAAATCTTAAATATTTAATTAAATAAGTTTTAAGATTGAAGGGTTGGTTATACTTATACATTCATATTTTTAAAATATTTTAAAAATTTGGAAACACTAAAGGACAAATCACATAATATTATAATATGTTAAAATTAATAATATTTTAATTGTTTCATTTAAAAATAAAAAAAACTATATTAATTTAAAATTTCATTTTAAAAAATTATATTAATTTAAAATTTCATTTTAAAAAATTATATTAATTTAAAAATATATTTTTAAAAAATTCTCTGAAATTTGAAAAATATATGTAATATTGAAATATATTGTTTAATATTTCCTGAAAAGCTAATATATTGAAGAGTCGATTTATTCAGATAAAATGTAATATTTAATTATTTTAATTCAATTAGGGTAGTTGAATTATAAATGATAGCCCCGAATTATGAATGATACCCAAAACATAAAAGAGCCCGAGCAGTATCCAAATTAAGTTGACATCCTCAAAGCCTCAGAACTGCTGAATTACAAGGGCACACCACCGTTCTCAGTCCATATTTAATTATTTAAATTACATAGATCTCAATATTTTATTAATTTCTCCTAAAATTTGCATACCAGAATAATTTAATATTAAGAATATAATAATAGTTCTTCTTAAGTATTATACTGTACTGTATTGATATTTTTATCATATACTTTATCTCTTTTTCCCAGAATATTTATTATAAATTCAATTTTTAATTATTATTAGAAATAAACTAAAAAATTAGAAAAAATATTATATCATGATGCTTTAATAAATGATTCTTGAAAAAAAATTTTACAATAGTAGTTTTTAATAGTCAATTCTATATCTATCTATCTATCTATATATCTATATATACGAGGTGTGTCTAAAAAGTTCGGTGAATAAAAACATGAAAAGAGAATGTTAATTGTAAATACGTTTATTAACTTTCAAAATACTCTCCATTAGTCACAACAAACTTCTGACAACGTTCGTATATCGTTTGAAAACTGTTGGAGAAGTCTTGATGTGGAATCGTTCTCAGAATAGCCGTCACAACGTTCAGGCCGGCAATCCACAAGCAGGATACCAGAAAACACTACTTATTGTGTCTTTGCTAATACTCAATTCTTCGGCTATTAGTCGTAGATCAGAGGTTCTTAAACTTATGTACTCCGCGGACCCCCACTTGGAGAAATTTTTTTTGACGGACCCCATCCCAACTTTAGGTACTTTACGTCATTTTATTAGTTAATTTCTGGCTTACGATCTCATAAGAACAAGGATATATGTTGAATATTTCTAACAGTGATTGGTGAATAACGATTTTTTTGCATATTGTAGAACACATTTTATTAGAAATTATAATATTGAAGAAAGAAAATTCAGCTAAATATGAAGATGGAAACGGTAGCAATAGTTTTCTTGCACATTTCGTTGAATTTTGGTATTTGATCTCTGTTTCCTCACAAAGCCATGCCATCGCTCCTTTTATATTAAATAAAGTTTTAACTGACTCATCATTTTCTCGTGCACCTGTACGATGGCTTTGCGGACCCCCAGTAAAGTCTTCGCGGACCCCCAGGGGTCCGCGGACCACAGTTTAAGAACCTCTGTCGTAGATCTTTTGTTAGCATCTCTCGTACACGTTCAGTGTTTTCTGGTGTCCTGCTTGTGAATTGCCGGCCTGAACGTTGTGACAGTTATTCAGAGAACGATTCCTCATCAAGACTTCTCCAACAGTTTTCAAACGTATTTACAATTAACATTCTCTTTTTATGTTTTTATCTTACCATTCACAGAACTTTTTAGACACACCTCGTATATATATAAAAATATATAAATCAAAATTAAAATATTAATGATCATTAAAATCATTAAAAAATATATGATTTGCAATAATATTTTTCTTAATAAATGTAAATATATTACTTTGTTTTTTTTTATTATTATTATTCATTCACCCATATCAAAATGATTCAATGAAGCAAAATTTCAAAAAAAAAAAGTAATAGAATTAAATTCCAATGTCCATTGCACATTTATCTGTGTAAATATTAGCTTGTCCTATTGGTATTAGTTGGAAAGAGTTATTTTGAAAAGTAAATAACAATTTTTGAGTCAATGAAATTAATAGATGAAAAAATGGTTGATGCTAATAATGAAAATAAAAAAAAAGAGAAAATTTACTATACACCTTTCCATTGTATTAATTAAGATGAGATTGCGGTGCTTAATTCCTTTATTATTCTTAAAGGGAATTTATTATCTGAGCTTTACTTAAATCTTATAAATGTGTGGAGAAGAGAGAATCTAATAATTTTTACAACCACAGAGACTACATTTACACAATTATATTAATAAAGATTTAACTACACATTAATGGTAAAATTTTTGTTTAATATGAATATCATAATAGAATGGGGTTTTATTTAATATTAATAGAAATAAATTATACGATCGTTTTTGCGGAAAATCTCTTTATATGAGATTAGCTTAAATGTTTAAAATTCTACTATTGAGCTAATAATAAATTTAAAATATCTTTTTTTTAATTGTATTAAGTTTTAAGTATATTCAAAACATTTATTTTATTTGATAAAAATATTTAATAATATTGATTAATATTAATTTCGTTAGAAGATTGTTGAGGTTAGTACCTTCGTCTCCAAATTACAAATCTAAGTATTGTAATATCATTTGAGCTACGCCTGAATAAATAAAAAAATGTTATATTTAAATTAGGTATTGTACAGTTATGGTGAAGCAAAATATTTACAATAGTTTGATTATAAAAGTGATTTTTCAAATTAATTTTTTTTTTTTCAAAAATGACTTGTAATTTCGTTAAAAAAATTTTAAAAATATTTGTTATAATTTATTTATAGGTACATCCGTAAAAAATTATAATGTAACAAAAAGTATCTTCTTAAAATTCAATAACAAGAATTGTCCATTTGTTTTTTGAGTTTTCAAAAAAATCACATATTTTTAATTAAATTATTTATTTTATTTTATTTTATTTATTTCAAATTAATTATGTACTTATGTAATTTACAAAAAAAACAAAACAATTTATTATTGAATATTATAAATGAAGGAAGAGAGATGCGGTTTATTTATCAATATTAATTTTATTTAATCAGTCCATAGAAATCCAATTTATTGAAGTTGGAATGTCTTCAGTATATTCATTTTTCTTAAGTTAATTTCTCGCTAGTTTGAGTTATTTCATCTAAAATATTTTAACGTCAAGATCGAAATGAGTGAAATATGAACAAAAGTGCAGGTAATCCCATTCATCATTAAATATTGTAGTTGACAAAACTTTGTTATGAACTAAACTTCTCAGTAAGTCTCAATTTAAATTTAGTTAATTTTAAACTAAATAAAGAACAAAATTTTGTTCCTAGAAAATAATTAAATTGTCAAAAGTTTATATGATTATTTATATCCAATATTAACATGTAAATATGTGCAATCCACTCAACTAATTGTTTGTTAAGATCAAAAATGTAATTCTTACAAATTAATTTTAGAAATAGACATTAAACTATGTACTAGATTTTACTTTTTTTAAATTTGATATTTGTTTTAAATATTATTTAAATATTATAATGAGATTGTTATATAAAAGGTGAATTTTCGATCCCGAAACACTCACACCTTTTCAGTCTGCAACGTTTAAAACGCTCTTGTTGTGGCTGTCATTTACATCTGTTTAACTCGAAGTTAATTTCAAATTTAATAACAATAAAACAATACCGATAAATGAAAATTTCAACTTTAATATACTATTTTTAATTAGATAAAATTCATAAATTAATTTAATAAAAATATTAAATTTATTTTAAATATATGATGAACGTGGATAAGAAAATAAACAACTGTAAATGAGAAGTTGTGGTAAATTAAAGTACAATAATCTCTCCCTACGTTGTGTACTATAATAGGGAAATTTATTAAGAACTATTAAAAAGGGTTTCCCGAAATTATATAGTAATAAGGTATTAAAAATACGATACTATTTCAAATTGAATGATTAAATTAACAAAATATTGATGTTTTTATTATAATATTATGTAATGTTTATTTACATCTATCTGTCTATATGTGTGGCTCTCTAGAACTCGAAAGTTCTTGACTGCAGCAACAACATTTCCCCAAATATCCCATTCTATAAGCTACACCCCTCAACTTCTATTTTCTCAAAACTCTTCTTCAATCCTCCAATCTTCTCTTTCCTCTCCCATTCTTGCCACGTGTCCTGCCTATTACAACCTTCTCGATTTTATTACTCTATGCCTATAGAGATTTAATTGGAAACATTTAATATGAAATTTGAGAAATTATTAAACAAAAAATTAGATAAAAGTCATAATAATATCGAAAACCAACAGTAAATACCAACAGGTAAAAAAAAATACAAATGAATGAATGAATGACTTACCATTAGAATACTTTTCGGACCCTCGATAATTTCTCTAATGGGCGTATCCTTGGTGTAACGAATTTCGTAGTTGTTCAATTTCCATGTATATGTGGCATTTGGAATGGCTTCAGCAAGACAGGTTAAGTTCACAGTATTGTGATCCCATGTCCAAACATCCAAATTGGGTGCTGCAGCAAACGAAGGCTTAAATTCCACTGTAAGATGGCCGTTCTTTTTAGCTATGCCACCCTGGAAAAAAGAATTTATAACTATTATTAGAAAAAAAAAATATCTAGTAAAATATCAATTATTACTAATAAAATAAACGGAGTAACATAGTCTTGATTTAAAATAAAATTAATATTTTAATTCAAAAATAATTTAAAATAAAGTAAAATTAGCTGGTCCTTGTTGGTAATTAGTACTATAGTCCTGCTAATAGTGTCTTTATAACACTTTGCATCTAGTTAGGGGGCTTTCAATGTAATATAAAATATTTTATTGAAAATCTTTATGTTATAGCTTTATAATGTATTATATTTATGTTGTTTAAAGCAGGTCATTAAAAACTTAATTTTTTCATTCTTTTTAATTGAACCAGTAAATTAATAGTATACTATATTGTATATAAAATAATGGGATACTATTATTTTATAATTTTTTTTAAATGTTAGATAATAATTGAAAATGATTCATAATGAAAAAAAAATAAGGAAATTTAATAAAATTACCTAAGGATTTTTCTCAAGATAAAATTAAACTTAAAAAAATAAACATTTAATAAAGTTACTTTAAATTTAAACACTCGGTTAAGTTACCAAATGGTTTATTTGTTTGCAGATTTCGCTATAACTATTAGAGGTTGTATGTATCACCCTCACCCTTTAGAAGGGACTTATAAGTTAGCACGACTCCTGCCCCAAGCATACATCCTTATTATTAAGATACCAAGTTGAGGCACCTAAATTACAAAATCTGGAGAGAACACTTCACCTTCTTAAAAAATTAAATAAAATTAAATTTACGATTATTATACTGATAAGTAATTTGTCTAAAATATTCTGTTTTTCAAAAAATAATATTTTATTCTATTCTTTACTGTGTGATTCTCAAGATCTTAGCCTATTTTAGTCAGTTTAAACATTAATATTTATATTATAAATTTTTGTTAAATTAAAGAGATAGTATTATCTTATTCTTATCACAAAACTAAGAACTTGATATTTTTTTTATAAAATTAACATAGAATATTATTAAATTAAATGTTTTAAAGTAGCCAACCTCACAAATAAATAGAAACAGACAAAAGGATTCTCCAGGTAATGAAACGTAAAGCTATGTAAATTTTTTTAAAATTATAAGTAATGTACAGACAAACCCGTTTTTATATCTCGTCAATATACAAGGGCAGGTCAATAAGCCCGTGACTTTTTTAATAAAAGTTTTTTAGATAAAAAAATATTTTATTACTATCTCGCCAGAATTTAATTTAATTTAATTTAAATATAATATATTATGTTATTTAATCCAAATAAAATTGCGAGATAGTCGAGTGGAGATACTCTACTAGATAATTTTTCAACGTAGACTTCTTTGTCCTTCGTCCAACGTTTCTTCAATATTTTTATTCCTTCCAAAAAATAAGATTTGTCGAGGACATAAAAATATATTTGTTTGTGAAATGATTTCATCGTTGGGATCAAATCTCTTTCTTCCGAGATATTGCTTCAGGTTTGGAAACAAGAAATAGTCACTCGGAGCTAAATCCGGAGAATAGGGCGGATAACGGAGCATTTCGTATTCCAATTCATGGATTTTCATAGAAATTAACTTTTTCCCAATTTCTTCTCCTATCACAAATGTAATCATTTAAAAAGTCACGGACTTATTGACCTCTCCTCGTATATTATTCAACAATTATAGTGTTATATAAGATTCCGGTCACTTCCACTTGTGGTCTACAGTAGTTATTAGCGCCAATTATAGATATTTAGTTGGTATTAATTGGCAACAAAAAAATATTTTTTAATTTTGAGTTTTAATATAAAATAGCATTCAATAACGAGTTTCTTTTTAAATATTTATTCTATCAATCTTACTCAGAATAAAAAAGAAAAAAGATAAGGCAATTTCTAGATCTTATGATGATAATTTATGAGAGAAAGAGCACAGGAAAATGTCAATAAACTCGTCGAGATAAACGGTGGCGAGTATTTTTTTTCTTTCTCACACCGTTTAGGATTTGAAGAGGGCGGCATCCATTTTGTCAAACCAATCCATCACACAATGAAAGACCAGCAGATGGCCAGTCACCACCTACGTTTAGTATATATTTTTTTACATTCCACTTTATTCTGGTGACATTTAATCGATCATTATTGATATAATATAACATTATTTTATTTTCTATTCTTATTAATAAATTATATATATATAAATCCATCATCAATCATGATGTGTATTTTTTTCTCTAGTTTAGGGGTACAAGTGAATTTCATAGTTATTTTTTAATCTTTCCTTGATGAACTCCCAGAGAATGGGACGAGACAATAATTCCTTGAATGGGACAGTGGAAAAACTCCCTCTTTATCGACATGTGGAACGTAACATGAATTCGCAAACGTTTGAAAAGAATGCAAGGGAGAGGCGTACCAGGAGAGACAAGGGTCCGAACGGGTTAGAAACCCACCCAAATGCTGTACTGCGGAAGATGTTCTGTCCAAGGATGAATTTTTTAATGGTTTTTGTATAGAACAGAGGAGAGCATGATATGTTACCAGAGTCAATTTCATTTCGAATAATTTTTTTTATTCACTCTGTTTCTACAAAATGGAATTAATTTACTTGAAGTTTGATGGAAAGAAAGGGTGAGTAAATGAGATTTCTATATATATATATATATATATAAATATATATATATATACTCTATTTTTACCGACCGACGATAGTAAGGGAGGTATTGTTTTCACAACAAATTTCACATGTGGAGATTTTTACATATCTCCAGGAATCATGCATTTTCTTAACAGAAAAAAGTATTTTTAGCATGATGTCTGTCCGACCGTCCGTCCGTATAGATGTGTACAGCCTGAACGGCTCAACCGATTTTGATGAAATTTGGTATATTTACTTAATGCATCAGTGGGATGAATTGATCAACTTTTGGTGTATATCCGGAAACCGAAAGTGGTAGTATTAGCGATCGACGATAGGAAGGGAAGGGTTATTTTCACACCAAATTTCACATGAGGAGATTTTTTTATATATCATCACGAATCATGCACTTTGTATTGGTTTTATCCTCGAGAAAAATCATATTTATTAGTTTTTTCTTGATTTAAAATTATATGACGTCATCCAGCCATTCATGACGTCACAGCCTGGTCTTACATATATATATTACAAATAAAATAAAATTAAAAATATTTATGTTATGTCCATATCTGTTTTTTTATTACATTAATAGATATATTAAAATTATTGGAAATTGTTTCTGTAGCTGGAAATTAATTTACTTCAAACCGCCGGTCGGTTCGGACCTGGCCACAGGTCAACTTATTAATTGATTAATACAATACATAAAAAACGGAGAATAGCAATACTACAAGAAAATGAAGAAATTCATTATTAAATGTATGAAACTTTATTTCAATAATAACGATTTTAATAATACAAATCTTTTTCTTTTTTTTTTAAAAAAATGATTTTAAATAATTTCTATTTGAATTATAATATAATAAATAATAAAATATAAAGATAAATATAATAAATGAAAAAGTGTCAAATCTAAATTATTATTCATAAAACAAAAAAAAAAAAAATAAAATAATAATAACTTGGTCATAATTTTCAATCGAAATTTAATATGATGGCTAATGGCTGAAATCCATTGATAAATAAATAAAAATAAATTAAATAAAAACATTAAAAATAATATACTAAACAAATAACCACCCGGGAATAATGATAAAAATTTAAATAGGGCGAGGAAAAAAAAAAATTGAAAAATAGATTGCTCCATTGTGGAAAATAATAAACAAAATATACGTAGATATTATGAATTAAGCTTAATACAATTGACAAAGAATTATTAATAAACTTTCACATTAGTTAAATCGAAGTTATTAAGAATCAGATCTTTAAGTTCTTCTGATAAGCAAGGAAATAGAAAAGAGAATATCACCTGGATTTTTTAATCGAGTGGATTTTTAAAATTTTAATATATATATATATATATATATAAAATTGAACAATTCATTTTAAACTTTATTTTATTGTAAATTGTTAAACGAAGCACATATTATGGCCAGTTTAAAGTTAAATCAAATAACTTTCAATCTAACATTATAAGTAAAGTAAAATAGAAATTCTATTTCTAAATGAATATTTGCAAATCCCTCATGTTTAAATTATCATTCGACATATGACTTTCTTTTTAAAACTTTCATCCTTTACTACAATGTCACCCCGCCTCAATGAGGACAAATAATTTCAAAGGGAAGAGAGGTCATTTAATTTAGAGAAAATAAATTCAAATAATCCGGGGGATTTTTGTAAAATAAAATCGTAAATGTATAAAATTTACTATTGTAAATCTTAATAAGTTTTTATTCATATTTTGATATTATATAAATGAAATGGGATAAGTGGAGTTGAAATTAGTTGTGTGGTAGCAGAGGCGGATTAAACACACACCGGGCGGACCGGGCGGCCGCCCGGGGCCCATCAGCCCGAGGGGCCCACCGAAACCTAAATAAAAATATTTCCTTAAAAAAAAATTTAAAAAAACTGTTGAGTTTATGGATAATCGGAGTTTAAATAAAACAAGTTATTCTTGATACATATCTTTATTCGGTCGTGTTTGAACCCCGACTAACTTAAGAAAAAATAATCAATTTTGGGTCTCGGCGACCACAGTAAAAATGATGTATTTTTTACATAAGTAGTATATATGTAAGTATATAAAACAGCCTAAATTATAATATAAACAAAATTTATCTTTCAATTATAATTGTAAATAACAGAGGGCCGATTTCAATTTTACCGCCCGGGGTCCCCAATCAACTTAATCCGCCACTGTGTGGTAGTGGGGGAAAGCAACTGGAGCATCACTACTTGCACATTTTTGCAATGGATCGTTTGGAGAATTATTAAGAGATATTATTGTTATTATTATTATTATTTGAACGACTCTTTTCATTGATGTATATATAATATATTGGATATTATAAATTTGAATTTGTTGTTGTTGATGGTTTTGTTTTTTGTACTCTCACATTATTTATAATATTTCAAGATGATTAAATATAAAAATATGAAAATTACGAATGAAAAAAAAAGTAAAATGTAGACTAGTAAGTGAAAGTTGTTTGATGCTCACATCCGATTTATCTATCTTCTTGATAACAATTTAAATTGTAAAAAATTTAATAAATATTTTTATTAATGTTTTTTCTTGTAAATAAAATAAATAGAATAAACACAATAAATCGCAACCGGAAAGCAATTAAAAAAAATAAATAAAATAAAATAAAAAAAAAGGAGATTATATTTTATTTAGCCTCTCGGTGGAAAAAAAATGTTGACATGTGAATTTATTTGAGTATTTATTTATATGATTCCCGAAGGGCTTCCATGTCGTCGATGGAGATTTAGGCAATTATGGTTGCACCATTAATATTCATGATACCAATTAGTTTTAGTAACAGTGGAATATTTTCAATTCTTTGCAATAACAAAATAAAATCTAATTATGAATTGGTGAATATATTAAAATACTTTCATTAAAAATTAAAAATTAAAAATTAATCAGAGAATTCAAACATATACATATTCAATTCGAATTATATATATATATATATACACATATGTGACTAAATATAATAATTAAATAGATAATTATAAATTTTGTTTAACTTAATGATTCGCAGAAATGAATGTTTTGTTGATTTTAATGAGAATAATGTAAAATTATATTCTACAATGCTTTGGAAATTAATTAATATAACCGGAAAGGTAAAAATAAAAATAAAAAACAAATGGTATTATTTTTAAATTTAAATTCATTGTTTGAAAATGATTTAAAAATTTTTTTAGGAATGTAAATAATTTATATTTTCTCATTTCTATTATAATAATATTATATATAGATTGATGGAATAAAGAAGGTATCAATTTATACCTTTAACGTAATAAAATTAAAGTTCTTGTTCACATACATCAACCATATTTCTTCATCCGTCCCTATCCTGAGCTATCTCCATTTTAAATTATTTTAAATTACTTAATTTGTTTTTCTTTTGTCTTAATTTCGATTCGTTGAATTTGTAAACGCATCTTTACGATTTTGTTCGGCAAGTTTTCCTAACTAAAATTTTTTGATATCAGATTATAAATGTCATTTCTTTTGAAAAGTTTATATGATTACTTTGAAGTGATATACCAATATTTTTTTAAATCATCGATTTTTCTTTTGAAAAGCAGGGCCTGCGGAAGGCGGTCTGCAAGGTTTAAAATTTACTCTGTGTATTAATTAATATTGATTAAATAACTTAATAATTTATTTATGTGTATTAATTTATAAAAACCACTATTTGATTGGCTTATAATAAAAAGGGCGGCAAAAGTTCTAGGTACGCCATTGTATATCGTCCCCCTATTCGGGGTAGAGGATTTACAGAAAAAGAGTACAACAGAAAATATAAAAAATAAATAAATAAAAAATTAAATAATTTTAAAAATAAATCATTTGAATTTTTATAAACTACTTGGAATATTTTTATCAAATCTATGGAAAAATAATTAACTAAAGACAAAAAAAAAGTTTCATATTAAAAATTGATTGATACTCACTTTGTTGGATGCAATACATTCATAGATGCCATCATCGGCCCGATTTAAATCGTTTATTCTAAGAGAACCGATTGTTTCATGACGTTGCAAATCGGATCTGGTGTCGATTGTTACTCGATCATCGGAAGGTTGAACACCGCTCAAAAACTTATCAGGATTTGTTAATTTTCTAGAAATAAAAAAAAAAACAACAAAATTGATTAAAATTATTTACACACATTCATTGATGTTATAATATATAAATATGTTGTAAAATTACTAGACTTTAAATTTAATCAATGTTATTTAGAGGATATATATTATAAATAATTAATATATTAGTTATATTTATTTAAGCGTGTATTTCCTTGATGATTTCATCTTTACATTAAGTAAACCACCTGAGATATTTCCCAACTCAACTTTAAATGTTTGCCTTCTTTAATTAAATGCATATATGTAGAGTAAAAAAAAAATTGTTAAATAAATGAAATAATGAAAAATAATTCCAATAAACAATACCAAAACCGAAAAAAATAATAAAATAAGTTGACCTGTGGCCAGGTCCGAACCGACCGACTGTTTGAAATAAATTAATTTCCAGCTACAGAAACAATTTCAAATAATTTTAATATATCTATTAATGTAATAAAAAACAGATATGGATATAACATAAATATTTTTAATTTTATTTTATTTATAATATATATGTAAGATCAGACTGTGACGTCATGAATGGCTGGATGACGTCATATAATTTTAAATCAAGAAAAAACTAATAAATATGATTTTTCTCGAGGATAAAACCAATACAAAGTGCATGATTCGTGGTGATATATAAAAAAATCTCCTTTGGTGTGAAAATAACCCTTTCCTTCCTATCGTCGATCGCTAATACTACCACTTCCGGTTTCCGGAATTGCACCAAAAGTTGATCAATTCATCCCACTGATGCATTAAGTAAATATACCAAATTTCATCAAAATCGGTTGAGCCCTTCAGGCTGTACACATCTATACGGACGGACGGACGGACAGACGGACAGACGGACAGACGGACGGACAGACATCATGCTAAAAATACTTTTTTCTGTTTAGAAAATGCATGATTCGTGGAGATATGTAAAAATCTCCACATGTGAAATTTGGTGTGAAAACAATACCTCCCTTACTATCGTCGGTCGGTAAAAAGTAAAACAAATAAATAAATTCTCTAAATAAAAAAAAAAATATAAAATTATTAATTAATTTAATAGATCTAAAAAAAAATTATATTCATCCCATTCATCTGTTTTAAAAGCAGTGAAAAAAAATTCAATGTGTTAAGACCTTATTACGAAGGTAAAGCCATGATCCGATTAAATCATAAACTTTGTTTAATGCCTTTGAATTAATTAGTCACGTAATTGAAGTTTGTCTTAACTTAAAATTCATATTATAATTCTACAATTAAATTATATGAATATGTTAAATGAAATACATAAATATATATTTATATATATTGTAAATTTCATTTACTCATTCGAAATAAATTAGAAAATTGGAAAGCTACTTGAAATAAAAAGTATGAGCCTCCGATCAAGAAAATCAAGATAAAGGTTGACAGAATGCTGTTGTGCTGATCACATAACATCTCTACTCCGCTTAGACTACAACCGACTTGAAAGGGGCTGTACATTTGTAGGATGTACAAAAGAGTTTTTTCTCATAGGTTTAAAGGATCTAAAATTAATTTTTTTATTTCTAAAAATAAAATATAGGTTAACATATTTATTAATTTACAACTCTAGGTGTATTGTATCAAGACTAGTAATGCTGTTATTAATTTATCTAATAGGTAATTGGTTAAATGGATTGTATAGATCAGGGATGGGCAACCTTTTTATAATGCGGGCCAAAATTGAAAACAACCAAACTTAAGCGGGCCATTAACATTGGTTTTGTAAGTAAATGAAAATTATGTTTTCAGAACACGGTGAAGAAAATTTATTATAAAATAACAACAATTGACAAAAAATGATGTTTTTGGTATGTTATTTATTTTAGTAATGAATGTCATTAGAAATAACTCAATATTTTGATAAATATCATTAAAACATTTGAATAAGGGCCGGCCACCATATAAAATTTAAATATGTTCGCGGGCCGAACTTTATGTGCACGCGGGCCGCAGTTGGCCCTCGGGCCGCGGGTTTCCCACCCCTGGTATAGACAATCGAATTTGATACATATTTATGAAATAATATACATATAATACTGCATGTTTACCAAACTTTCATAAGGAAATATTCGATTGTTATTTATAAATCATAAAATCTAAATTTAATTCAAGTCAAATAAAAATAAATTTCATATTATTTTAAATTTTTTAAAAATAATAAATAGAAACGAAATATAAGCAGTATAAGTAGTATTTTTTTAATTTTAAAACATAATTTTATATATTGTTAAAAATTAACATACGAGTATATACTATAAGATGTGGATAATGCACAGGAGGTATATACATAAGTTAATTCTAATATCTATAAAATATTAAAGATCGTAGTTTTATACAAGAAAATGATGTAAGTAAATACATTTATTTATATATTATATGTATTTTTAAAATATATCCCAAATCTATTAATTTATTATCATTAATTATAATCTCAAGTTTTTTTTTTTTAATTTCTAATCCTTACTAAAACTAACCCATTTTAGTTGTATTCAAAAATAATTGAAATTATTATTAATAAGAAATCACAAGCATCATTAAGCATTGTAAATTCATTTCTCATGTGTACCCTTTCACATTAGCAACGGACATTTGTGCTCTTTACCCATGATATATTATTGAAATACCACATCCATTTCAAAGTCAATACATATTTTAAATTCCCAAATTTGTAATCAATATGATATGCAGAGGGAGCTTATGAATCATTCAATCATTTAAAAGTATTGATAAGCATTCATTTTAACTAACAGGGAACAACAATCTAAATTTGGAAGTGAAAAATATTAAGATTAATATGATATATACATTTATTTAACAGATTTGTACAAGAAAATTCAGAAATTATATGAAATATTATAAAATAGTAAATAAATTAATTCTCAATTATAGATTTCAAATTGAAAAAAAAAAAAAACTTAGGTTAAAGTAAGGCCCGATTCACACACAAGTGGCGTATAGCACTGGCGTGGTTCTGGCGTGGAACAGGTTTGTAATGTAATTGCATTAGCTTATGACTCAATACCCACAGATATGGCGTGTTGGAGGCGTGGAAAATGGCACGAAGACCACTCCGCTCCGACTCCACCGGTGGCTCGTAGGGACTGGCACGCCACTTCTAGACCATTTGGAGTGGTCTTCGTGCCATTTTCCACGCCTCCAACACGCCATACGCCATATCTGTGGGTATTGAGTCATAAGCTAATGCAATTACATTAACAAACCTGTTCCACGCCAGAACCACGCCAGTGCGATACGCCACTTGTGTGTGAATCGGGCCTAAAAACAAAGATGCAATTTTTATAATAACCAAAATTCAAACTCTATTGCATTTATGACGGAATTTTGTAAATTTTTGATAACGATAGCAATAACAAATATCAATATGTGGTTTAATTTACAAAAAAATTCCGTTATAAATAAAAACAACCTCCAAAGCTTTAATAATTTAATATCTATTGCATTTCTTTTGCATTAAGAAACTCAAAATGTTTTGGTTGCAGTGACTACATTCCTCCAACCATCTCCATTCAATTCTTATCTTTTTTCAATTCCCTCATATACTTATATATATACACATCTTTGTTTAACCAACCCATTTCATCATTTCCTATAAACAAACCTCTTGTCAATCATCCTTAATCATTCGAACCACGAGTCCTGCTCATCATTAGAAATACGATTTCTGTCATTTCTCTGTAATTTGATTTTATTTTTATTCCAAAATTCTACAAGGTATCCCATTTTAAAATATCCTAAATTTATTTTCGTCCCTTAATGTCATTAATCATATCCCGATAATATGTCAGAATAAAATAATATTATTGAAGATTATCATTTTGATATGTTTCGATAATAATTTTGTTAAAAGCTATCATTTATAGTATAATTACACGAATAAATAGATTATTTATTTATATATTTCATCATTATAAATCTTAAAGTATGTTTATGAATTTGATGATTAAATGGGTGAAATAACTAATTTTAGATTAAATGCATTTATATTAATAATTTGTTATAGATTTTGTATTTGTGAAAATATTTATCAGGAGATAAAGCGAATTCCCCTGTGTAAATTGCAATGTTGTTAAAAAGCCTATTAGAAGCCTAAACACGTTTTCATGTAAACCACAAACCTTTTAACATTAATATGAAATTATATAACATATTCAAATCTACTACACATTTTTTATAAGTTAAAATAAATTGTACTTATATAAATATATAATTAATTAATGATTATTTCTCAATTCATTTATTTCTATTTAAAGTAACATTTTTTACATGTATTGACTAACAATTTTATTTTGAACCTTTTTATATAATAATAATAATATATTTTTTCACATTGACCTAATCTATTTCTACCTCCATCTAAGAAATTGATGAAGGTTTCCTAGCAACAATTCTGAGAAAGTGTAGATAGATTTAAAAAAAAGATCCTCAATCCTGATTCTGATATGAAGGGAGTTTTGGAGAAAGAATACTGTTACCAAAGTAATACTTTTCAAAATGGATCCATCAGAGCCAAAATTAAAAACATAAAATAAATCTTACAACAAAGATAATATAATCCTTTGAGTTGTTTTATATAAAAAAAAATCAAAATTCAAAAAAAAGAAAAACACTTATTTTTATATTTTCCCATTATTATTCCCTATATATATGTAATATACATATAAATAAATGAAAATAATATAATATTTAGACAAAAAGTAAAAAAAAAAATTTTAAATAAACGTGAATCGTTTTCATGAACTAATATTTGAGGTTATCTCGAATTTATTATTATATCGATAAAGAGTTTTTCTAAAATTAAAACGTGATCCCTTGACATTTATATTGTATGATGGTATCCATTCTATTTCATCTGCTTACATATATTTTTAATGGTAAAGAATAGCGAGAGAAAATGGAAGCTTTCATTTTCATTAGAAATATAGAAGATTTGGCTCGAAGGGAAAAATATAATTTGTTTAAAAGTTGTAGAATGTAAATCTACTGAAAGTAATACGATGTGATAAATAATAAAAAAAATGCTATAATGGAGGTCTTATCGATTTTTAGTATTTGAAATAAATTACAATTTACATTCTAATTTTGATCAAATAGAGTTATGAATCCGCAAATATAAATTACAATGAAAAATGAAGTATTCTTTATCCGATTTCATACTGAAAATTTATTACAGAATATGATAAAAAATATAATGTCCTCTTTAAAGATTTATTCAATAGCTGCAAGAGAATTCCGCCTAGATTATAATGCTTGAAAAGTTTTTACACTATTGGTATTTATATACGAGGGTAGGTCAATAAGTCCGTAACTTTTTGAATTTCCTGTCTCTTAAATGAAATGGCATACTGATCCTGTCAGCGGGCAACTATCAGCTGTCTCCTGTCGAAATTTGAACCAGCATGGTTTTTTAGTTTTTGTTTGACATCCTTTAATAGCAGACTACCTCGAGATTTAAGAAGAAAACGAAAAAAGTGAATTTCCATGAAAATCCATGAATTGGGAGACGGATTGTTCCCTCACCCGCCCTATTCTTCGGATTTAGCCCCAGTTGACTATTTCTTGTTTCCAAACCTGAAGAAATGACTCGGCGGAAAGAGATTTGACTCCAACGATGAAATCAACTCACTAACAGAGCTATTTTTATGTCCTCGAAAATCTTAATTTTTGGAAGGGATAAAGAATTCTAAGAATCGTTGGTCGAAGTGTATAGAGCTCAAAGGAGTCTACGATGAAAAATAAAATAATTTTTTTATTCAAAAATCAGTATTTCATTCAAAAAGTCATGGACTTATTGACCTGTCCTCGTAAATTAGATACAATACTGAGTCTTTCGGTAGGTCGGTAGGTCTAGACTTGGTGATTCTAGAGATAAAAGTATATAGATTTTGATAAAATATTCATTTATTTTACTTTTTAATTACTCATATAAATTAATAATAATAATAAATAATTTTAAAATTCCAGAAGTGTTGCTAGTATAAGAATTGATGCATGCAGTATATACATATAAATTTTAAATTAACTTAATGAACTGTTTCCTTTTGTCAGGTATGACTAGAAGAATTAAAACTTCTTAATGACTTTTTTATTTAATTAACGTTCACTCTTAATAGTTATTAAGTAATTAACTTATACTTATAATTACATCAAATTGTTAATAAAGGCATTAGTTGGAGAATAAAAAAAAATTAAGTGAATTATTTGTTATAAAAAAAAAAAATTATATTAAACAAAAGAAATAGATTTATTTTATTGAAATTTGAATTGAATTTTGAATTTGAATTATTATACCTACATTCAAAAATCAATCAAATTATCAGCAAAAAATAACTTAAGAAAATATATACTTGTTTGTTTTTGTTTTTTTTTTTTTATCTTTTCATCTTTCATTTTCATATGATAAATTAAATTCCATTTCATTTATTTATGTCTTTTTATTTGTTATCGATTTCAGGTCTTATCAAATATGAATGAAAATTGTAAATAAATATTTCAATTGTTCGACAGGATGTCTTTAAAACTCCAAACACTCCTATATCATTATAAAATATTATTTTTTGATATCCTATGGGAGTGCCTTGTTGAAGTCGTTTTTATCTTAGGAGTAATGCTTTTAAATTCTTAAAGACAAGAATATTAATTTATTTTTAATGGGTTTTTAGGGGGACCGACCCTTTTGTTGTAACCTCCCCCATCCAAATATATTTGGAGACGTAATGGGGAAGAAACCCTTTCCAAGTTTTTATTTACTTATTTATTTGTTCAATTTATATAGAAAGAATTGTACACTCCCTTTCTACTTATTCAAGGGTTGCGCCTCATTAGGAATCTACTCAGATAGGCAATAATGTCCCCTTATTTTAGTGTACTAAAATTAGAAGAATTTTAACTCACATAAATTCATATATATATATATATATATATAAATCTCTAAAGAAAATATAATAACAAGATTAGAATTAATTTATTAACTAAGCAAAGTTTATTTTAGGAAAAAAAAATAATAAAATGAGTATAAGTATAAGATTATTAAGTAATATTTTTTAAAAAAAGTAACTGCTATGTATTTCCACATTTCTCTCATGTTCTTTTCTACATTGTCCACCCACAGCGTCTTTAGTAACCCAATCGGTCTCTCCACAAGTCTATCATCACCCATTCTTGCTACGTGCTCTGACCATCGCAACTTTTTTGATCCTATTACACTCATCACAGATGCATAGAGATCATGCAATTCCTCGTTATGCAATCCCAGGTGACCTCGTCTTTCTTAAGCTCATAAATTCTGCGAATTAACCTATTTTCTCATCTCCCAGAGTTATAGACCATGCCTCACACCCATATAATATAACCGACAAAATAATTGTTTTATATATTTTAATTTTGATCCTTTGATAATAATTTTGACGAGATAAGCCCATTTACTGTATGATAACAGGCGTACCCGATTGCAACCACGATTTAACTTCTTTTCGAATATTATTACCCTTCGTGTTTATAAAACCTAAGTATTTAAATTTTTCTACATTTTCAAATTCTGTTTTGTGGGATGTTAAGACTTTGTCTGTTAATAATGTTCCCCTCTGTTACTAAATATTTTGTCGCGTAGCACTATTAATTTAAAGCCCCACATCTTTCCCATGATCTTCTATTAGGTTTTCTACTGCATTTTTAATTGAGTTTATCGAGTCTTCTATTATATTTAAATCGTCGCGTAAACTAATACTTTAATTTTTTTGACTAATTGGATTTCGTTCGATATCTCCTCAATTTGTCTAATCACATATTCTAGTGCTAAGTAAAATAAATCGGGGATATTCTTGATTTATTTCATTCCCAATTTCGAAAGATTATGACAAATAATTACCGCATCTTACTATCCTTTACTACCTTCAAGACAAACTTGAATTATACGTACTAATTTTTTCGGAATTGCCAATAAAATTAAAATTTGTAACAGTTTTCCGATTTAGAGTCATATGTTTTGCTATAGTCTACGAATAGTTGATGAACCGAAATAGTAAATTCGCGTTTTATTCTAATATACATATTAATAGACTACAATAATAAATTAGCTGGAGTGTCTCCACTCGACTATCTCGCAATTTGAATTGGATTAAATAACATAATATATTATATTTAAATTAAATTTAATTAATTATAAATTATAAATAATAAATATTAAACCAGCGCATGTTTGACTTTTTATTGATGGCACCATGGCACGTGTTGGCGCGTGAGATTTGCAGTGTTAAAAAATTAATTCTGGTACTTTCAGCAATTCAATCAAGCTGAAATTCTATATATAGCAGTTTTATACAATTATTAATCATGTGAAAAATTATCAAACATATATTTTTATTTTTACGGTCACTTTAGAGGAAAAAAAATCAAAACGTTGTAGGTAATGACCCTCTTCCGGTTGAGCTACATTTCTCAAAAGTTGATAGAAAACTATGAATTTTGAATAATGTCCATGTACCAAATTTCATCATTCTAGCTCAAACCGTTTTTGCGTAATCTTGTCTACATACATACACACACACACACACACAGACATTTTTCTCAACCTTAGTGAAAATGATTCAGGAACCTTCAAAACGTATAAAAACATCAAAATCTCAACATCGAAAATTTTCATGATCGCAATACTATCTCTGGCGAGATAGTAAAAAGTTAAGACAAGCTGCGCCATTTAGATTGAGTTTGACATCAATTAAAAGCAGACAACCTCGTGAATTTTAACGAAAATAGAAAAAAGTAAATTTCAGGTGAAGATTAAGCGTTATTCAAAAAGTCACTGACTGATCTACCCTCGTAATCTCTCTATCTATCTCCCTGGACTTACTGAACTCGAAATGGTTACTTTTCTTCTTCTATCTTTTACATATCTATATATTATCTGTCCAGAAATCGCTATTATTTTCAAAGAATTAATTAATTAAAATAAAAAATCTAAAAATCTTATAAAATTTTTTTTATAGAATTATAATGTTAATATAAATATCGATTTCATGTTCAATTAAATTATTCTAAAGATAAAAGAAGCAAAGCGAGAACTAGTTTAAAATAATTACTTATATTTGATAAAAAAAAAAAAAATTAGTGATTAAGATAGTAGTTATCTACTCATAGTTTAAAATATTATGTAATGTAGTATATGGTTAAGTAATATTTCTAGTTTAAAATGAAACTCTAGAACACCAACCCAAGTATAATAATTTCTTGCTTCATTTCAAATAAATCATCTTTTTAATTAATGTTACTTTATTTTTCTTATCTTTTCCAAACGGATATTATTGTAAACGAAATACATTGCAATGTTGGGAAAAAAAAAACACCAAATCGGAAAGATCTTTAAAATATAAATAATACTTGTACAAAAATATAAATAAATAGAGAAAAAAAATTGTAATTTTATTAAATATATTACTAAAAATAATAATTAATATTAATATATGGAAAAAAAAAATTTGAGTGATGAACATTTAATCGATATTGTCATTTATATAATTAACTAGTAAAAGGGCTGTAAATATTCAGAAAGGTTAATATTAATCACTTTCTAAAGAATCAAAATAGCATGAACGCAAGTAGGTGGATTAGAAAGACAAGAAACTTGACTAATTAACATTTAAACATTTTTCGACAGCTGAATCAAGAAAAGTGACTAAAGAGGTGGGGAAGGGGGATGGGGTTAGTAAGATTGAAACTTCTCTTTCTCCAAAGCCCTCCAACTTATTCTACCTATACTGAAGAAAATTTAATTGATGATATTATCTTCATTCATTAAATAAATTTGATAAAATTAAATTTTTAACTATATTCGACAGTTAAGTTTCAAAAGTTAAATTTTTTATATCGTAACTTAGAATAACTTGAAATGAAATTTTAATGAGAAGAAATAATTATCTAAATATATTTATCTAAAGGTATAAAACTTATATTATAAATTATTATTGTATTTTATTAGAAATGGATTTCATTAATTATATTAAAGTTTGTTTATAACTTTTGAAAATATTTTTGGTAATATTGAATTCATGTTAATGTGTGTGATAAAATCAATTTTTTACATATGAAGTTATTTACGAAAAAATATATTAAAAAAATATTAACAGCAATAAAAAGTTTTTTTCTAACTAATTTTTTATTGGCTATTATTAGTAATGTTATCACAAAAATATTTATCGTAAAAAAATTCATTTATATTATAAATATATTATAATATTTTAAATATTGTGTAAAATAATTTAAATTGATAGAGTTAAATTTCAAACAATAATTGTAAGCAATAAATACTAGTAAATTTGTAAATCTTATTATATTCATATGTTCTAAAGACGAAGTGCTCTTTTTAAGTAATTTTTAATATAAAACTAGAAAATAAACCCGCCGTAACTGGAATTTTTAGGTTATATTTATGGAAGGAACTTGCTATAAAAGGTAAAGGTACCAGTAGTTGACAGTGAACCAGTAGTTGACACTTGTACATTTAATATCGGATAATTAGACTTATATCTGAACAGATATCTGATAAAAAATAAAAAATATCACATTTTTCTCATAAATTTGTCCTTATAGTGTCAACTACTGGTACATTCACCTTATATATTAAAAAAACTATTTTAAAACATTAAATATTCATACCCATTTTTGAAAATTAAATTGAAATTTAAAAATAAATTTAATTTAGACATAATAATATTTTTATTTTTAATATTTCAACATTGTTATTTTTAAACGAGTAATGCCACATGAGGACGAATAGTGACCGTCACTGACTAGTATTATAGATAGTATGCCAAATAGTTAGATTTATTAACCAAGAATATACCTATAAATTTATAATTTATTTAATTAATTATTGTATAAAATAGTGTGAAAAAAAAAATAATAATATATAAAAATCATTAATATATATACATAGTATAAAAATATATAAAATTATTTTTTAGGTTATATTATTATAATAATAAATATACTACTTATTATGGCATTTCCTTGATAAATAAGGTATCCATGAGGATTTCCCTCCTAATAAATTTATACATACTAATTATTCTATATTTCTTATTTTGTAAAATTTCAGATATATTCTGCATTTACCACCTATTGAATGCAGTTCTCTAAGATTTCAGAAATAGTAGGCGAGAGTGGATAGAATTAATAATATCATACTATTATATTTTACTAAACTTATTCTCATAGTTATTAACTAATTACCAATATGTATTTGAGCTAAAACACGTTTAAATGAGATGTGAGATGGTATATAAAAATCATTTTTTATATATTTAAATAATTTAGCAGTGTCGGTAATGGAAATTTGAATTCCATCCTAATGATTAATAATGTATATGTTAATATGGACTCGTTGAAAATGACGAATTACAAATTTATCTTAATGGAGATGTATCGTGTACTTACCGGAAGGTAACGAAAGGTAAAGGGCGACCGGAAGCGCTGCATTCGAGCACAGCTTCAGAGGTGAGTGGTACAGTGATATTCTTGAGAGTGACAATGCGCGGTTTAATCACAACCGCGACTCGCACTGTTGTCTGATTCGTGCCGGCTGCATTTGACGCCTCACACCGGTATTCGCCATCATCCTCTGCTTTCACGCCTAACGAAAACAAAAAAAAAAAAAATAACACCACATTGATTTATCACCGTTTGATGTCTTCAAGAGATGGGGGATTTTCAACCTCCGAGAAAAATTAATTTATTAAATCCATAAATCAACAGATTTAAACTACAAATAATTATGTCCAGGGAGATTTATTTCCAAGAAACATGAGTCGGGATAAATGTTTTTTTAATAGAAATCCATGAAACTTTAAAATAAAAAAAAAAAGATTAGGAATATGCATAAAATTATTTACATAAAAATGGACTAGTGAATTAAAAATTATAAAATAAAATAAAAAAATATCAGAATGTATTATTCATTAAAATATATTAATTATATTAGCTGATAAATTATTATTTTTATTATACTTATATTCATGTATGTATACTCGTATATAAATTAATATTATAACATTTGTAACATTATAACCATGCCATTGTTGGTTCATTTTTAATGAGATTGTATTTTTTGATCTATTATAAATATAAATAAATTTAATTTTATATGCAAAAATTAAATAATAAATTAAGTAACTAACAAAAAATTAAAACTTTTATTTGAACTTTGTTATTTCGAAAAAACAATAAATCCAAATAACTTCGAATAATAAAAAACTTCAAATTATTTAATTTTAAATTTTACTTTAACTATCGTATTTACTATATATATCACTCATATAGCAAATTATTATATTTTTATATAAGAATATATAGCATATATGCTAATACAGTGAATGCTCTATATAAGCAACCTCAAAACAAGCAATTTATTTTTTTAAAGCTAAATATTTGAATTTGTCAGTTGTTCACATCAACATAACCTCAAATTGTAAAAAATTATATTATTTGAATATGTTTGTGTTTTGTACTTCCAGTATTGAAGTTAATTTCTGTTAATTAGAATAGTTACTAGAATTTCTATTTGTTTCTGTTAATTAATTAATTAATATTTTTGTGCTTTTTTTTATCCTACACAAGCAACTTTTCCCAATAAGAAACCTTTTTATTGAAATTGGTTCAAATGAGTTGCTTATATAGTGCGTTCACTGTATAATGACGGTATTCCAATATCCATGTGCATTTTTAAGTTGTAGTTAAAGGTATTTTTATTTTTATTTTTATTTTTTATTTTTTATTTTTTTGGATTACTAATAATAGTTAAGATTTATTAAATATTTTTCTTTAATTATTTTTCTATTAATAAAAAAAAGGTTTAAAAGTTACATTATATAAATAATAGTTAAGTCATAAAAAAAGAGAGAATTCAATATCATCATTTATCTAGTTCTTTTCTCATTAGGTACAATAAAATCTTTTCAACCTTTTTAAAAATTATTACAATTAATTAGAAGATTGTAATTAATTATAATGAATTTTTTTTTAATTAAATTGTGAAAAAAATGATATTCTCTTGATTAATTAAAATATTTTTTATCTCCTTTGACAAAAGTAAATCTAAAAGAGGCGCACATTGTAATATGGTGAGTTAAGGAACTTGAAGTCAAGAGGTCAAATGTCTCAATCAACTTCAAATAATTAAAAATTAGAAATAATAAATAAACAAATAAATCTATATAATAAAAATAACACAATAGAAAGAAATAAATTACAAAAATTTTGTTGAATAATCTACAATCTAAACTATTCTAGTTGAATTTGTATTTAGTTTTCTGACTCCATTAATATAGACAAAAGGGACCGTAATTAGAAAGAGATAGGCTAAGTTTCTGGTATCTCATGAGACTTATGAGAACTAATTTGTGGAAAGGAGTTTCCAATTGTAGAATGTTAATTTGTTGTAAAGAAAATCAATATTAACAAATATATCATTTAAATGAATTAATATATTAATATAATTAAATATCCAAACATAATTCAACAATCAATATATTAAAAGATATATGAATAAAAAAGAAAAGAAATCAAATAAAAGCAACAAGAAATTTTACATAGAAAAGAATAAGAAAAAATAAGACAATAAAGTAAATAGAAAGAAAAAACGAGTGAGAGAAAAAATATGTTAATTCTCTCCCATCCCCCTACCACCACCACAAGGTATTTAAATGGTGTACTTATAAACATTCGGATAAATATTAATATAAAATATCATTGTTTTAGAATTTTAAAATTAATTAAGAAAAGACGAAATAATCAAGAGATAAGAATATAAGTTTATGATTTATTTATTTATTTATTTGTTATATAATTAAATTTACCCTTTTATTAGACAAGTAAAATTAAAATTATTATTCTTTGGAACTCGAAAAACCTGAGCAAACCATTTGTTTCGAAAAGAAATCATTCATCATTTTTATAAGTGTTTAATTTGACTCTTTAAGAACCAATCACTTGAGGCCAGGCAAACAGTAAATTATACAATCATCACTGATTTCATTGTGTCAGACATCAAAATGGCCGGTTGATGACTTAAAAAGCAAGAAACTATTTTTCTTCCTATTTGAATTAGACTAGAATTTAAATAAATCAATAAAATAAAATAAATAATAAGAAAAAAATAACAATCTACATATATATACAATACAAATAAGTATTGATATTGATATATTGATATTACTTATAATTATTAAGGGAATTTTTATTAAAAGACCACATTGTTTGTATAAAATTATATATTAAATTAAAATAATTGTACAACGTTTCGACAATATCACTGCCTATATAAGAGGTGACGTGTCCCATCATGGATCAGTCCGCTTGAATCGGAGCAAGCGTACGGTTACTTGAAAACGACTGCAGAATAAGCAGTCGAAACGTTGTACAATTAGTTTAATTTAATAAATAATTTTATACAAACACAATGTGGTCTTTTAATAAAAATTCCCTTAATAATTATCAAAATAACCACAAAAGCTTTAATAGATATTACTTATATCTCACAAATTACTTTTTTTAAAATAAAAATAAATATTTAACCAAATTAAATATATAATATAATTTATTAACCCTCATCTTTATATTTTTTTCTTTTAAAAGAAAATTTAAAAGCAGAGATTTAAAAAAAAAATCATTTAAAAGATTAATTAATTTTGGATTTTTCAAGAAACATTTTAAAGAAATTTCTTTTAATATAAGATAATAAATTTTTATTTATTTTATTTCAAAATAGAAAAAAAAAACTTTTTATATTTTATTTAAGTTTTTGACTTGTTATTCTCAAATAACATTTTTGCCTTTTTTCCACATGAAATATTTTAAGTAAATAAGAAAAAACAAAAATAAAGTAAAATTAAATCAAATCCAGACGAACTATTTTCAGATAATTTACGAAGGTAAATATGTTTACAATTGCTTATGAGGTGTGTGTGTGTGTGTAGGTGTGAGTGTATGGTAAATTTATAAACTTTAAAATAGGGTTAATAAAATGAATGACATATTTGTGTATATTAATCAAAATGTTTTGAATTTAGATAAGCTTAATCTTTTATAAATAGATTCAATTTATTTATATGCATAGATTGAATTGTTTGAGCGTAATTCTTTTTCTTAATCAAATGAACTAAATAAACGCGATTTTCGATTTTCGTATGCATCATCGAAACAACAAATAAAAAAAAAAGTTCAATTCAATAGATTAAACTCGATTTAATTAAAAAATATATCAAATTGAATTGAAATAAAATAAAAAAGGATCAATCAGAAAGAGTAAATAAAATTTAAAATAAAAAAAAAGGTACATACGTGAGACCTCCAATAATCCTATGTTGGCCTTCACGCCGAATCGATCTTTGGTTGCGAGATTTTCGCCCTTCTGCGTTTTAATCCATTTGAAATGTGGTGGTGGTTTCGCTTCCGCATAGCATTGAATACTTGCGGGCTCCCCTTCGATCCACTCAATTTCAGGAGGCAGCTCTGCAATTTTCGGAGGCGTGTTCACCTGAAATTCAATTACAATAATTAATTAATAATTAAGAAGCTGATAATTACAAATTTTTAAGAGAATGATAATTTAGCAAAATAAATAATAAATTAAATGTATATTTTTTTTGTGTTTTTCCTTTTTCAATTACTGACATTTTCGTTAATATAAAAAAAGTAAAAGAAAAACTTAAAGAGAGTTCAATGATGAGTGTATATTGTTTTTTTCCCTTTATTATATAAAATCTAATTTGTTTGAATCATATATTTTATTTTTACCACAAAAAGAAAAAAAAACGAAAGAAAAAAAGATTTAAAAAATATTTTATAAAAGACAATTATTTCTTTAAAGAAAAGCTTATTTAATTAAATTATTCTCTTTATCAATACACGAGGTATATTTTCAAATTGAATTATTCATTTTTTTTATAAAGAGATCCGGTCCATTATCATGTTTAAAATTTAAATAATGGCAAATATCCTTCAAGTTTAGTAAAATATAAGTAAATGTTGAAAATTGTGATTAAAAATAATCACATTCAATTAGAAAATAAATTTTAATTTAAATAAATTGAACTACAAATATAAGTTTTTATTAAATTAACATAATGTATATATAATAAATAAGGCGCCATTGGGTGTGTGGGTAGTGAACCTGCCTCACATTCACATGGTCCCGGGTTCAAGTCCCGGGCCTGGCAAGGGAATTTCCCTAGATGGGGTCTATGGGACGGAGTTAACCCAGCCTCTGAGAACAACATTGGGGAAAAGCTACTTGATAGTGCCTCCGATCAAGAAAATCAAGGTAACGGTTGAGAGAACTCGTTCTACTGATCATATGACACCTCAATGATAGGTGTTGTCCTAGCGTAGGACGTACAAAAGTCAGAGGTTTTTTTTATATATAATAAATATATTACAGTGAAATTTAAAATTGAATGATTTCTATGGTTTATGCACATTTCGGTTGTTACACCATGAAATTCAGCTAGTATGTTTAACAAAAAATTATTCTTATTAAGCTTTATATTTTTAAGTTTATTTTATATATATTATAATATCTCTCTCTCTCTCTCTCTCCGGTTAATTCTATTATTTTCATCAAATAAACTGTTGAAATAATAAAATATGAAAACTAATGAATAAGTAATTTAAAAAAAAAATTAAAAGACAATTATTTCTTTAAAGAAAAGCTTATTTAACTAAATTATTATTTTTTATTAATGGACGAGGTATATTTTCAAATTGAATTATAATTTAATAATTTTTTTTTAAATTATAATTATATATGATATATTATTATTATTATATATATATATTATATATTATATATATATATATATATTATGTATGAAAATATAATTGAAATTGTGAAATCAAATTTTATTTTTTCTTTTATAAATTAAATTTTTTTATACTATTTAATATTTATTTATTTTATATATAATTATTTAACATTCATTTTAAATCTATCAATAATTTAACATAGATATAGATTTCTTATTTTATTTTAGGTTTTTATTATAAATATGAAAATTGGAAAATATGTAATAAGAATTACTAATAAATTAATATATTATTACAGGTATATAATGGATATTCTTTTTTAATATATTATTATATAAAGACATTCTTAAAATTAATCTTTTTTAAATCTTTTTTTTCCTATTGAAACCTTTTGAATAAAACATTGCTATATAATTTTTTTTTATTACCTTGATTATAAACATGCGAATAAAATGTCATCCCAACTACAAAGGGATAATTGATTAAAATCAATTCCTTAAAATTGTAGCAAATACTCATGTGAGACAAAAATTCAATTTAACTCGGCTTTGAATGAGAACATCAATTTGTCAGATGCCAATAGACCACTAAATTGAATTGAACCCTATCTTTTACAATACATCCATGTGGAAATTTTCAGATCATGTTCATTTAGGATGACATAATCCTACGTCTTAGAAATCAATTATGTATAAACAATTATCACATATTATTATGTATTATCGTAAGGAATAATAATTATTTTAAAAAATAATAAATTCTTCAATTTTAATTTAATAATTTATTAATACACACACAATATTTGAGTCACTTCTCTCTTATCTATTTATTACAATTTTCCCTAATAATTTTTCTAGAAGCATTAGCTTGAAATCTAAAAAGAGGGACTTTCTTCTTCTAGTATCAATCTAATGACCCGAATCAAATATTGATTAGAGAATCTCTAAATAAATCACTTTGTCAATTTAGTGGAATGTCCCATTTGTCTTCAAAGAGAGCCCCATTAGATTATTTAATACACACATCCTATATGTATTTCATTTTCTAAATTATTAATACACACATCCTAAATGTATTTCATTTTCTAAATTATTTAAATTATATGTGAAAAGATAAGATAATTTTTATATAGGCAGATGAGGTAACCGGGAACTGGCGGAGACTACATAACGAGGAATTACATGACCTCTATGCATCACCAGACATAATTAGGGTTATAAAATCGAGAATGGGAGAAGCAAGAATGGGGGAAAAATTTATTGGTGGGGAGACCGATTGGGAAACGTCCGCTTGGAAAAAACAAGCACGCGGTGGGTGGACAATATAGGAAGGGACATGAGAGAGATGGGAGTGGGTAGGCATTGGATGGTTGTGGCACTTGGAGAAATGTGGTTGCTGCGGCCAAGAACTTTCGAGTTCCATAGAACCACAGAGATATTTAGATAGAATTTTGTTTTTAACGCTCTATTTAGAATTCGTATTTATTATACATATAATATTTTTTAACGACCGACGATAGTAAGGGAGGTATTGTTTTCACACCAAATTTCACATGTGGAGATTTTTACATATCTCCACGAATCATGCATTTTCTAAACAGGAAAAAGTATTTTTAGCATGATGTCTGTCCGTCCGTCCGTATAGATGTGTACAGCCTGAACGGCTCAACCGATTTTGATGAAATTTGGTATATTTACTTAATGCATCAGTGGGATGAATTGATCAACTTTTGGTGCAATTCCGGAAACTTATTTTATAATGGATCTTGAGAATAAAGGAATGAAATTAAAGATTTTTTTTAAAATATTCTTATCTACATAATATAATTTTTATAGAAATATATACTCGATAATATTGTAAAGAAAAATTTATAAAAAACAAAATTATTATTTATTTAAGGGTCAAACGAATGATGTTTTATTGATTAAATAATCTAAGAAATCACATCCAATTGAGCTCCAAGAATAAATATAATAAATAAATATTAATTAATTTTTAATATTAACTATTAATTAATTTCATTTTCTTACTATCTCGCAAAGGATAATATTGCGATCGCGACAATTTTCGATGTCGAGATTTTGATGTTTTTATACGTTTTGAGGTCCCTGAGTCAATTTTACTGAGGTTGAGAAAAATGTCTGTTTGTGTGTGCGTGTGTATGTAGACAAGATTACACAAAAACGGTGAGCTAGAATAATGAAATTTGGTACACGGGCATTATTCAAAATTCGTAGTTTTCTATCAACTTTTGAGAAATGTGGCTCATCCGGAAGAGGGTGATTACCAACCACTTTTTCATTTTTTTTTTTCTTTAAACTGACCGTAAAAATAAAGATATATGTTTGATAGATTTTCACATGAATAAAATTTGTTTAAAACTGCTGCATTAATTAAATTTAATTTAAATATAATATATGTTATTTAATCCAATTCAAATTTGGGAGACACTCCAGATTTTTTTTTATTATATATGGATTAAGATTTGCTTTTATATTCCATTAAATTAATTTGAATAAATTCAATGGAATTTTTCAAATTATATTTGGTATTTAAAATAACAAATACTATTGCTTGTTTATTTGTTTTTTGTTTTGTGTGATTTAATAATCACTTATTTTAACAAAATAAAATATGTTATTCTATAAATTAAATGACAATTGGAATAGTTTTGAGGTCAAGAGTTTAAATCTCAACAAATTCAAAAACAATTAAATTATAGAAATTTAAAAAAATTAAATTAAATTAAAAATATTTACATATTAGTATTATTGAAATGGAATTTAATCCCAATAATATTAAAAAATTATTAATAAAAAAAAAGAAGTATAATATTAACCTACCTCAACTTTAATATTCCTTTCTGCCAGTTCTCCAGTCTCGACGACGATGGCTCTACAGGTGTATATGCCATCATCGGCTTCAGTGGGTCTGAGCAAGATAAGACCGTCGGAATCTGTGACCATATGTTCATTGGTGCGAATAATTTCGCCGTTTTTCATCCAATCAACGGAAGGAGCTGGCTGAGCTGTCACTTTACATAGGATCTTATGCTGGATGTGAAGAATAGGTGACTGCACTTCAGGAGCGTCTACCCATGTAATCGCCACTGCAAAAGAAAGAAAAAATCATTTGCATGTTAAAGGATACATGTCAACTTGATATCTTTTTTCAAAAATATTAAAAATTAAATATGTTTAATTGACATTATTCATTGAAGATGAAATATATATATATATACGAGGGTGGGATGAAAAGTTTCCGACCTGACCAAGAAAAACGATGTTTTTCAATTTTTTTTTTGCTATATTTTTCAACATAATCTCCATCAACACTGATACATTTCTCATAACGGCGTTCTAATTAATTTAATTAATTAATAAATTATTTAATTAATTAATTAAATTTGATTTAATTTAATTTAAGTCTCATCAACAGTTATCAATCGACGCAAAAATTCGTTTGTCGTTAAAAATGTTTTTTCGAAGCAATTTTTGGTCTAACTAAGGAAATGCGGCACCCACATTGCACATAGCTTTCCATATTCAAATGGTTTTGCAAAATATTTCGCACACGTTCAGCTGACATCGTACAGGTCTCAACTATCTTGAATTTTGAAAAATAAAACAAAAGAAAAATTGAAAAACATCGTTTTTCTTGGTCAGGTCGGAAACTTTTCATCCCACCCTCGTATTTATATATTTATAGAAAATTTGTATTTACTAATGTAATATGAATTAATTTAATATTACAAAAAAAGACTAAGGTTAATTAAAAAAAGATTGATTAATTATATATATATATATATATATATATATATATATATTATATATATAAGATAAATTATGAGAAATTATTTCCTGGTTATTTTTACGCTAAATTCTGGGATTTGGGTCTCGACGTTTCGGCATCTTTTTTGGTACCATTTTCAATAGAGTTTATTTTAGAGAGAATTTTTTTTAGAAATTCTGGGTTCAAACCTCTAAAAATCTCTTGAAAATGGCACCAAAATAGGCGCCAAAAAGTCAAGACACAAATTTCACAATTAAACGTGAAAATAACCCAGAAATATAATTTCTCCTACTAATAAAAACTTTCACAGAATCTTAAACGAAATATATAATGATTTTTATAATTATTTAATTTTATTTTAATATTTCAATTTATATTTATTTCAAGAAATATCATATTGAGATAAAATATAAATAATAACTTATTTTTATTTCTTTAACATTAAAATATTTATGATTTAAGCACATTAAAAAGAACTTTAATTAAACAACTTTTTCGATCTGATGGAAGGGATAATGATTTTCCGTTCCAATTAATCAGAGAGTAAACATCATCTTGGAAGAGTCATATGACAATATCAATATAATCCAAAGCCAAATTAATGATAAAGATCAGTGAGGGAGAAGAAGAGATAAAACAGATGACAGGGGGTGCAGATCAATATAAAATTAATAGAAGAAATTTAATTTATTAGAATTTCCCACTCTTCATTTTTATTATTTTAATAAAAAAACAATTTTAATTACATATGAAAATTAAATAAATATCTTATAAAAACTTTTTAATTATAATAGAAGAATGACTATAATATGTCATACTACTAATATATAAGAATATAGAGACTATAAATAATAAAATTCTAAATTAATTATATAAAAAATCTCTGACTTTTATACATCCTGCGAAAGAAAACCGCCTTTTAAAACAGATGCGGGGTAAAGGTGTTCTATGATCAGTATAACAGTTTCTCTGAACCTTTATCTTGATTTTCTTAATCGGAGGGGCTACTTTTTATTCCAGGTAGCATACCAATTTTGATTCCGGAGTTGGATGAACTTCGGCCTTTAGAACCCAGCTAGAGAAATTCATTTTAGTAGGTCCAGGAATTGAACCTGGACCAGGAGGTTGAGAGCCGAGCATTTTGCCTCTCACATTAAGTGGTGCATGTTTTTATTATAAGTTAAATTATGTTTTTGTTCTTGCAGCTTAATCTCGTTTTATCTTTAATATTATTCTTTTATATCGATTGAATTTTATATAAAAAAAAAAAAAATTAATAAAGTTCGAACGTTTAATCACTATCATACAAAATTTAATTAGGTAAAATCTTATATTCGCTTGATAAAATATTTGTGACCCCAATCAATAGAGATTACCCTCATGGAAATATATCTCTGTCAATAGTTGTTTGAGTTAGAACGAGGGATATTTATCTACCAAATTTCTTATCCTTAACTATCGACATGATTTTTTGTTCTCATTCTTTTCGATTCTTTAAATTTCTTTCAAATGAAAATTTTTATATTTGATAATCATTATCAATGAGAAAGATACAGGCACAAAATAAGGTAACATTTCTTTTTTCGAATAAAATTATTTATCGTATATTTTAATAATATACTGTAAATAAAATTATAATATGCTCTTACTAATATTTTATTATTTTAAACAAATTTAATTATTATTTATTTGTGAAATGGTTTAACAAACTAAATGTTTTAGAGGTATTCATTAACAATTTTTACAAATTTTTATTTTTATTGACATATCCTATAGTGTTTGTGTGTACGTTATATATATGTAATATCTTAATATAATAACGAAAATTGTTTATATATATATATAAGAACATGCATAATAATATAATTTAATTTAATCATCAAAATAATCCAAAATATATGCATGACATATTTATAATTCATTCTATAGATTAGAGAGAGAGTATATCATTTTTTTTCACTATTTATATTCCTGAAATATATTTGCTTATATGGAAATGGTATCCAACTAGATTTCTAGATAACAGTCGTGAACATAACAATAATTATAAGTAACTTAAAAATGTTTAATCAAAATATATGCATTTTATAAACTTATATTAAAACAGATATTTAAAAAAATATATATATAAAAATTTTAAAGACAATTAAAAAATAAAGATTAAAATATAAAAACGTTAACGCACTTTATAAGACTTTAAATATTTTTTTTTATATATTTTTCTTTTGAGTAATTTATAGAGTTGAACTTTCCTGTAACTCATTAGTGTGTTGTCAAACACCTGAACATGTGTTTCTATTATTAAAACAGCAACAGGTTTAAAATTTTAGTTTTAGGGAACATTAACTCTTTTATCTATTAATTTATTAAATGGGATATAAATTTACGTTTGATGTTTCATAAAAATAATCCACATTCACAAGAATGTTATATTTTAATAATTTTTTTTTTTTTTTTTTGGAAACCGTGAATGTAAAATAAAAAAATTATTAATTCCTTTTTAAAATTTCTCTCTCTCTTTGAGAAAGGCTTTCATTATAAATAATTTATTATCAGTTAATTTATCATTATCAGCTTTTAGTTTTGAACATTTCATTTTTATAAAGAAGTTTCTGTGTATGTTTCAGAAAGAAAATGAATCTAAATTTTGAAATTTATTTTATAAATGAGTTAGTTATGGCTGGTTGAATCTAAAATTATATTTCGTTGTTCAATTTTGTTTTAGTTTTCTCCATCATATTCGCGTTTGATAGAATTAATTCAGAAACTTAATTGGGAGTAGATTAGATGAGAGAAAGACAAAATTGGCTTGGGGGTGGTTGGAGGAATATGGCAGTAGCGGTCAAGAATTTTGGTGATTAGAAAGACAGATGAATGAAAATTAATGTATTAATTTGAGAATATATATTGAGATCCTTTAATGATCAAAATACCATAAATATTTTATACTTATATTTTATTAGATGTTAATTAATAGCCATTTTGGACAATCTATAATTAATTTTTATTAACAAATAAGATAAAAAGTTTAATAATTTAATTAAATTAATTAATAATTTATTTTTTATCAGATTTGTTACTTATAATATTTTCATATTTATTTATAAATATATATCAATGTTAATTGTTAGACCATGAAGTTAGTAACTAAAATTAAACTAACTAATCATTGAATACATTTAAATCGAGATAGATAATTAATTATCTGGATATTTAAAATTATATATTCTTATGAATAAAATGAAAATTATTTACTTTTTTCTTATTTTTTGAAATTACTTTTATTATATGTTATTATGCTTAGAGAGGATAATGTTAGTTATTGAAATTGATCTATATATATATGATGTATACACAATATTGCATGATGATTTTGATTTATATACGAAGAATGCATTTGACAGATAGTAAAGAAGTTGAATTCGGAACTATCGGATAAAGAAATTGGTCTCATGGTCACAGAGGTATTTTATTTTTTCTACAGAAAATAAAATAATATATAATAAGAATAAATATAATAAAAGGAAAATTAAAAAAATCATAGATAAGATACATGTATATACTAGTATATATATTCAGAATCGAAAAGGATATTTACAATCAGAAATATATCAAAAAGGGATTTGCAAATATTTATATAAGTTATTTTTATTTAAATAAATTTAAATATATATATATATATATATATATATAAACAATTAATAGATTTTTTTCAAAATTATCTTTTATTTAGTATGATGATAATATATTATTATTCATATTAATTTTTCGCGACACCTGTGAAAGTAAAAATATATTTTGTTTTTTTTTGTATTTTTTATGAATAAAAAGTACATTTATTAAAGAAAAAAAAATGAAGGAAAAAAGTTGACTTTCTTTTAAAAATAGGCTTCTCAATAATTGGAGATCACAAATGCTTTGATGTGTGACTCTTCCCTTTTTTTTATTATCAGTGAATTGACAAAAGCCGATTCGACGAGAGAATAATTTTAAGCCCCGAATGAGGGATGAAGCGTAGAAAATATAAAAACATTATTTATTGAATAGATGTCAATCATTTTAACACAACAAACACATTTAAAGATTAATAATTTAAATATTGATCGACACAATATTGATTCAAATGGATAATTCTATGAAATAATTAATGTATTATCTCTTTGAGTTTTCATAAACGATCTTGTCATTTAAAAAGTTATAATTTGATAAGATAGTGCAAATAAAACGCTTTATTTCAAATCATAATGAATGGTATTCCTTAAGACTGATTTCATTTGAAACGTTTTAAAATAATTATGATTTTATAATAGTTTAAAAATTAATAGATTTTTATTTAATTATTTATTAATAATAAACATAAATATTAATATAATATTTCATATAATCGCATATATAGAAAATAATCGTCAATAATTTACCAATATATTTAATTTGAATACATTTTCTTTGAACGCGCCTGCAAGTTAGACAACCAACATTACAACTTAAGCATGGCGGCTGGGCTTCCCATTTTCCTCGTCCTGGCCAAGCAATTCTTAACATAGCTTTGTTATTTTTAAAAATAATTTCATTTAATTTATATTACAGATATTCCTGGAGACGAATCACTATCATTTGTAATCAGGTTTGTCTTTTCTTTTTTTAAAAACATCATTCTTATAGAATATCGGGATGAAATATAATTGCATAAAATAATTAAATTAAAACCTTGTAAAATTGAATTGTAACTATTATAACTATTTTACTATCTTTTTGAAATATATTTTAATAATTTTATAAATGTCATATTATTTTAAATTCTTAAAGGTAAATATTTTTAAATATGTTCTTATTTTATATTTTATAAATTATGAATTATATAATTTTGTAGAGGGAAGTAAACTTAATTATCCCATTTTTTGAAATTAATGGTATTTTTTTTTTTTTATTATTATTTAAATATATTTGATACGATAATTATTATTAGAAAAACGATAAAAAAAAAGATACTCACCAAACGTTTGTAGGTTGACAGTTCTGGTTAATTTTTCTGCCCTTGCATAATTAGCCTCGCAGGTGTAATTGCCTGCCTGGTCAGGTTGGAGTGATTTGAAAATTAAAGCGAGATTGCCATTCGTCCAGGGCTCGGTTTTTATCCCTTGACGGGGTCTAAAAATAGGAAATAAGTTAGACGAGTGTGCGAATGAGAGGGTGTTTTGTATTAAGTTGTAGATCACTTACTGAGATGCTAAAATAGGATTTCCTTTTGGGTCGAGCCATCGTAAGTCAGTGATTAATTCTGTCTTATCTACTTCTGGTTTGCATGTGAATAAGACATGACTGCCCACGGGTTTCTTTTGGATTACCTCTGCCGGAAAGATGGCTAGTTGAGCCGTTTGACTGCCAAATACTGAAACAAAAAGAAATTTTATTAATATAAAGAAATGACAATATTTTCAAATTTATTGTAATTCAATTTTTCAATTATTTCATCACAACATTTAATAATGTAGTATAATTAATTATATAAAAAATAATTATTAAATATCTATTTTAATAAAATATAATTAAATATTATTTTTCAATAAATTACTGAGTAATATTTCAATTATTTTTTGAAAATATAGAAAAATTTAAATACTTAGATTCTGTAATCACGAAGGATAATATTATTCGAGAAGAATTTAAATCGAGGTTGCTATCGGATAACGCCTGTTATCATGCGGTAAAGGGGCTTATCTCATCAAATCTATTATCAAAGGGGATCAAGATTAAAATATATAAAACAATTATTTTGCCGGTTGTATTACATGGGTGTGAGGTATGGTCTATGATCCTGGGAAACGAGAAAATAGGATTCTTCGCAGTATTTTAAGAAAGATGGGGTCACTGGGGATTGCATAACGAAGAATTGAATGATCTCTATGGATCTTCAGACATATTAGGGGTTATAAAATCTAAAAGAATGCGCTGAGTAAGACTTGTGGCTAGAATGGGAGAGAAAAGAATGGTGAAAATATATTGGTGGGTAGACCGATTGGGAAATGTCTGCTTTCCAAGACCAAGGAAGCGGTGGGTGGACAGTGTAGGAAGGGACGTGAGAGAGATAGGAGAGGATTGTGGTTGGATGGTTACGGCTCAGGATAGGGACACTTGGAGAAAATGTGTTTTCTGAGGCCAAGAACTCTCGAGTTCCGTATAACCACAGAAATAGATAAAAAGAATTTTGTTTTTAACGCTCCATTTAGAATTCGTATTTATTATATACTATTTTTTTATAATGGATCTTGAGAAAAAATAGATAGATAATATTTCAAATATCATTAATAAAGTAGAACTTATTATTTTAATTATAATATTACTACTTATTAATTTTAACGTTGATTTAATTATTTTTAGAATTATATTTATTTATTTTTTATATTCTTAAATTTTATAGAAGTCATCATGCTTATGGGAATATGTTAATCATTTATCCACTTTGTGTTTAAATAAAATATAGAAAGTACTATTTGTAAATCGAAAGTTTTTATTCGTATTGAATTTATATATAAAATTTATTTTAAAATAAATTTAATAAATTATATTAATTTATATATTTTATTTAATTAATTTCTACTTAGATTGTAATAAAAATTTGAAAGTTATAATTATTATGTTAAGTAATTGATTAATTAATTTCATTATATATATTTTTTTAAAGCTTAAAATGTACATGTATTATATATCATTATAATATATACACATTTATTTTAGATTCTACAAAGTAACTTTTGCCATTTTAAGGAAACTCATTAATCACCATTTTGACATTTATTTTGTTGGATCTTAAAATGTAATAAGAATAATTAGATTAGGTTAATGATTAAGATATAAAGAATTTATATGTATATAAATATTCTGTCGACCATATACAGCACTTTACATGATAGATAGTATATGTGTATATTCTTCACATTATTTATAGGTTAAATACCAAAGGGAATGTTTTTCGAAAGAGATTATTTAAGAAAACTGTCAAGTAGAAGTGAATATTTTATTGATCTTTCTTATGTTTGAAGCAATTTACAAATGGAATAAGAAAATATTGCATTTGATTATATTATATTCCTTTCATTTCAAAAATGATAAATAAATCATATTATGAAAAAAAGAATATCAAAGGGATTCTAAAAAAAAATCTATTATTGATAAAATTAAAAATTAGATATAAATTTAATAGACCCAAATTAATAAGAATAATATTGATTAAAAAATAAGTTTCTAGTGTATTTAAATGACATTTTGCGTGATTTGACAAAAATATAAGTAATTTAATATACTTAATAATTTATTAGGCCCTACTTTTATTTACCACTCTCAGTTGAATTCAAAAGCTAGTATTAAAGGGGATCAATTTAAATGAAAATTAATTTTGTAATGTTAAACATTAAAATGAAAAAGAGATTCATGCTTTTAGTATAAATATACTTAAATTCAAATTAAATAACTTTTAAGAAAATGTAGTATTTATCATTCTCTTATTAAGGATTTGTGAAATTGATATAATTATATAGTTTTATCTTTTAATTCTTTTCTTTGATTAAAAGAAATTAGAAATAAATAAAAATAAAGTTTATAAAAATTATGTAGTCATATAAATATCAGTGTAGTACATATATATATACATATAAACAATGTTTCTCCAAAAATTGTATATGTCAAAGTACTGTTCATACTGTGTATTAAGCAAAAATGGAGGAATTTGGCAATGGAATGATGCTGAGATAAGATTTCTCAATAGCTTGGAGTGATTTATATATAAATAGAAAACGTCTAATTAAACAACAGAATAAATGCCTTCAAATTTGAAAAAAGTCTAAATTTTTTCCACCAACAAATCAATTTTTAAATCATACAATGTACAATTGATAACCATGGTTGTTTCTTGCCTACCAGCTGACATCACGATGTTTTTCTCTATTGAAGTAATAAAGTTAAAATGAAAAATGCATTTAGATCATTTGAATAACTTTTTTAGATTTTTATATATGTATATAAAATAAAATAGTATATCTAACCAATATCCCCAACATTGTAACTTTTGAAATTAAATATATAGTAAGTATATATATACGATTATATATTAAATGTTAATTTTTGTAAAATAATATTCCATAATAAAGAAAAAATATATCTATCTCTCTCTCTCTCTCTATATATATATATATATATGTAGTTAAAAAACGGAATATAATGAAGGTTAATTTTTTAACATACCATCTAGTGTAACATCATAATGTAACAAATAAAATGTAAATAATCTAACAATGGAAATTAAGAATTTTTTTTTCATTTAAAAAATATACCTGATAAGCCTAAATAAATGGAATAATGTTAGCTAAGAAAAAAATTAAATGAATAAAAGAATCTCAAAAAAATTAGGATATAAATATTTTAAAAATTGAATAAACAATTTCATTATTAAGTCATTTTAATCGAATTTCTGGTAAATTTAGAGTGTTTTCTGATGGATGATTATTTTAAGTCAAAAATAACTTTTATTTATAAGATATCTATCATAGAGAACATAGCATCAAACAAACATTGTCAATTAAGTTTAATCAAATGTGTAAGTAGATAATAAAGTTATGTTATTATTGAATAATAATCACGAGTATCAATTAAGGGCTTGGTTAAAAGGGGTAATTGAAGAAATGAATATGTTTCGGGTTAATTAATGATCTGTCTTGTTTATACATCATTTAATGCACTCTACATTTAACAGAAAAGATAATATTAATTTTTAATTCTTTTTTGAATTTTTAAAATTTTTTCATTCTAGTTCTACCTTAGTTACTTAATTTACCTTTCATATATTGTTATTAGTGCAAATAAATAGCCGAATTTTTATTCATTAAAAAACATGTGCCCTTAATAAAAACAAATAATAACAAATTTTTTCCATTATTAGAATTTTACTTTTATTGATTTAATTACTTTAATTTTCGAATAAAATAAATAATTAATTTAACATTTTTTTTTAATTTTAAATCTGTAAATATTAAAGTTAGCGAGAGGAATATAAAAGAACAAATTTATAAATATAAATATTTATTTTTCGAATTATTAATTTATCTAATTGTAACAAGTCATTATGTATTTTTTTATTCAGATCATTAGAAAAAATTCCCTCAAGCACTTTTAAAAAAATCTTAATATAAATACGATGTTTAGTTTTGGGTTATTTTTATTTAATTTAATTTATTTTATTTACTAAATAATATTAACAAGTCCCGAATTCAAAGTTTATTCAGGTTTTTTATGTTTTTTTTTTAAATAAAACCATTAATTTTTTGTGTTCTTTTTACAAATTACATTATCTCTCTCTTGCTTTATTTTCTCTTTTCTTTCTTACAATAACATACATACTTATTGAGAGGAAGAAAGCTTATGATTTTTGGGTAAATGTAGCAATGCGCATAAAGTAAATATATATTTATATATATATATATTTATTTGATACTTAACCGAATGTTAAATATTAAAATTATTCCTATTAAATATTATATAAATTTTAAGTTTACATAATATAATATGTTTCAACTAGTTTCTCTTAATTTCAGTTATACTTGTTTGTTCTATGAGGTATTTTCTTCATAAGCCTTAAATTCATTCCCATTTGCTAAAAAATTACGAATCAACAATGTAAATTAATTAAAATGTTAGAAAGTACTAATCTCTACAACTTAACTCTTCCAAGAATTTATCCCGGCTTCTCCTATTTCTTTTAGCTCCTGTTTACATTATAATATCAAATTAATGTATAGAATTAAATGAAAAGATCACTAAATTTTGAACTTATATACATTTAATAATTCACAGATGATTAACTTCAATAATTTAATTAAATATACAAATAATTATAATTTAAAGTTAAATAAAACAAGTCTAATTATAAATCGGGGGAATTCACCCTCTTTGTTTGTTTAGAATATACAGATATATATATATATTTATATTTGTATAGAGACTTTAGGTTTATGCATTTCTAAAAGCAGTCTGAAGGAATGGTACTCATCTGATCGTGGTTTTACATGAAAATTATAATTAAAACATGATAAGGATCTTATATATCCAAATCGTAAAGTGCAAATATTTGTTTATTTGTTTAGACAAATTATAAGAACTTGAAATTTGCAACTATTTGTATTTGAAGGTTTCATGCTAAATTCTAAAATTATATAATTAATAGAAAAAATTCCTATTAACATAAACCTATTAAATTCAATACTAGATTGTAGACCTATCCCCTACCCCCTCGTTTAATTATAATTTATATTTTCAAATTTTAATTTATTTCTTTTAAGTTAATTTTAAATACCACCTAAAGACTGATTTTAAATGCAAAATCTAATATATTTTTATATTATCTATATGATAATATTTAAAAAAATTCGATATAGGTAACGGAAAATAATTTTTAAGATTTCCTTTTCTTATAAACTTGACGGAATTATAATAACAAATTGGTTCCTAAAGGTTTAAATAGATGATTTTTCGAATAATGAATTATTCATCATTTTATATTCACCTTGGTATATACTTAGAAGATTAGTTGGTAACTCTTGCGAAATACAGGGGAAGAAAAGGTGCCATTTTAAGTGAGCTGTTTGAGCTTTCCTACCACCAAGGATGAACATTTTGAATAATTCATGTTGTCCCGAATTATTGATTTTATTTTTTTTTATCCAATGGGTGGATTTCTCTAAATACTCAATAAAAGATCTGAAATATTATCATAAATTATTATCATTAGTTTTTGATCTATTTCCAAAACTATAACGATATTTAAATTATAGGTTGAAAATGTATTGATATTATCAATAATGAAATATTTACCATAATATAATTAAAAAAATACATTTAATTGTTCTATTGTACGTAATGGCCATTTCCATCTTATCTATATAAAATAAAATAATATACATCTTTTATATGTGTATTTGATAAATAAATATTCTAAATAGACCCTTATAGACTAAGACAATAAATCAAATAATAATATAAATATAAATCTATCTAATGATAGAATTGTCTATGTAGATTTTCATTTTGGTTAATGTTTATTGATTATCATTTCGAATTTTAACTTCATACATCCTTCACTTAACTTGTTTAAAAGTAATACTAGGGAATGTATAGCAACAAGGTATTATTAATCAGAGAAACTTATTTGCTTTGATGTTACAGTTTATTGATTGCATATTCTAATGAGAAATTAGAACAAATATTAAATCTATTTCGAGTAGCAAACAGAAATCAGAACTCCAAATTAGTTTCTCTCCTTTGAAATTAACTCTTAGGTGAAAAATTAATTTTTAACTCTTATTTGGGAAATTTTGAAATGGTAAGTATCTTATAAAATTAAAAATTGAATTTAATCTTAAATTATTTTTTCTTTTTTTTCTTTAAATGATGTTTAGATATATTTTTTATTATAACGTTTTTCTTAACTTCACTTGGCGTCTTATTACAAATAATAATAATAATAATAATAATAATTTATTAAATTAATATAATTGAAATTTTATTTTTTATTTTTATTTTTTACCGACCGACGATAGTAAGGGAGGTATTGTTTTCACACCAAATTTCACATGTGGAGATTTTTACATATCTCCACGAATATTTCTTAATTTAAAATTATATGACGTCACCCAGTCATTCATGACGTCTCAGCCTGGTCTTACATATATATTACAAATAAAATAAAATTAAAAATATTTATGTTATGGCCATATCTGTTTTTTATTACATTAATAGATATATTAAAATTATTTGAAATTGCTTCTGTAGCTGGAAATTAATTTACTTCAAACCGTCGGTCGGTTCGGACCTGGCCACAGGTCAACTTATTTTTTATAAATGAGATGACTATAAGTTGAAATCGAGCTTCTACTTTGTAATTTAATAATACAAATTAAAACATAAGTGATTAGTAATATTTATAGAATTTGTAGAAATATTTTGAAATCGAATAATTTTATATTATTTATTTATTTATTATTGTTATATATATATATATATATATATAAGATGTTTAGTGTAAAATTATACCAATAAATAAAATTTTTTTCAACATATAACATTAATGGTTATTGAATTTTAATATTTGTTTTATATAGGAAAAGTTTTTCAAAAAAGAAAAGTTTCACAAGTGAAAAAAAAACAAACATTTTTATCATCTTAAAGAAAATTTAGAAATATTTTTATTTATTTGCTTAAATATTATAAATAAATAATTTATTAATTTAATAGAAATTCAAACTATTGATGTTTCTGTCAAAAGTCAATTTTATTATGATTGGTCTAAAAAATGAGAATTGTGTTAAGTTACTAGAAGAGATTCATTTTGAAAAAAAAAAATTCTCAATATTTTTATTGAAAATATTGGTATTATTATTAACAATTTTTTTTAACAAGTATAATAATATCAAATCTATAAAAAAAAAATAATTAGAAAAATGACACTTTAATGATGATATATAAATTAAGATTACAAATGTTTTAGAATTTTGAATTTAGTTGCTCTATCATATTATATAGAATAACTTTTATTACTATATTACATTAAAATGATTTATTCAGTCTATGTTTATCCATTTGAATTTTAAAAATGCATGGTAAAGTAAAATTAAATATTATAGTTTTTATCAATAAATAATTTAATAGATGATTAATTAAATGCAAACTATAGAATTAGTAGATATTTTAAAAACAAAAGGAAAATCAATAATTTATTTTTTCCAATAATTTTAAATCAAATTTATTTTGACCATTTCTATTTTGTTGAATAATTTATCTTTCTAATAAAATTTGGCAAATCAACTTTCTTATGGTGTTATTTTCAAAGCCCGTATAATATAATAATATGACCTACCAGTCAACCACAATCGTTAAGTTTGAGCAGTGAATTAGTACATTTCTCCCCCATCTTGTTTTATGGTAGAGAAATTTTGGGGGTGACAGGAAAAGCATAAACAGAGATGACTAGCATCTCTCTGCGACCCTTCGAAATTATTGGTTCATAGAAACGCATGATCAATTGCAAACAAGACATTATGAATATGAATTGTAAGAAAGGAAACTATATTTTAGGGGTCCGCATCTCTTTTTATTTAAGTAATCCCGAAAGAATAGAAATAAAGCTTAATGAAATTGTAAGACAAGTAAATAAATAACAATGAAAGAAAATGATGATCAGGGAACAAACAAGTTGATTAATTGACAATGGTTGATTTTTTTTATTCTCAAACATCAATCAATCTATTCGACATGTGATGATATTTTTCTAAGTAAAATAATTCAATAAAAAGAAAAAAATAGAATATCAGTCATTTTATACAAATAATAATACCTAATGGTACCTATATTTTATCTTATCTTATTATATTATACTAGCAAAAATTTATATTTTTGAAATATTAATTATATATTTTTTGAAATTCACACCATAGATAATATTTATAAAGAAAAATCGATATGTATATGTTTCATACTCGGTTAAAATCAACTTTATTAGTTTTTTCTTAATTTAAAATAGGAATTTTAATAATAAATAAAAATGGCGCCGAGCAACGAACACCGGACAGCACTTCCTTAAATACAGAATATTATAAATAAAATAGGAAATTAAAAATATTTATTTTAATAATATTTTATAATCAAATTACGAAATATATATTATGTTATATCCACAGGGCATATTTTTCTGTCTTTCAATTAATGCGTACGTTTAAGGGCTGTATGTTTTATGACTATTTTTTTTTAAATTATTTGTTTCATATATTTTGTCGTTTATTTTATATAATAATCTTAATCTGAAATATTCATAGTTCATAAGGAATATTTTTTTAAAGTACCGAGCCTCAGGCTCGGTGAACCCCAGGTACTTATAATTATATTATGTATTATATATCAAATTGTAAATAATATTATAACGTTCATGGAATAACACCATAATTGCTTGGCAATTACATTACACCTGCATACCTATACCAGTACAGAAATACTCCTAAAACTCTTAAAAAATTTATTATGATTTCAATAATTTGATTTAAACTGCATTCCTAGCAAGTTCTGTAGAAAATTATCTTGATTTCTAAAATCTGGAAAAATTGGTAAATTTATTCTATTTAACCTCGATGTATTTTTAAATAGAATTTTAAATATATAATTTCTGCCATGTACAATATATAATATTTCTAAGAATTTTTTAAATAACTCTAATCTATTCTTAATACTATTGATGTTTAAGAATAATTAATCATTGACATTCCTTAAAAAATATGAACGTATTTTATAATTCTGTTTAATAGAAATTTTCAAATATAGGTAGGGTAAAGCATACAGTCGTTGGCCCCCTTAAGCAACTACCAGCAGTCTTTAATGCATATCTGGGCAAATTGCGGAACAATCTGTGTCAAATTAGGTTTGCAGAACATAGATACTATGGGCATTATGATGAATAAAAAAAAAACATTTTCTCATGACATTTTCAATAAGCACCTTTTTTAAAAAAAATCCTAGAAAATACAGTTATTGGCCTAGGTATTCTATAGTGTTTATACAACTATTCAACAAACGATTACATAACCATAGTTAATAGCGCAATTTTTAAAATAAAAATCTTGTCATAATCTTATTATTTGTGTTTTAGTGATAGGGGGCCAATGACTGCCTCAGGGCCAACTACTGTATACTTTACCCTTCATACTATCCCAACAATGTTCTTTCATTTATAAATTTTTAATAGTTTATTTTTTTATTTCTTTAGTTTATAGCTATTGTTCAAATATAATTAAATAATAAAAAAAAACTTAAGCTTTTAAATAATTAAAAATGATATAATATATATATATATATAGGAGTATATATACATATATATATTACTCAATACTAAATGTAAATATTTAAAAGAAAAATTACATTTTTAACATTGGTTTTTATTATTAACTTTAAATGAATTATTATATTTGAATGAACCATTAAAAATTAAATACTCTCTTAAAAAAATTCAAGTATAATGTTATTCATAAGAACTTCCCTAGTTCTGATTAAGTTATATCCCCTTTTTATTTTATTCGCTTTTGTTTTATTATTATTAAAATAATAGGAATAATTCTTAAAGAAAAGAATCATCCCATAATAAAAAAGGATAGAGTAAGATTTCTATTTTAATTTATAATGAGATCAAAAGAGAGAGAGAGAGAGAGAGAGAAATAAAATAAAAAAAAGGAAAGATATCTTGAATAAGGATTTAGAAGTCGGGAGAATTTGATTTGGAATGAAAAAATGTGAGAACAAATATGCAGAATTCCGGAAATGAGAATATTTTTTTTTTCTATTTCAAAGACTTCCTCTTATTTAGCACCTCAAGTATTATATTATTCGTTATTGGTGGAAAAGCATTGGTATAAAAGAAAATCTGATCCTTTTTATTAAATAGAAAAAGGGAAAGCCACCAATAAATTGAACGTCTTCTTTGTGGCTCAATCGTGAACAGATTATTTGTCAAAAATTGATAACCAAATTCAATTTGACAAATATTAAATGGAAAATAAAATACGAATTTGATATAATATATATTATTATAAAGTTTTCACCATTTTAAACAAAAAATAAATTAAAAAAGAAATAAAAGCAAATAAACTCAAAAAGTACTTTCTGATATTATTTGTGAACAAAAGTACAAATTAAACTCATAGGTTGGCATATTTTATTCGGTTCAATATCCACTTTTGTAATTAAAACAAAATTTAAAATACATAAGCTAATTAGTTCAATTCATACATTTTCTTCCTGCGTATCAGTAAATAATAAATTATTTTAATTATCCATTACTATTTTAAGGTCATATCATATTTCAAAATACTAATGAATGATATAGATAAAACATATATGATATTAGTGAAGAGGATGATAAAAAAGATAGGATAATATATAAGTACATTACTATTCAAATATTCTCCTCGACCATTCATAGTTTTCTCCCCCTTATCTAACTTACCAAGTAGGGGTTTTTTTTTTTGATTTTCATGTTTTCAAACCCTCTTGGTGGACTGGTTTGTATTATATTTTAGATGACACTCATGTCTATAAAGTATTCCAAGAACCCATCCTGTAAGTTCCTCTTCTTCAAATACCCTAATAAGCTGATATAAATCTATATTGAAATATTTCTTAAATTTTTTGAGAACATTGTAAATAAATTTTTGATTAAATTTAATTTTTTTTTTTACTATAATTATTTATATCAACTCTTGGATTACAGTAGGTAAATTAAATAAAATTTTAAATATTTTATTTCGATTTATATATAAATTTCAAAACTTTTCCCATCAGAGAGTCATTTCATCATGTCAAAAGTCTATGGACCGAAACTTTCTGTTAAGAACAACATACGAGTGATTTGCTATTAGAAGAACTGCTAAAACTGTTAGACAGAAATAACAACTTTTATACTATTTTTTATATTCATCGAACTCATTTAAAAGAAATTAGTCAATTCTTAAAATAGAAAGTTAAATTAACTTTTCAGATTAATAAAAATAAAGTTAACTTAACTTAAAAAAAAATGTTTAATTATATTTAAATTAATTTTATATTTATAGAAATAGTCTTTCACAAGAATGGAATTCTTTAACATTATTTTACAATTGTTTTGTGATTATTTTGGTTGTCCCTTTTTTGGTCCTTGGGTTAGATGGAAAACGTCCAGTGGTAGCACGTTCACCTGATTTAATAGCCCTAGAATATTCGTAGGCAATTTCATTAACTCCAAAGAATGTACACTAATACAAGAAACAAAGATTTAGCTGATTCTGGATCCTGCTTTATTGATGTGCTTTCGAAAATAATAGCTGATATACTTCCATTAATGTAGTATTAAATTTATTATTGTTTATGGTGTGTGATAAATGATCAATTTAAGTTCATTAAAGAGATTACTTTATCATAAAAATAAAAGAATATTTATTTATATAAGTATAATCACATGTGGGAGCTTATAAAAAAGTTTTTTATTTCTTTCATCAAACAATAGAAAAGAAGGAAAGAAAGTAAAAAGTAAAGTGGAAATGATTAACTTTTAAAGTTGTTAAGATCGAAAATGAGATTATACTTTTAAAAAAAAATTGTTTAATTTAGGTATAAAAAATAAATTATAATTTTTACTATCTCGCCAGAGATAGTATTGCGATCACGAAAATTTTCGATGTTGAGATTTTGATGTTTTTATACGTTTTGAAGGTTCCTGAATCATTTTCACTAAGGTTGAGAAAAATGTCTGTGTGTGTGTGTGTATGTATGTATGTAGGCAAGATTACGCAAAAACGGTTTGAGCTAGAATGATGCAATTTGGTACATGAGCATTATTCAAAATTCATAGTTTTCTATCAACTTTTGGGAAATGTAGCTTAACCGGAAGAGGGTCATTATCTACAACGTTTTGATTTTTTTTCCTCTAAAGTGACCGTAAAAATATAGATATATGTTTGATAATTTTTCACATGATTAATAATTGTACAAAACTGCTATATATAGAATTTCAGCTTGATTGAATCGCTGAAAGTACCAGAATTAATTTTTTAACACTGCAAATCTCACGCGCCAACACGTGCCATGGTGCCATCAATAAAAAGACAAACATGCGCTGGTTTAATATTTATTATTTATAATTTATAATTAATTAAATTTAATTTAAATATAATATATTATGTTATTTAATCCAATTCAAATTGCGAGATAGTCGAGTGGAGACACTCCAGCTTATTTCAAATAAATTAATTTTACTGTTGACAAAATTATAATAAAAAAATATATTGAAGTGAAATTTTAGTGATAGCGATTCTCGAGAATTATATTTCTAGAGAATTTCCTATGAAATGAAATAAAAATTAGGATATTCTCTGGAATTGGTCATATTAATATGAAACCAAAATATAAATCCAAATTCCAACGAAGCCCTGTTAAGCCGGGTCAAATATCAAATCCTCCCCGACTCGGAGCCGAATTAGAACACCCGATTGGCTGAGAGCCTGGAGAACCATAAAAGAAGTGAAGAAGGAGGGGAAAAGCTAGCCTGAAGCGAGCGGTTGCCGAGAGTAGAGAAGAAGAGTCCAAAAAGGAGAGTCCAAAAAGAGGAGTTGTGGAGTGGCAATCGTCCCGTCCGGATGGACTGGATGAGAGCAGTCGGGCAGTAGCTAGTGTCCCGACCGGAGGAACTTGATTGGAGGAAAAAGGGACCGAAACCCCAATATCACGGTCCAGCGCTGTGTCACTCCGGGACCACCTGTCCAAGCGCCTTCACCACCAGTTCATCTGTTCTCATCACATCACGTATAAAACATTTCTCCACCCTTCCAGGAAGAAAAACACCCCTGAAGCTGGATTCCCTCTTCCAAAGTGCTGCCATTACACCCTTGTTGCGACCAAATACACCTAAATTTAATCCATCTAACCGATTCTTTTATATATCTATACAACACACTTAAATTTAAATAAAATGTTCAATATTTTGATTTTATAAAAATTCTCTTATTTACTATTTTACCTTACTGCCCCCAAAAAATCATTACAATATTATAGATTGAAATATTTTTTTTCACTTAAAAGTATCTTTTTAATCAAAATAAAAAAGTCAAAATAAAATTGAATTAAAAATTTCAACAGTTCAGTAAAAAAACAAATAAAAAACAAAAAAGGTTAAATTTAAAAAAAAAATGTTCTAATAGAAATTTGAATATTCAATTCATTTTAATTTTTAATTACATAAATTAATTATTTAATTATTTTCATAGTTATTTTGATATTTTTACTGTCACCAGAAATTTACTATCTCGAAAATTTTCGATGTCGAGATTTTGAAGTTTTTATAAGTCCCTGAGTCATTTTTATTAAGGTTGAGAAAAATATATGTGTATGTGTGTATGTGTAGACAAGATTACGCAAAAACAGTTTGAGCTAGAATAATGAAATTTGGTACACGAGCATTATTCAAAATTGGTAATTTTCTATCAACTTTTGAGAAATGTAGCTCATTCGGAAGAGAACCACATTACCTACCACGTTTTCATTTTTTTCCTCTAACCTGACCGTAAAAATAAAGATATCTGTTTGATAGTTTTTCACATGATTAAAAACTGTAATTATATAACTGCTATATATAGGATTTTTTAACACGTTGACTGCTAATCAAGCGCCAGCACGTGACGTGGTGTCATCAACAAAAAGTTAAACACGCGCTGGTTTAATAAATATTATTTATTAATTTTAATTTATAATTTAATTAAATATTTAATCCAATTCAAATTAGCAAGATAGTCGAGTAGAGACACTCCAGCTTTTTTTATAAACGCTTTACAACAATTAATTCTTATTCTTTATTGTTACATTGTATTCTTGTAAATTAGGGATTTAATTGATTATTGATTATCTACTAACAAGACATTCCACGATATGTCAAATTGATGAACTCTTGATAGCAAAACGAAACACATTATTTTGTCTGATATCTAGAGAATAGAGGGAAATAAGAACCAATGATTAGGTGATTTATTGAATAGGCGGAATACCCAAGGGCCAGCATAGTCCATTCGTTCCCTCTAAAAATTTCCCAAGATTTACACACGCATTAGATTTATCACTGCATCTAAAAACCCCGGAGACTTGTGGATTAAGGGGCTTTTTACACAATAAACAAAAGACTTTCAAAACAATATTTTTTTCGAAATTAAAAAAAAAAAAAATTAAGATGCATAGAGAGAGATATTTGTCTTTTATACATAATATTTTCTTGGTACTTACAAAAAAAAATAGGAAATTAACTCATTAATATAATATATGGGTATAACATGTAATTAGATTTTTTAATAAATAAAAAAATCAATATTGTTTTGTAATTTTTAAAAACATTTTTTTCTATTAAATATTCCAATTGTGATCAGAAAATAAAATAAATTTCAAAAACTTTCATATATCTCGTATATAAACGATACATATATTGCACGTATAATTAAATAACATAGTAATAATTAAATTAGATACAAGTAAAAAATGAATTTGAAAATAAAATTTCTTTTTGTGATGGAGTAATGCTCAATTTTCTACATCCCCTACTTCTACACCTCCTTCTATTATATCAAATATCCTTCCCTTATTCAATCTAATCCATCATTCTCATCGTAACCCTTCTTCATTAATAGGCTTACATGTGAATCATATTACATGTTATTATATCCTAACGGGTAATATATTAGACACTACATACATATATATGTATATAAATATAATTTATTTCACTTTTAACATTTTTTCTTTTCAATCAATACAAAAGCTACATCAATGAATTCTGTAGAAAAAGTATTTTAAAAAAGTTCATAATATATATTCAAATTGGTTGAATATTTTTTACAATAATTTCAACAACTCAATAATAAAGAACAAAATCGTATTTTATTTTTGTGAAAGAGGGATCAAAGGATTAATTTAACTAAAAGTTCTATAGTTTTTAAACTATTCATTTAAATTAATATTTAATAGTAATAGGAACACATTAAATTTTTTAAATCTCTTAAAAAATAATAGAAACATAAATTTTATGTCGTCGGCATACGACAATTTTAGGAAATTAGCATTTGCCTAGGCAAAAGCCATTTGGCTAAATCAATGTTGGGCAAATAGCTTTAACTATTACAGAAACCAATTCAAAAAAAGTTTTTGTTCTTTATTGTATATTTATCTAACTTCAGTGCAGTTTTGAGTTCTGAATTAATATAAATGTCAAAATAATAATCCGTGTGATAAATAAAATAAATAAATTATAAAAATTTAATATTTGACAGTAAGGCGATTTTACAAGTAAGTAAATATTTTGTTATTTAAGTGATGTTTCCGTATTTTAATTATAGAATTTTATATTGAGCTATTTGCCCAACAAAGATTTAGGCAAATGGCTTTTGCCTAGGCAAATGCTAATTTCCTAGCCAAATTGAAATAAAATAATAGTCGAAGCTATTTGGCCAGGCAAATGCTATTTTCCTGAAATTGCCATTTGCCTGCATATACAAACTCTACTCGGTACAAAATTTTATCTATATCAGTAGGGTCACTTGGAAACCCATAAAGTATATGCTTACAATTACAAAGAAAGATTATTGTTTATTCATATATAAATGTCGTAAGCAAATGGCAATTTTAGGAAAATAGCATTCAGAATTTATATTATATACAATGGTTAATGTAGATTAAAGCAATTCAAGAAGATAACTGAAACAATTTTATTTCACTATTTTCAAAGAAAATCCAATTTCTGGACCCGAATTTTCTTTGTAAAGATTTTAAAAAGAAAAAAATTATAAATAAGAACATAAAACTATGAAAATTTTATAAATGAAACCAAAAATAAAAAATTTAGAAAAATGTTACATTTCATATTTAAAGTAATATTAAAACATGTTATTTTTTAATTAAGACCGGTGTAGACATCTATTTATTATAAAAATAAAAAAATGTATAATGATATTTTCATTAATATAGATTTTTTTGAAATTAATAACAGTTCTTATTTATATTTGTAGATTGTGAACCTTATGTATGTTTTCATAAGTCAAATAAATAAGGCAGGTCAATTTGTAGAATAGCCTATAAGATAAAAGGGTGAGAATTTAATTAAGCAACGTCTGTCGTGTCGTAGTATGTACTCTAGAATAAATGATTTGCAAATATTAATAAATTGAACTCAGCCACCAGACTGTTTGTTAGACTGGCAAAAGATTTATTTGTTGCTTTTTTATTATTTATCCCTAATTATTTTTATTTGATTTTATTAAGAGAAAGTATGATGAAATAGAAAAAATAATGTTAGAATATATTATCTGCTAAAGAATAAACATATATAAAATTAGAATTAAATTCACTATATATGTCATTCTATTTTTTTTTTCTAAATTAAATTATTATATATAAAAATCTCATAATCCAAATATACCATATTCAAATTAGACATTTAACATGTTCTAGAATATACACATTAATTAATTAATATAGAATTTTTTATACTTTATTCCAAAATACTAACAATAATATCTATATATACTCGTTGGTCCTTTAGCTAATTTTTGTTTATTTATATCGTAAAAATTAATTAATTCATTTATTTTATTAAAATATTATAAACCTAATATATATATATTACCTATATGAATTATGACAGAATGGTTGATTAATGGATTCAATTTCTATTTTTGTTTATTAAAATAAAAACATAAAAAAGTAAAATAATTTATAAAGATTTACAATATTTTTTTATCTAATAGCAGAGATGAATCACAAAGTTTAAATGTAAAAAATCTGGAGTGTCTCCACTCGATTTTCTAGAAAATTTGAATTGGATTAACTAACATATATTATATTTAAATTAAAATGACTTAATTAAATCTTATCTTATTATGCTAGCTAAAATTGTTTGTATATATAGCCATGGGTTCTCAAAAACCGCTCTAAAGATTTTTTTGAAATTCACACTTGATATAGTATTTATAAAGAAAAATTGAGTTTTATTGATCATATCTCAGGAAAAATACATCTTCATTATTTTTTCTTAATTTAAATTTATATATGGATGAAGTCACAAATGACATCCATATTGAAATTTGACTCCCGCCTTTTTTTAAAGGATATTGTATTAATATTTTTTTTATATTTAAAATATTTTAAAATTTTTTATTTAATTTCGAAATAAAATTAAAAATATATATTTTAATAATATTTTATAATTATAAATTACGATATATATTTATCATTCTTCCAAAAAAAACATATTCATGCACTTAGAAACATAATAATACATATTTATGTATTATTGAGGACCCCAAGTTCCATTCATTTTAATCAGATTGATGCAATGATGGAACATTTAATAATTGTAATAAATAATTAAAGAATTGTATATCAATATTTTTTAAAGGGTCGAGCGGGAGCTCGGTGTCTCAAGTATTAATATTACCATCCAAACCCAATAATTTGACTTTTTGTTGATGACACCACGTCACGTGCTGGCGCGTGATTGGCAGTCAACGTGTTAAAGGCAAAAAAGATAAAAATGTAAAAAATCATAAAAATCAATGTATAATAGTTAATATTTCCAATTTTGTGTATAAAATGTATTCTATGACATCTTCCATTATATAATATACTCATTTGAAAAGATATAGATTTTGAAATTCTTTTATTATTTAATTGATGAATTTTCCTTTGATAAGTTTATTCAAGTATATATATATTATATCCACCTTGAAATGAAGAGAATTTTCATGAATATATCAATATTATAACTTGAGAGGAAAAATATATAATAACATCATCTCTCTTTGATTTATTAAAGAACTAATAAAGATAAAAATTTACTCCATCTATTATGATAATTTAATTCAACAGTAAAGTAAAAAAGTTTAACTTCAAGTGCCTACCACTTAATGAAATTTGAAATTAAAATTTCCGATTTTAAGATTTTTTCCCCCTTATATTTTTTTTCTCCTTTTTCACTTTTTTTCTTTTTTTTAAGAAAAGCGTAAAGGAAATAAAAGCTTTGCATATTATTCAGTTGATTAAATGAGTAAAAAGCAGAAAAAATCTCTTTGTTAGAGCATATTAAACAAATAGAATGACAGGATGGGATTTCGGGCCGCAAACAAATTGACTGGACGGTCACCCGACATCTGCATAAGCCCCGGGGCTTCATACTTTCCATCCGCTTATCTTCTTATCAGAAGAGGTAGCAAAACCATTAGCTGCGATACGAATTTATTCTCTTATTATCTTTATTATTATAACCGCTTTAAGTTTTCTTTCTTCTTCCTAAAGTGAATTAATCAAACTTAATTAATATGAGGCGTATACAATTTCTCAATTACGAAGACAAATGGTTTATCATTAATTTACTTCTTTCGTTTTTTTTGTACTTTATTTTATCTTAATATTTATGTAAGCTATTCAAAATATCAGGTTCCATTGTAAAGAGGGGTTTATTATCATCATGAGAGAATGAATATAAACTTTGAATAGGAAACAAATTCAGACGAAATGAAGATGAAAAATGAAATTGAAATTCATATACAAATAAGTTTAATAATAGTTTTATTATATTTTTAAATTAAAAATTCAATTTCCATGATATTTACTTTAAGCTATTATGATGGCTTCATGAAACAGCATTGAGTGTTTGAAAAAAATTAATTAATTAGAAATTGTTAAATATATAATTATTTAAAGTTCTTGGTTTTAGTCCCAGACCTGTCAAGTAAATATTCCAATGAAGTGACAATTTTCATTTCACAATATCATATAAACATTTTGAATATTTCTTCCTCTTCCTAGCGGGGTCTGCTGTCTTTGGACAGCCTCCAAGGGTCCTGTCCTTCTGAGATGCAAACTCGAACCGGACCTATCTTTATTGGGGTCATAGAGAGTGTCAACCCGCTACTCCTGGGATTGGGGAACCATTTTTCTTTAAATTAATTTTATTGACATTTTGATAGTTCGATTCGCATCCAGTTAAGCTACCTGCTCCAGATTTGCATATTTATTTTTATTTAATATGCTATTTAGCTTATAAATAAATATATATATATATAGTGTCTTAGTCTTACTAACCAAAAGTCATAGTATTGGTTCCAAAATTCCCTTCTAACTACTTAGAAAATATCAAAATGCCGAGACAAACTTCAAAATTTCAATAGACCTTATCAAGTGAGCATGATATTTGTCCAATTTGCCAAACAAATAAGTAATTAGTAATAATCTTGAAAATTACAAGAAAATAACTTATTATGATAGTATAAAATTTTCATTCCTTAATTCTTTTGGGAAAATGTATTTTTCTCTATTTAAAAAGCCGATAAATTGGAATAAGTTTACCAGTTTCTGATGAGATTTTTCTTTTCTTATGTGAATTACGAATGTTTCAGCCATTTCTGCGTGTGCTGTGACAAAATTCGATTTGTAAAATTGGAATATCTTTGGAGTTTATGGCGGAATAAAAAACGAGTTCCCAGAAAATTAGGTTATTTTATTATTATTATTATATACAATTAAAAACTATTTACATATGTTGTTTATTTACCTAGAAAATTAGGTAATCGAATTTTAATGTCCTTAACTTGTTCTATTTATAAATGATCTATATATAAGTGTTTCATACGCATATAATATCTATTTACGGGTTTTCATCATTTGTCACGATGATCTTCATATTTTCTACACATTCATGAAGTGGCGCTATCTTTAAATTGATTGACATATAGAAGGTAGAAATATCTAATCCCTTCATTGTAGGAACAAGCAGACAATAATAAATATAACATAATAAAATTTTCAATAGAACTTATCAAGTAAGCAAGATATTTATCCGATTTGCCCAACAAATAATTCAATTAATAATAATCCTATTAATGGAGTATTTCATCTTACGTTCATTCCATGAAATATTCATTTTTATTTAATTTTTTTTTTAAATGTATTTTATATTATACTCATAAAAGGATTTAAAATTTAAGAATATTATATATAAATGTTCACATGAATTATAATGCTGAATTTCTTTTTAGTATTTAAATGAAATAATTCGTCCGTTATACTAATTATCAAAATATGTTTTATATTATGAACGTAAAGAAGAGATTTTATTATTCTGGTTTATCATTAATACTTTAATTCAATTTTGTTATTATAATAAATTATGTCTCTTTAAATATGTTTAATATCCAAATTCATTTGTCATTGGAAAATCTAAAGGACGTCTCTTTAGTAAGCTTATCATTAAATTCCAATCAGATAAATTCCAATATTCTAGACATTCTAATACTTGAAACTCTTTTTAAACGCTAACTTGAAAATTAACTTCAACAGAGAGTGATATGAGAATAAAGGATACAAGTTTTTTAATATTAATTTGAAATATAATATTTTTATTCATATTTTTAAAATGATTAAAAATAAGTTAATGATAATTGATAAAATTGTTTAAAGATAATTAATTTAAGCAAGACCCAGTGAATAATTTAAAAAATATTAAATTTTTTATTAAATTACGATATTTTAAATTACATATATATATGTAAATGTTGATAAGGTAGTATAGTAACGAGAAGCATAGGGGACTCGTCACTAAGCCCCGAGATACGCCACCATGAGGTTATATATACTCTTGGTGGTGCCAAAGAGAGGGGCTGAAATATTTTAACGCCAAATTTAATGTCAGCTCATTATATACTGGAAATGTATGAGTAAATTTTAATATAGTGTAAAAGAAAAGGGAATATAAAATTGAATTTTTTAATGTAAAAAATTTCCTATTATTATTATATATTTAATATCAAATCGAATAAATATTTTAATAAATAAATTTTATAAAAAAAAAAAAACAGACGAAATTTATTTATGAAAAAGAAAAGAACTCTAGAAAACAAACTAAAAAGGATTTAAAACAACATATATAGTAGGCTAAATGTTGTCCAATATATAAATATCACCATGTATGTATATAAAAGTAATACCAATGTTTTTTTGAAATAACATTCTACTCAGATAAACTTTTTTTTTATTTACGTCCATTAAATAAATATAGTATATCATAAAAATATTTAAGTCATAAAATAACATTTTTTTTATAATCAAAACAGTTAAATAATGTATTTCATTTGTTGCTTGTTTACCTTATTTACAAGAGTTATTTTTTATATTTTCGCTTTTAATTAAGTATTAATAAAATTTATAATATCTCGTCTCCTTTTGCATATTAAGATAAATAAATGTATTTTAACGAGAGGAGCTGTAATATTTGTATTTATATATTGTAAGATCTAATTAATGGAAAGAGAGTACTTTAATTTTTAAATGTATAATTAAATAAAATTCATTATTCTTAACTTTCGAAAATATATATTTTGAAAATAATTTTTGTTGCCGTCTGTATAAAAATCTGCCGTCTGAGAGCTTAGCCAACCTGTCACAGTCTCATCCTGTTCAAAAAAGTTTCTCCTTCAATGTCATATCGAGTAAGAAAGTCTATGGCAGAACTCATTCTTTTCATTTTGTGATCGTCGGTGAGCACTTTTGGAATCCAACGAGCACAAAACTTGTGATAGCCAAGTTTTTCTGTCACTATCTCATGAACAAAACTTCGACAAATTTCAGGAAAATGATCGGAAAATCCCGAGATTGTGAAGCGCCGGTTCTCACAAATTTTCTCGTTCACTTTGTTCACCAAGTCATCACTGACGAGACAGGCGGAAGATTTTTATGCAGACGGCATTTCAAAAACTGTTAAAAGATATGATAAGTGCTTGAATTTATTTGGTGAATATGTAGAAAAGTAGAGAAAAAGTGTAGTTTTAACTTTCGAAAATATATTTGAAAATAATTTTTGTTTTTTACCTTCTCTCTATTATCCTTATTATAATATAATATAAATACAGTGAACGCGCTCTATATAAGAAACCTCTATACAAACAACTTTTTTAGTTAAACTGTTCTGTATAAGTAATATATTTTTTAAAATCTAAATATGTGAGTTGACAGCTGTTCACAACAACATAACCTCAGATTGCAAAAGAATTCTGTTATTGGAATATGTTTGTGTTTTGTGATGCCAATTTTGAAGTTAATTTCTGTTAATTAGAATAGTTATTTATATTTATCCTGACACAGTTTAGTTAGTAAAGAGAAAATAAGAAAAAATATTTTCCAGATGGTAAGTATTTTTATAATCTTTTTTTCCCTATAAGCAACTTTTCTCAATAAAAAACTTTATTATTGAAATTGGTTCAAATGAGTTGCTTATATAGAGCGTTCAATGTAATATTAATTTTAGATAAAAATATGTAAATATTCACCATATATAATTAATTATAAAACATTTTTAAATTTAGTGTATTTATATTGAAATAGATTACTCCAACTATGTTTAATAAAATAAAGGTTGTTTTTATTGATAATCATTATAGGAGTTTTAAAAGAGCCGATAGAGATTTATTTTTTTGCCACATTGATAAAATATATTTCATTGTGACAAGATAACCGTAAAAATGTTCAATGCAATTTATAGGAAACAGATTAGCTATATGATTCATTGTTCAAGGGTTACAACTTATTCTTCCTATTCGTACAAAAGTCATAAATACATTGGCTAGGTAGAAGAATACAATTGAATTTGAAAAATAGCGATGGTATTTTATTTATTCTCGATTTATTTTCAAGTGTTTATCTTTTATAATAATAACAAAAGATTTTTTAGAACAATTTTAAATGACACTTTTATAAATTAATATTAAAGAACAAATCACTATTTTTTTTCTTTTAATTATCAATTCCAGAATGCCGTTGTACATAATCATTCATTTCATTAATTATAGACTAGTCGATGGTACATTCAAATCAGAAGTGACTGGTCATAAATGTAATTTCAATATTAGCGTCATACAATATCATGCAGTATCTATTAATAATTTTTGATAACCAGTATGCAAAGCAAACTTGTGTGACATTATTCATTCATTGATCTTCCCGTGAGAAATCAACATGACGACATTGATTGTGTAAATTTATGTTTAAAATTGGTTAATAATTGAAAATTTTTGAATATTATGTTAAAAAATAAAGAGAAAAAAAAAATTAAATAGATTATTTATGTTTAATTACATATTATATTTTAAAGATAAATTATTTAATTGTAACATAAAATAAATAATTAAAAATTAGCAAAATTTGGAAATAAATGGATAAATTAAAAAATAATTAAATTAAATACAAATAAAAATTAGTTTATAAACCTTTATAAAATAAAATAAACATAAAAGTTGTCTACAGCAAGGGGCAAAATCATGTCGCTCAATCAGTTCTGACCCTAAATATCAAAATAACTTTTTTATACCTTTATCTTATAATGTTTTGTATTTGCTTTTAAAATAAGCTACAATTTTGGAAACCAATTCTTCATTGGAACCAAATCTCTTTCTTTAGAGAATTCTTTCAAGATGCACAAAGAGAAAGTGTGGGGCCAGGTCTGGACTAAATGGTGAATGTCAAACCACACACACACACTATCAGAGTTTGAAGTGTAATTCATTCAATTTGACCAACATTGACTGAATTGTCTTTATATAAATATGAGTAACATTACTAAAAAATTAAAAATTTTAAATTTAAACTAAATACCAGATTAACATGTTAAAGGTAAGGAAGTGACGCCATAATTTAGAATATTCTAATATCCTATATTAGGATTAGGGTCGTTTAAGAGGACTGTTAAATAATTGTATTAGTTATAATTAATATAGATTAAATTTTGAAAAATATATAACTAATTTCTATGTCTACTTATAAAGCTTAGAATTTTCAAATAAAATAACACCATAATAACTAAATAACAAGTAAAAAAATAATATTAATAGCAAACCAAATTTTTAAAGCTCCTAATATTTTTTTTTAATAATTACACAGGCCTGCGACATAAAAATTGTTTCAAATTTAATAACTGATTTTTATGGTATTTTCAAAGCTGATTTCAGAAAAAACGGAATGCATTTTTGAAATCAGCGCTGAAAAATACATAAAAGTCAATTAATAAATTTCAAACAATTTTTTTGAACTTTGTTTTTGCAGGCCTGTGTTATCGATCATTTATAATTAATTATTATTTATAAACTGAAAACAAATGAAGAAAAATTTATTTTCTTGAAAAATAAATTTTGAGATTGAAAGACATAAATGACCAACACGTATTCTAAGTGTGAGGCATGGTCTATGACCCTGAGTGTTCTTTTATAAGTGGTATAATTAAAATATACCAAAGCTCTCAAGTCTAATGGAAACAGTTCCTACGAAAAAGCAATCAAATTGAATCTCTCCACCCCAAACAAGTCTAATTTTATCAAAGGTTAGGTAAGATTATAAAAAATTCAAAGACTATACAAACCCCTAGAAGTATCTCGAACTGTACAAGGAGTTAATCTTGGTTAGAATTGAATGTTATCTTAGGAGAGCCAGAGTCGAGACTTACGTTTTATTATCCATCCAATTTTACTTTAAACATTTTTATAATATTGTATATTTTAGTTTTCATAATAATAAAAAAATTGTATATTAAATTAAAAAACAATATTGTAACATGTTGAAAATAAAATGTTGAAAATTGATAATTGCAAGTGGCTAGAATGGGAGAGGAAAGAATGGTGAAAAATATATTGGTGGGGAGACCGATTGGGAAACGTCTCCTTGGAAGACGGCAAAGACGCGGTGGGTGGACAGTGTAGGAAGGGAGATGGGAGAGGGTAGGGACTGGATGGTTCCGGCTCAGGATAGGGACACTTGGAGAATTGTGGTTGCTGCGGTCAAGAACTATCGAGTTCCGTAGAGTCACAAAGATTGAAAATGGATAAAAGAATACAAATTAAATTAAAAAACAAAATTCTCATTATATTTTAGTTTGATATTGATCTGATTACTATTATTATTATATTTGTTTGTAATTTTTTTTGAAAAGAAATATGTCGTTAAACTTGATGAAGATTTCTATGTTTTAGAAAAATATATGAGAAAATTATTTGAATATAATCTAAATAGAAAAAAATTGTAATTCGATTATATTCTCCATACTAGCATACTATTATATATTTATATGTATAATTTGTATATTTCCAAAAAATATATAACATAAGATAAACTGTAACGGATTTTAATATAAATACGTATAAAGACAAATAAACATTCACTCACTGTAAAATTGAAAACGTTTTCGAATTTAAAACAAAGAGTAGAAGAACGTTCCTTTATATATAATATAAAGGTATATGCTCCAGAAAAAAAATATTTTTTGTCTTCTTTCTTCACAATAATAATAATAATAATAATAAATTTCTGTTTGCTAAATAAAATCAAAGAAAAAATATCTTATTTTCTTCTTCTACTCCCTCCTCCCACATTAGAAAATAAAAAAACACTTAAGGAAAAAATAATTTTAAATATGCACATTTACAATTTTTTTTATAGAAAAACAAAAAAAAATATATGCTTTGATATTCTTTAACATTTCTATTTGTATAACATTGAAACATATTGTAATTAAATCAAAATTCTATCTATTCACATGAATAATTAATAAATATATAGAAATATATACATAGTTAATAACTTATTTATTAAAATGTGGTAATAAATACATAAAAAATAAATAATATATAAATACAACATAAAAAAAAACAATCTAAATTAACATTTTAAAATATTAATTATTTTTATAATTAAATTTATGTATTTTTACTATCTTGCCAAAGAAAATTTTCGATGTCAAGATTTTGATGTTTATATACGTTTTGAAGGTTCCTGAATCATTTTCACTAAGGTTGAGAAAATGTCTCTCTCTTTCTCTGTGTGTGTGAAGAAATACGCAAAATAGTTTTTCACATGACTAAAAATTGTATAAAACTGCTGTATATAGAATTTCAGCTTGATTGAATCAGAAAGTACCGGAATTATTTTTTTTTTAATTTTGACTTAAAAATGTAGGTAAAGGTTTTTAATTTAAATTTAATATATGCTAATCAATTAATTTAATTAAATAACAATACAATACTGTAAATTTAAATTTTTTAAAAAAATTAATCTAATTCACACAATTATACTTAATTTATAATTTATATAATTAATTTTAATTTAAATATAATAGATGTTAATTAATCCACAACCAATTTGCGAGGTAGTCGAGTGGAGACACTCCAGATTTTTATTAAATTATTTTTTTATGATATTTTATTTTATAAAAATTTAAGAAAATTAATATACTTAAATATATTGAATTAATTTAGTTATAATAATGTAACTAAATCGATTTGTTTGTTTTTTTTTCGTCTCATAAATTTAACTTTATTCTTCATAATTAGAAAGGGGATTGCAATAATAAAGGGAATTTTTCAATGACGTTTAAAAAAAAAAAAATTCGAGAGACTATTTTTAGTACTTTAATTGAATCAGTTCATTCATTTGATCCCCTTTAAATGTTTCACCCTCTCTGATGTAATGTCTCAATTTCTTTTTGACAATTTTAATGACTTTTGTTTGTATTTTCATGACAGTGATCTACTATCGCTACTCCATGCCCCTTCCAAGTGTGAAACTCATATATAGAATGTATGTAGTGTGTACTATAGAACGATATGAATGTGAAGGGAATCTGTGAGGGGAGCTTGGATCGCTGGAGGCTATAAAATGCTTTCTAGCCACTCATATACACACATACACCCACTACCACAGCGACATGATTTGGGGATGACCGCCTGGGGGTGGGCTCACTTCCCCCTTGGAAACCGTGAAATTGACTGGGGGGGGGGGTCGCGTTGGCGCCAACCGGCTGAGTCTGACGGCAGGCTTTAGGGTTGCGGGGTCCGTGCTCACCACAGAGGAAGATTCCTATAAGCATCCTTCGATAATTGCATCTCATTGTTGTTCTCTCTTTCTTCAGCATGAGCAATGCTGATAATTTTGATGAAAGATAAACGAGGAACAAACACAATGCTAATGGATCGAGCCTTAGAATATTCAAGGAAACGATTACAAGTGACACTTTACACCGAATTTATTCTGAGTTAACGCGTTACAAACTAAATTATCTATATTCATTACAAAACAAGAAAAAAATATTGTTTATTAGCCTAAAAGAAATTTTATTCTAATTTTTATCCAAAATCATTTAAAATAAAAAATGAGGTGTGGCCAAGCACATTTTTATTGAATTAAATTAATTTCCAAACAACATTATATACATATATAGGTATATATACGAGGGTGGGATGAAAAGTTTACGACCTGACCAAGGAAATCGATGTTTTTAAATTTTTTTTTTGCTATATTTTTCAACATAATCTCCATCAACTCTGATACATTTCTCATAACGGTGTTCTAATTTAGTTAATTAATTTAATTAAGTAATTAATTAATTGATTTAATTTAATTAAATTTAAGTCTCATCAACAGTTATGAATCGACGCAAAAATTCGTTTGGATTACGCCTACAGCGCCAAATTTCGTTAGAAATGGTTTTTTGAAGCAATTTTTGGTCTAACGTTAGGAAATGCGGCACCCACGTTGTACATAGCTTTCCATATTCAAATGGTTTTGCAAAATATTTCGCACATGTTCAGCTGACATCGTACAGGTCTCAGCTATCTTGAATTTTGAAAAATAAAACAAAAAAAAAAAAAAAAAAAATTGAAAATCACCGTTTTTCTTGGCCAGGCCGGAAACTTTTCAGACCACCCTCGTATATATATAAAGTATAAAAAAATATTTAAAACTTGAATTAAAACGACTAAATTATATTATCTTGGTTTTTATTTTTAGTTTATGTAAAAATCTCCACATGTAAAATTTGGTGTGAAAACAATACCTTCCCTTCCTATCGTCGATCGGTAAAAAAGTATAATGTGTGATTATCAAAAATACAAATTTTTATTATTTAATAAATAATAAATTTAGATAAATTTAAATATGTTAGTATCAATTATAAAAAACATGAAATAATTAATATAGTCATAACAATATTTAATACTTACTTTTTTTTTTTGTTTAATAATAAAATTCTTTTTTTTCTTTACCATTTAAAAATAATCATAAAAATACTTGGAGCTTAGTAAAATTTATTATGGGGTTTTTTTATTCTCATTTGTGGAAATGATGATATTATCACTAAAAAGGCAAAAATAAAATTTAATAAAGATATTTTTTAATAATCGGAATATGTATTTTATATTAATAGTAATTTAATGATGACTTGAAACAGAAAAAACAAAAAAACAGAATCAAATATGTTCTAACATTTTATGAAATTATTAAAATTTACGATATTATATGCATCATAACTTTTTATTTTGATGAAAAAATATGTTTTAAATATATCGGTGTTTATTAGTGAAAAAAAAATTGTTTTTCAATTGAATTTTCAAAATCTCTTCTCACAGTCGTGAAAAAACATTTCAAAATTTAAATTTGTTCAAATTTAGATATTAAAATTATTTTATATATCTAACTAATTTAAATTGAATTAAATTAAAACTCATTTATGCTTTTAGATTAAATAAAAGTTATATGGTCCTCAGGGAAAAAAAAAATTAATTCTATCGTATATTTACGTCATCTAATAATATAGAAAATGAGTTCTAAGAGTAAAAAGTTTTCCAGGTTTTTAATAATATTAATATTGTTTAATTAATAGATTATTTATATGATTAAAACTCATTTCACTTTCTAATTTAATTTTTTGTTTAAATATCTATGAAAAATTAATTCAATTTCATCCATTTTTTATTATAAATATATTTTATTGTATTAGTAAATTTCAGATGAGAAAGATAAAGAAAAAATACAATTAAAAAATACCACAATGTTCTCGAATTTAAGAGAATTGACAAATTTTATTGAAATCCCTCTTCGCATATACTTATATACAGGGTGTCTCAAAAAAGAATATGCCTGAAAAAAACCAAAAAGTCAGCATGTTGTGAGCAGTCAGAGGGTTAGTACATATTTTGCAAACATGATTTTTTTTATTCTTTAATTAGATCTTTTTTGGTAATTCAAGTCTTTAAACTTGTCTTTATGTTCATAAATAATGTTTTTATAGTCATTCAAAGTGTTAGTACATTTTTTTGAAACACCCTGTATTATAGATATCTAGATAAATATAGTTAATGATGATACTCGATAAAAATTATATAAATATAAATTAATACATTTAATCGAGTATGTGACGTGAATAGGTGAAGAAAGTTTCGGTACAAGTTTATTTATTCGGAAATCAATTTGGACGATATTAATGTGTTGACCAAAGAAACGAACAAGCAAAACTAGATGAGTAAAATATGAGGAGGAAATTGAAATCGGATGGAGGTAAATCAGAACAGTGACGGTTGCAGTTTAAAACTCATAAGGGCTCCAGATTAGATACACTGGCGAAAAAAAATATACACTAATTGTAAGATTGGTTTGTGTTAGATAAACATCCGAATTAATTATTTTTAATTAACCCACATGATTTAATGGTATATTGGTACTTAAGAGATATCTCCATAGGAATCCAAACATAAAAAAGAAATTGAATTTAATGAATGACATTTAGACAAATTATTTGTCTAATTTTTAGATTGGTGTTTCAAGATTTCTAGTAAGGCATTTCCGAGAATTAGAATTTTCAATGTGAAATAGTGGCATCTTTCTAACCTTCTTTTTAGAATATGGATTATTTCCACCAGTATTACATACATTTATTACTTGCCAAAAGTGATCACCTGTTAAATTAAAAGAAATTGTGACCAGATAACTACCAAATTCTAGATCTAACATTCGTCTAAAATTCATGATTGACAGGGAAGAGCGAAATGAATAGATATTTAGAGGAATGTCCATTTCAAAATGCGACAATTACTAAATTTACAACTATTTAATAAAAATTAAACTTTTAAATTATAAATTAATAAAAATATCATTAATAATTTAAGTTTTGTTTAATATAGGCTTATAAAAAATAACATTGGTGGTGTTTGCATTTTCTTAATTAAGACGTTACAATATTTACTCTTTAACCATCTAGTAATTTAAGGAAGGAATAAATGAATTCATAATTTATTTCTAATAAATAATCGTTAAGATTGATAATTGAATTAAGTTTTTCACTTTTTTTTAATTAATGGAAAATAAGTAAACCATGATTATAATAACATATATAAACTACGATAAAATATGAGATACTATTTCAATTAAAATAATATAAAGCATATTTTATTTAATTAATATACTAGAACTAGAATATTTATTTCTATATATATATATATATATTGTTGATTTACTGTTATTGGTTGTTATTTTCATTTTTCAATATAAATATTTTTAATAAATAAATAGTTAAAATAGTATAGAATAAATAAAAATTAATATTGAGAGAGGAATTTATCGTATTTGAATAAAAATATTTTTTTAAGATCCTTTTTAAAATTTTTTATTTTTATTTTTGATTTAATTACAATAAAATTATTTAAAATATTTTTTTATATAAAATAGATTGAATAAATTCAATAAGTTAGACCAGTGATTCCCAAACTGCGAATCCCTGGGTAGCCGCGACGCCGTCATAAGGGAGCCGCGAAAAAATTTCCTAATACTTGAAATTTTTGGTTTAAAAAAAAAAAGGTAAGATGATATTGTGGGGAAACTTTTGAACATTTTCGTTTATTTTTATTCAATATTGTTCTAAATAAAAAAAAAAGTCAGATAATTTTGCGATGCTCTGAAACATTTCCGATAGAGGGAAGAAAAGTTTTTCCAAATTTTCAAGAGAGTAAAAATTTATATAAAAATCGGATGTATTAAGGGAGCCTCGGAAAAAATCCGATTATTTAGGGAGCCGCAACCTCTGAGTTAGACTATAGTATATTATTAACTAAATTTAATTCATTTGATTTCTAAAAAAAATTAATTAATATGTGATAAAATTAAATAAAATCGAATATAATCAGAAAGGATTATTCTAATTATTAGAGATTTTTTTGGTATATCCATATATGATTTAATATTCTAAGAATAAGATCAAAATGCCCATGCGTCTAATTCCGAAAATGCGTTCATATTATACTGCCAAAAAAATTAATCATCTTAATGCTTCAGAATAAATCCTGAAAATATAAATACGAATTAGATAGATTTGAGAAAATTTAATAGTAGGTCATCGAGTTACCCTACATCGAACAAAGTCTATAATTTAATTATCGATTTAGATAATTAATTTAGTAATTTTGAATTTTGTTTGTTAGCAAATAGTAAAAAGCGTGATTAAAAAAAATATGAGAGCAATATGAAAAATAATATTGACAAAATATACCCAATCCAATTATTCATAAATCGAATTTACTTTAATTATTGGGAAATGTTTGGTCTTTTAAAAAATCAACAGGGCGGAATAAACGAGTTGGAAACCCATATGAATACAATTGTAAATAGATTTTTCAAAATGCGAAAAAAAATTTCTTTTTTTTTTTTATTATCATTTCAGTCCTCTGAATAAAGAAGAAAAAGGGATGTTCTCTGTTTCCCTTTTTTTTAATTTATTCTTATTCTTTTAGCGCTGGTCGACAGCATCCAATTATCATGACGCCTTGGGGGAGTTTTCCCAGCCCGTTTTTTGATACTTATTTTTTTGCATTTTCATTTCAGAAATGCCGTTGGCCAACTACGAATTGGTGGAGGGAAGTAGAAATTAAATGAATCTAACGAGTCATGTAATGGAGAAGATGATGTTAAAAAAAACGAATTAAGGGGAAATTATAATCTGTCTTTAGAAACTTAATGATTATTTGGGGGAGGAAAATATTTTTTTACTATTAATGTGAAATAACACATTCGCCCTCACTCTTCTAAATAATAACAATGATTAAAAAATATTCACGTTAAAAACTATAATTTATTCATTGATATATGTTAATAAAGTGTAAAAAAACTAAAAAAAAAAAAAATTCTCTAAATTTCATTCAAAATTAACAAAAAGTTAATTTCAATATAATAATAATGTGTTCTTTCAATGGGAATAGATAATTTGCATAAAATCTACTAAACCATACTTCAGTTAGTCAATTATAATAATAATACAATTTTCTAAATAAATAAAATATAAAGGTAATAGGAGTAATAAAAATAATAATAAAATAAATGGACTGGATCCTGTGTAATTCCCCATTTAATTATATTAAACAAATAAATAAATAATAAAAAAAATTAATTCAAGATGACATTATTTAAATAGACAAAAGATAAATATAATTATAATTTTTAATATTAAAAAAAAAATCAATTTGATCACTTGTTTAGATTTGTCTAAATAATTTTTAACTTTTTTTACCGACCTACGATAGTAAGGGAGGTATTGTTTTCACACCAAATTTCACATGTGGAGATTTTTACATATCTCCACGAATCATGCGTTTTCTTAACAGAAAAAAAGTATTTTTAGCATAATGTCTGTCCGTCCGTCCCTCTGTCCGTATAGATGTGTACAGCCTGAACGGCTCAACGGATTTTGATGAAATTTGGTATATTTACTTAATGCATCAGTGGGATGAATTCATCAACTTTTGGTGCAAATCTGGAAACCGGAAGTGGTAGTATTAGCGATCGACGATAGGAATGGAAGGGTTATTTTCACACCAAATTTCACCTGAGGAGATTTTTTACACATCACCACGAATCATGCACTTTGTATTGGTTTTATCCTCGAGAAAATCATTTTTATTAGTTTTTTCTCAATTTAAAATTATATGACGTCATTCAGCCATTCATGACGTCACAGCCTAGTCTTACATATATATTATAAATAAAATAAAATTAAAAATATTTATGTTCTATTCATATCTGTTTATTATTACATTAATAGATATATTAAAATTATTTGAAATTGTTTCTGTAGCTGGAAATTAATTTATTTCAAACCGTCGGTCGGTTCGGACCTGGCTACAGGTCAACTTATTTTTTATGAATCTAGTATTTTAATACCATAAAGGAATATTACATAAATTTATTAAAAAATAAAAGAAATTTGAATGAACATTTAATTAATTAGACTTTATGCTTTTTCTGTGTTATTATGTGTATTGTTAAAATATAATATCAGATTAGTTTTTTATTTGGTTATCTTTTTTCTTGCTAATGGTTGTATTTTTTAGTGCTTTTATCAGGCATTTTATAGCAGTTTTTATCAGATTCTGATATTCAAATGAATCAAATCAGATATATGGCCAACGCTGGCTTTGTGTGAACGTTTTGAAAATAAACCATTGAAATGTCAAGCCTAATGGTCAAAGTGCTAACTCACGAAATGAGCGGAGAGTGTAGATAAATTAATCTAAAATTGAATTGAAAAACATAATATCCTCTCTATAAATTTTACGATCTAATAATAGAATATTTGAAATAAATTTATAATATTGCTTTTATAATAATGAAGTGAAATTTACTGATATTTAATATACTTAAAATATATGGTATAAGTATACCTATATTGAAATATAGATTTATTTATATAAAGGGAAAAATATATATTTTATGGAGAAAACAAAAAACTCTCAAAATGAGAAAATTGGACGAAGGGTGGGTATGGAAGTTGTTACAAGATAAGAAAAATTGGAAAAATGTATTAGCTAAGAATTCCAGCCCAAGATTTAATTAATATAAATCACACTGTTTATTTTTACATCTGTTGTTTTACCTAATTCATAGAATATATGATATGTTAGTATTCAAAAAAAAACCCAAATTTTTTTAGGAACAAATCAGTTTCCAAATCATACACTCCACAATTGCTAACCAGCCTGGTTTATTTCTTTTCAGTGATTTCTTTTTTATAAAAGTATACATAAATACAACACGAAAAGAAAATAAATAGGTAATTAGGTTATTATTATTATGTTTTAACAACAATGAAAATAAACAAACTAATTAATTTAAATTATAAAGTAAAATGGTTTAACACTATTATATATATTTATAATTTACACCTAACGCTACTTGTATAGGTAAAATGTCACTTCCGGTAGTCAGATCATGATGAAATTTGGTATCTGAATTTTCTTCATATTTTTAAATCTATATACAAAATAGGAAGCAAATATCTCGAAGCAAACTGGTACTTTACTTGAAAGGTAAAGGCAACCAGTGTAGGTAAAGTACCACTTCCGTTTAACCGATTTTGACGAAATTTTGAGAGAAATCTACAAACTGTGAATAATATTGGTGTACCAAATTTCGAAGTCCTAGTTTCTGAGTAAATTTGTTCACAGACAAACATTACATACATCCATACACCCATACATACATACATACACACACACAGACATAATTCGAAAAACGGTATTTTCCGACTCAGGGAGGTCTAAAACGTCATGATCTATCGAAATCTCGAAGTCGAAATTTTTGACGATTCCAATACTTCGCTTATACGAAGTATGCGGGAAAGTAAATAAGCTAGAGTGTCTCCACTCGACTATCTCGCAATTTGAATTGGATTAAATAACATAATATATTATATTTAAATTAAATTTAATTAATTATAAATTATAAATAATAAATATTAAACCAGCGCATGTTTGGTATTTTATTGATGGCACCATGGCACGTGTTGGCGCGTGAGATTTGCAGTGTTAAAAAATTAATTCTGGTACTTTCAATCAAGCTGAAATTCTATATATAGCAGTTTTATACAATTATTAATCATGTGAAAAATTATCAAACATATATCTTTATTTTTACGGTCACTTTAGAGGAAAAAAAATCAAAACGTTGTAGGTAATGACCCTCTTCCGGTTGAGCTACATTTCTCAAAGTTGATAGAAAACTATGAATTTTGAATAATGCTCATGTACCAAATTGCATCATTCTAGCTCAAACCGTTTTTGCGTAATCTTGCCTACATACATACACACACACACACATACACACACACACACACACAGACATTTTACTCAACCTTAGTGAAAATGATTCAGGAACCTTCAAAACGTATAAAAACATCAAAATCTCAACATCGAAAATTTTCGTGATCGCAATACTATATCTGGCGAGATAGTAAAAATGAACTGTGGCCGGGCACAGAACCGACCGACGATTTGAAATAAATTAATTTCCAAACAACATTATATATATATATATATATATATGTATATAAAGTATAAAAAAAATATTTAAAACTTGAATTAAAACGACTAAATTATATTATTTTGGTTTTTATTTTTAGTTTAATTACACAATTATTAATTACTACTATATTTTAAATGAAAAATTTACGACAATGAATATAAAATTAATACTTTGCAAACTACCACTTCCGGTTTCCGGATTTACACCAAAAGTTTATGAAATCATGCTAATTTATCAAAATCCGTTGAGCTTTTCAAGCTATACACCTCTATACGGACACACAAAGGACAGACGGACATCAGACTAAAAATACTTTTTTCTGTTAACAAATGCCTGGAGTAAAAATCTCCACATGTGAAATTTGATGTGAAAACAATACCTTCCTTTCCTATCGATGGTCGGTAAAAATAAGAGAAGAGGGGCCTGAAAACTTTTAAAACTTTTTAAACAAAAGAATTAACTTTTTTAAGCTTGTTAATTTGATTTTTTTTTAGAAAACTTGATATTTAATTAACTATTATAAAATATTTTTACATATGAATTCTCTATTAACAAATTTAATTGTAAAAATCTTTAAAGTATTATGTATATAAATAAAAAATAAATATATTTAGTTAGATTAATTGAATGTCTCTGATCAAAAAAAAACAAAAAATTTTCTAATTAAATTTTTTCAATTATAAAAATTATTGTTGGTTAATTTTAATCAAAAAAAAGTTGTTTCTCTCTACTTGAAGTTATTATAATGAACCAGGTCGATGAACGCTATATTATAGTTGAATGGTTGATTATTTATCTTATCTATCTTGTCTTGACAAAGGCAAAGTAACAACCTCTTGATTAAAAATAAGAAACGCAACTTAATTTTCAAGTTGGAGTGCCGAAGTGAATGACATTGTCAGAAGGAGTGATTGTCTCTGAAACCAATCTTAGTTGTTAAAGGAAAGACACCGCCAGCGAGAATAGTAAATCCCAAAGCAAATTAACTAAGTGAATTAGGCATCCGGAGCTTCTATGATTACGTGTCTAGTTATAAACTAAAAATGAAACTTAACAAACTCCAATTAAGATACATCATTTCAATTACTCTATTCGAGTCTATCTAATTCTAATAACAAAATATTTACTCATGATAGTTGAAATTGAGAAAACGAAGAAGGAAAGGATTTTCATAGTGAGAGAGAGAGAGAGATATTAGAATTAGACCAATGCGATAGAATGTAATGATGATGGCACTAGGAAATTTCAAGTAACAAGTTTGTTAAACTAAGATAATAGTAATTTTACAAATTTACTAATGGAAAAGTGATGAATTCAATTTGTTACTGCAATTAAAATCCATTTAACAATATGATAGGAATCTCAATCATCTCTTTAATGTGTTCTATTTCAATAAAATACCTGGCTTATAATTAATGTATGGAAATTTAAATGACAGAAATTCATTGATTAAACACACGTTCAATGAAAAAATGGAATATTTTAATAAATGAAAGATTATAATTTAAGGATTTATAATGTTACCTGAGAAATGTTGTCAATTTGAATAATATTTGGTAATTAATAAACAACTTTAATTAAAAAGTTTAACAATTTGACTTTTTTAATTTCTTTTTAAAAAATGTTATTTAATGGGTTATTGGGAAATTTCGTCAAGTATTCAAACATCGAAGGGCGCCACAGGGTGAGAGGTTAGCGTAGATGGCTCACATTCTCGTGGTCCCGGGTTCAAGTCCGGACATGGCAAGGGAATTTCTCTAGCTGTGGTCTATGGAACGGAGTCAACCCAGCCTCCGGGATGAACATTGGGAAAGCTACTTGATAGCGCCTCTTTCAAGAAAATTAAGGTAAAGGTTGAAAGGACCCGTTCTTCTGATCATAGGACACGTAATTGATATAATCGACTTGATAGGCGTTGTCCTCGCGTGGGTCGTACAAAAGTCAGAGGTTTTTTTTTCATTCAAACACATCGAGTTTTAAATCCAAACATCTGTTAATGATCAACCTAACACTATCTACAATATTACTCCAAAATCAGTTCTTTAACAGATTAAGTCAAAATTTCATGAAAAAATATGTGAGTGCTAATTACCTACACAAGAAGATCATTAAAAAACAAATTTTTATACTTATTAGGCCACGCAATTTTAATAATTATATAACTCGTTTATCTGAAGTAAAGTGTTTTGTTATACATGTAGTTGTCATTTCACTATCGTCACACAAAAATACTGCCTAATGATGAAACCTTCTTGACGAAGTTCTATTTAAATATTAGACAAAAAGATTAGTTCGAAATGAATGATATAAAAAAACTACCAATAAAATGAGAAAAATACAATATTAAACGGGCACTATGTTGAATAATAAAAATGCTTTTTTAAATGTAAAATTGTTCTTTTTGTCAAAGGATCTTTATAATATTTGAATAACACAACTAATATTTAAACACATGTATCCAATATGTTTAAAAATGAAAAGAGAGAAAACGATTCTACAGGGTGGACCATAAGTCCGGTAACATTTGAATCGAGCGCTGCTTCGAATTGCGGGGGATAGGGGGGAACGGGGCCTTACTAAACGCGAGAGCGGCTAGTTGGAATTCAGCACAACGCGCGTTTTGAGTAAGCGAGTACTATCGCAACAACGATTCTGTGACTGAATTTTGTACATAGTACAACATACGAAATAAAAATCAAGCTCCATTAACTCGTACAATTAAAAATTGGGTACAGAAGTTCGAGGAGACGGGTTCAACATTAAATCAACCACGATCCGGCCGACCTAGGACGTCGTGAGAGCCCATAAACATAGAGCGCGTACGAGCATCTGTTAGAGAACAAACCTGGCCTCTCTACTCGAAAGAGGTCTAGTGTCTTAAATGTGTCCAGGACATATTTAAATCGTATTCTTCACATTACATTTACACCCGTATAAAATTCATGTACAGCAATTAAGGCCAAAATTATGGGCAAAAAGTCATATCCAAAAGAGGTGACATTAACTGGCCACCCCGCAGCCCGGATTTGTCACCAATGGACTTTTTCCTTTGGGGTTACCTCAAAAGTAAAGTTTTTAATAACAACCCTCAATCTATTGAAGAATTAAAAGAAAATTTACGCGAGGAAATTCAGAACATTTCTCCAAACACTTGTCGGGCGGTGATGGAAAATTTCCGCACTAGGCTACGGGGGTGACAAACTAAACAAGGGGCACATTTGGACGACGTTATTTTTAAAAAATAAAACCCTGATTTTTGTACTTTTATAATAAATAAACATATTTTCTCTCATATCTCTTTTTGTATTTTTTATAACCATTTGAAATGTTACCGGACTTTTGGTCCACCCTTTATATTGTATAATATTTTAATAATTACTTAAGATTTACTTTATTATTAGTGCATTAGAATTGAAGAATTGTGAACTCCAAATGAATGTGCTGATGTTGATGATGATGGTGCGATTATGATAGTTGTCGTTGGGGCGGTGGCAATGAGAGCCAAATTGGCGGCCCTCCAATGAAAGTAGCACACAAATTGTGAGCCAAGAGACATGGAGCCAACGAATGATGCCCCTCAGGAAGGGAAGACGACCATTAGGACCCTCCGACCTCTCATTGCTATGCAACTTTTTCAAATGGTCTGGCATGGCTAAGTGTGAGTGAGCATGCATTGATTCTATTCCTGACAAAGATTAATCACCATACATACAATAGCCAACTTTCCCTTCAGTTATTTATTTATTGGTCGATTGAGTTATTTTAAATTTAGATTATATAGCAAATTAATAATATTTAATTTATTTTATTTAAAAAACAAAACTTCATTTCATTTCAGTATGTTTGAATTCATTACAAGTAGATATATAAAGATTAAATGAAATATTAATTGAATTTATTGATCTTATTTGTAATTGCTATTACTAGTACTACTAATATGACGTTTCTAAATTTTCTTAAAATTAAATTAATAAAATATTTTAAATAATTTCACATCAAAAATATAAACATAAAGTTTATTCAAAATAACTGATAAATTAATAAAATATGAAAATACTTATACTAAAATAATTAATCGTTAATGAACATTCTGACAAGGATTATCCAAATAAACTTTGGCGGCACACAAAGAAAAAGATAAGTGTAAAAGTTATTTATCATATTGAAAAAAATTGAAAAGTCGAAAATGTTTAAGAGCCTGATCCCAAAAACATTTACCTTTTTTTACATACATATAAAATAAATAAGTACTTTTTCTTAAATTGAACTTTACATTTGTAAAATTTGAAAATCTCGCGGCACACAAAAGTGCTGCGGCATAGGGGTTGAGAATCACTGTCCTAATTATTATATAGGAATATATTTTGGTTTAGAAACTACCTAATTAACTTTTCTTTTATTTTGATTTTTTTTATTGAAAATTGATTATTTGATTATTTGATTACTGTGCCAAAAGTTATGTGGCATTATTTATATTAGATGAGGTGAATCTTAAAGCGCTTGCCGAGATAATGGCATTATATTACACGTCATATTGAAAGTGGTATATAAATTTTACATTACAATATGGCACTAATGACCTCCCAAATATAGAGTGGATTCATAAAGAGGAAAAATACATTTTCTTATAACATCATTCTCACAAAAATTAAAAATAAGATTTTTTTTAATGTTTATAAGAAAGAAAGAATATAGACACTTTCTTTTTATCATTAAAATATTAATAAAAAATCATTTAATATAAAAAAAGATCTTGAAAAACAGAGGTTAACATATTTAATAAGAATAAATTTACTCTAATATTAAAAACAGTTAATAAGAAATTAAGAAACTTATATATACAAATTTATTAGTAATAATTAAAATTTCATATAGTATGTATTTATATACATATAGAGAAAAATTAAATAAAAAAAGTACATATAAAAAGTTTTAAATTGAAATCACCTTTATTTTTTTCCTCTTTATTCATTTTAGAATTAATTGCTATATATCATATAAAGAGCATTCATTTACATTTAATCTTAATTACAAAAAAAATGTAATTTTTATAATATACAGAAAAAAGGACATACATATAAATAAATTAATTCCAAAATATGAGCAATGTTTTACAAAATATCAGAGGAGATATCAATTTTTTATGATAGTTGTATAATTCTTTCATTTATTATACAAAAATATAAAATTGCAATCAAAAAAAAATAAAAAATTAATTATTTCATAAAAAATTCATGACAGACATAAATAGTATTACTGCTGTTTGGAAAATAGAAACAAAACCACTTTAATATGGAATTTCTGTCAATACAAAAAGAGGTTGCATGTAAGTGGTCCTTGATTTAAATGATTAAATGTTTCAAGAATAAATTAATTGAAAAAAATATGGAATAGAGTAAGATTTTTTTGAATGTATATTAATAATGTCTATAATAAGGGTGTATATGAATATTATGATAAATATATAAATATAATAATATATTAATTAATTTATAACTTATTTATTTCTATATAATAGAAAAATTGCAAATATTAAATGTATTTATTAAATAATAAATATATTTTAAACAAAAAACAAACAAAAACAATTTAATAATAATACATGAAAAATAATAATTTCAGTTAAGATAATTAATAAATTTTTTCAGATAATTTGACTGATAGTTTAGTAATTTATTCGTTGATTTTATACAATTCGTTTATTAATTCAATAGATCCGATCAACATTTCAATTAACAACCATATAAAATATACTTTAATATATTAAACCTAATATAACGTTTTATTATTATTGTTTATTTTGAACATTTTTAAATTTATTTATCTCTAATTAAAAATTTACCGTCTCTTTCTTTTGATAAATTAGTTTCTTGTCCCTTTGGTCTAGTTAAAATTTATAAGTATTAATTATTGAATAAACTCCGGGGAAAAGTACGAATAAAGTCACGGTCTGTTGCAAATTACCTGCGAATTTAACTTGACTATTTAATACGGGGTCAAGATAATTTTTGGGAAGGGGAGAAAACAAAAATAATTATATTCAAACAATTTAAATATTAACCTATTTTATCCTATTTTATTTAAAGCTATAAAATGTTATTTATTAGTTCTTACCTTTTATTAATTTTTTTTAATACTCATTCAAATGTATTTAATTAATTGATATTTATCTGTTTTTAAAAGTATATAAATTTTTTATTCTTTTTTTTAAAGAAATCTAATCCTAATTTTCTGTCTGGAAAATTATTTACTAAATTAATAAAAATCATCTGAAGAAAGTTAACATTTTGTATTGAAATTTATTGAAATATTTAAGTAATAAAAACTATTTTAAAAAATTATTTAATACAAATTTTTCTTTATTTGTATAATTATCAATTGTAAATTAGATTTTTCAATTAAAATGCCAATTGATCGATTTAATTCATTTAAAAAATAAGCTCCAACTTTTATTACATATAATTTATAATATATATAGAAAACTAAAAATATTTATTTAACAATACTATTTTTTAAATAATTGACCTTTGGTATATACCAGTGACTCCCAAACAGTGAGCCGCGGCTCCCTGGGGAGCCGCCAAAAAATTTCCTAATACTTGAAAAAAAGGTATAAATGATTTTGTGGGGATACTTTTGAACATTTTCGATTATTTCTAAATTTTTTTCAATATTGTTCTTAACAAAAAAGGTCAGATGATTTTGCGACGCTCTAAAACATTTCCGATGAAGGGAAGAAAAGCTTTACCAATTTTTCAAGAGAATAAAAATTTATATAAAAATCGGATGTATTAAAGGAGCCTCGGAAAAAATCCGATTATTTAGGGAGCCGCAAACCAGAAAAGTTTGGGAACCTCTGGTATATACTATAAATTCAATTAAACTCATCATATGTAAACGATTAAAAATAATTTCAATCAAGAAAAAGAAAAAGTTTCATTCAGAAATAAATATATATATTTAAGAAACATTTCATTATACTCTTTAATATTTTGTTTGTTTGTTAATTTATTTTGAAGACTTTAACTTATGCATTAAATGTTATTTAATTTTTTTTTCTTTTTTTTTTTTTTGTGAGTATATTTTAATTAAAAATTTAATTTTCTCTAAAAGTTGAGCTACTAAAGAAGAAGAAAAAAGAATATTATGCATAAGCTTTTAATTTTCTAACATCTTTATTATGAAGGTTTCAACAGTGTATATTAATTTTAAATAACTGAACAAGCATAATACCTAGATATAACAGTAATAATATTATTATTTTATTATAAATGAGATTATTTCAGTGTTGTATTATTGATTTTTGTTTAATAATATTATTTACATAAATGATATAACCAAAATTTTAAATCTAAATTAAATTTATGATATCTATATGTATTAGTATTTTTGAAGTAATACATTGTTGGATTATATGTAAAATTTACATTTCACAAAAATGGGCTTAAAAACATAAAAATATTCAGTTTCCGAATGTTATGATATCAAAAAATTATTTTTATTGACTATCAAGACTATCAATTTAGTTAATTTGACATTTTTAATTGTATATTATAGTATTACTATTTAATTTAATAAAGTTGGAGAGTTATAAGTTCGCCTTCATGTCTGTAATCCAACATTATACCTCTGAGCTATAATTAAAATAGAAAAATAAATTAAAAGTAAAGTTCATTTTCTCTAATTTTAAGCCAACTAAATTATAAATTAAATTATAATTATATATTAAATTATATTGATTATTTCATTTTAGTTAACCAGTGTGTTTGAAATTTATTATGATTAAAATGTTGAATACAGTGCAAATGTGGTTTTAGATTTTCATAAATTTAACGAATTTTAGCTCTCGCTTTGTCCTTTTCTAATATAATTTCAAGGAAAACAAATACAAAAGATATGAAGAGATTAACATTTTCAATTAGACATCAGTCTTCATACTCATGAACATTTATAACGCCTAAGTAATAATAAGGAGAAAATATTTTTAACATGACATTTAATTAAAAATTAAAAACTAATCCTTTAGGAATATTTATTCGGCTATCGAAAATCTCAATATATACGAGGGCAGATCCATAAGTCGGTGACTTTTTGAATGAAAGACAGGCTTTTGGATAAAAAATTATTTTATTTTTTAACAAAGTCTCTATACACTTCGTCAACGTTTCTCCAATTTTTTATCCTTTCCAAAAAATAAGATTTGTTAAGCTCATCAAAATACATAGATTTGTTTGTTTCATAGTTGAAGTCAAATCTCTTTCTGCCGAGCCATTTCTTCAGGTCACCCGGGGAAAAATATGGAGAATAGGGCGGATGAGGGAGGAATTCTTATCCCAATTCATGGATTTTCATGGAAATTCAATTTTTCCATTTTTTTTCTGAAATTACGGGGTAGTCTGCTTTTAATGGATGTCAAACAAAAACTAAAAGACCCAGCTGGTTCAAATTTCGTCAGGGGTCAGCTGATAGTTGTCTACTGACAGATGTAGTGTTGTCATTTCATTTAAGAGAGAGGAAATTCAAAAAGTCACTGACTTATTGACCTGCTTTCGTATCATGGCAGTATTTGTTTGTTTAAAAAAATAAATTTTATCAACAAATCTTGGGTTAAAATAATTAAAAATTTATAAAGTTTACTTTATATATAAAATTAAGCTTTTCAGGATGAGAGAAAATATTTTTCCATACGAGCTGCCTATCTACCTTTTGCTACAACAGCAAAAAATTCCAGGTTATAGATATTAAAAAAAAAAATAAAATAAATACCGAAATACTTTCTTTTTGCAATTTTTTCGAGATTATAAAGCTTTTTTTGCAGTAGAAGATTATAAAAACAATGTTAGACATGAAATTAAGAAATAAAATAAAAAGTAATAACCGGATGAGTACAACTTCTATAAAGTTTTCCTTACTAGGATAGAAATAGACAACACGCGATCAGAGGAATATGAACTAAGATTTATTTTATACTTCCTCATGCGCGTGAAGATTAAGGGTTCTGCATAAGTTATTATTTCCTTTCTGTTTGACTTGGAATAAATATTACTCTCGATTACTACACATAATTCATAGCCTTTCTTCTTTTAAACAAAATTAAAGAGAGATATTTATAGTAATTTGTAATTGATATTAATTGCACATCAAATACAAACACTTAAATATTATTACTTAAATAGTTATTATTATTATTATTAGTACATATAATTATTAATTCGTTTTTACCGACCGACGATAGTAAGGGAGGTATTGTTTTCACACCAAATTTCACATGTGGAGATTTTTACATATCTCCACGAATCATGCATTTTCTTAACAAAAAAAAGTATTTTTAGCATGATGTCTGTCCGTCCGTCCGTCCGTATAGATGTGTACAGCCTGAACGGCTCAACGGATTTTGATGAAATTTGGTATATTTACTTAATTCATCCAGTGGGATGAATTTTGGTGCAAATCCGGAAACCGGAAGTGGTAGTATTAGCGATCGACGATAGGAAGGGAAGGGTTATTTTCACACCAAATTTCACATGAGGAGATTTTTTTATATATCACCACGAATCATGCACTTTGTATTGGTTTTATCCTCGGGAAAATCATGTTTATTAGTTTTTTCTTGATTTAAAATTATATGACGTAATCCAGTCATTCATGACGTCACAGCCTGGTTTTACATATATATTATAAATAAAATAAAATTAAAAATATTTATGTTATATCCATAACTGTTTTTTATTACATTAATAGATATATTAAAATTATTTGAAATTGTTTCTGTAGCTGGAAATTAATTTATTTCAAACCGTCGATCGGTTCGGACCTGGCCACAGGTCAACTTATTTTTTTTTTTGTAACTTGATACTATATAATAATATTTTAACATTTTTATTAATATATTGAATTTATAATTTTAATTAATAGATGTAGATTAATAATATGCACAAAATAGAGTAACTAGAGGGCTTCAATCCCACAACCTTCAATCTAAATAAACTTGTGGCATCGAAATATTTATTTATGAATTCATTCCCACATAATGCAACTACTCCTTTATGAGATTACATAAAGGGCAGAATTTACTCCCCTTCCCAAATATATAACTATTTAGGAGGATCAGACCAATTATTATTAATAATATTTCTATAATTAATTTCTAATGTTTATATTTGTTTTGTTACTGTTATCATTTATAATTATTTGGTTATCTATGGAAATCATTAAAGTATTTAATATATGTTTCTCAATATGTGTATCATATGATAATATAATCAGGTTTTATTAATTATTATTTCATTACATTAATTATTATATATTTCTCGATAAACGATATTTAAGAAAACAAAACTACGTGAAAAATAATTATATTCTGGCATGGTAAAGGCTTAACTCCGTCAAAATCTGTCAAGAAAGACAAATAAAATTGTTACAAACTTTATCTTTAATTTTCTCTAATCAAATTCATTCTTTGTTTATTTTTTGTTTGTGTATTGTTTTTCATTGCATAAGTTACAAACGTAAATACACATTGTCCTGCTAGAACTTTCTCCAAATTATTTATTATAATATTCCAGTTGTAAGGCATTAATGCGTAAAAAAATGATTCAAAAGATAAATAATGTTTAAAAATTAAAATAATAAGAATACGTAAAGCGAGGTATATAAATAAAGATGGGGTAAAACATGATATAATCTATATGACTAGGATAAATATATTATTGTATAAAAAGTGTCAAGATGATGTAGTGTGAATGGATAAACCATTTTAATAAAATTTCAATAAATATGCAAATTGAAAGAACATGTTTTGTTTAGAGCTTAAAGAATTTGCATGGAATAAATGGGTAAATTGAATGAAGTTAAATCAATTGACAATTATTTATTTTTTTTTTATAGTGAATTAATAAGTATATAATAATATTATATATTTACTAAAAATGAGTATCATAGTATTGTACCTATAAACTATATATTCGATTTTATTGATTTTGTGGATTAGTAGTTGATTTATATTGAATAAATTTCAAAAATAATTGAATCAAGATAAAATAAATACAAATCTGAAAGGAGCTAGATGATTGATTAATTTATTTAAGTTGTTTTCCTTTAATAATTTTTTTTTATAAAATTAAATTTATATTTATTTATTAAATAAATTATATATTTCGTTTGGAATAATCATTGAAGGTTCCAACCTGAGAAAAACGAATAAATTAAAAAAACAAAAAAACTTTTCATTTAAACAGATATCAAATTGAATAATTTAGAATGAAAAGTGCTTTTCATAATTCAATTCAGGATATTTATGCAGTGAAACATCACTCGCTCATTCTATTGAATTGAAATTAGGCTTTTATCGCGATGTTCATACATTTGTAAACACAATAGTAATGCAAATAAATTTTTAGTTGTTTTGAACTTAGTCAAAAAAAAAATAAAGAAATAAAGAAATAAATTCATTAATATGGAAATGGAAACAATCCTTGAAAAGGTAAACCCTTTTAAAGTAAAAAATAGAATAAAAACTAAATTTGCAAACAGACATTAGAATGAATCTCTACTCTGTAATTACATAAAAACGATCGGAATTTAATTTATGAATATATTATAAATGTATAATAAATTGATCTATCTATCTATATATATATATATATAGGTATATTGTTTTATTACAAAAAACAAATTAAATGTGAATAAATTTGTAATAAAAGACAAGTGAATTTGAAGTGTAATTCAAATTAGAGTAACAAATTATTCTCCACCATAATATATTATTTATTTTAATTTCTTTTTATAGTTGTAAATTTATGATATATAATAAATGTATTCTAATATATTAATAAGTTGAATTATAAATTACCTTAATTCTTGATATTATATTTATTAAAAAAAAAAAAAAAATTAATTAGTAACAAAAACAAATTATTACTATTATGATATTAAAGTTAGAATTACTATCTTTGATCTGGTATTTATTCTATTAAAAGATCACTAATTGTATTAAATCAATTTTGTGATTATATTTGTGAAAATATTTTAATTAATATAAATTATTTATATTATTAATTTAAAGGCGCCACAGGGTGAGATGTTAGCGTATCTAGCTGACATTCTCAAGGACGCAGGTTCAAGTCCAGGGCCTGGCAAGGGAATTTCTATAGCTATAGCCTCCTTGATAGCGCCTCCGATCAAGAAAATCAAGGTAAAGGTTGATAGGACCCGTTCTACTGATCATCATAGGACACCTAATTGATAAACCGACCTGATAGGCGTTGTCCTTGCGTTTAGTATTAAAGAGTTTTTTTTTTAATTCTATTAGTTAATATTAGAACAGACTTTAAATGTACCTTGGTCTGAATGTCTGTCTTCTTAAAAGAGAGTGAATCGATTTTATTATGAAGAATTACCTGTAACAAAAGAAAAATATAATTAATTATTACTTACGATAATTAATAAATAGATAAATATAAAATAAATTCGTTACAACAAAAGTATCTTAAATATTTATGTTTAAGTTTATAAATTTTTAAAAAAAAAGTTTTTTCTTACTAAAATATATCTTATAAGAATCTCTTCAAAAAGTAAATAAAATAAGATTTATTTTATTATTCATAAAATTTATTATTATGGTATCAACGGTGTTGTTTTATCACGGTATTCAAATCGACCATTCCCAATTCAAAAATTATTCATTTATGGTTACAATGCACTATTCATTCTTTATTTACTGCACAATTTTATCAACTGGTGTCTGTGCATCCCACTTATTTCATTTATTACATAACAAAAGATAATTAATTATTATTCTAATGAAATGTATACAATTTATATATATTTATATATAAAAATAGTTTTGATATGTATTTAAGGTTATATTTTAAATTAAATAATTAAGAAAATGTAAATAAATTTTACAAATTTTACATACATAATAGTTAATTGGAAATATTAATTTATTGCCTATATACAACTGTTCTGAAAAAACAAACAAACATAATCTAATATTTGAAGACGTCCATTTATCATAAATTATCTATGAAGGTTTAATGAAAATGATCAATATTAAATGATAAATATACCACACTCTGGTGTTTGATTATATAATTATTGACCTCCTCCTTCCTTCTATATATATGAAATAATCTAGGAACATAACACAGAGAAATATCTAAATTGAATGCCTACATTAATTATATATTATTATTATAATTAATTAAATCAAATGGTAAACCAATTGCTTTAATAATTAATTTTAGTGGGTATTAACATACATTTACATAAAGTATGTTAATATGTATTATAAATATTGATAAATCTATAAATAATCGTTTTTCTGTTTAATAAACCAAATATGAATATAAGAGAGTATCTTTCTGATTTAATCGAATTGCAATCCAATTAATTTGGCTGCAAAATATTTTTTTTTTTAGTTAATATAACTAAAATTCCTTTTAATAAATAATCACTTTTAATTCCGAGGGCAGGTCAATTAGTCCGTGACTTTTTGAATGTAAGACAGGTTTATGGATAAAAAATTATTTTGTTTTCAATGTAGTCTCCTTTGAGCTCTATGCACTTCATTCAACGTTTCTCCAATTTTTGTATCCCTTCCAAAAAATAAGATTTGTCGAGGACATCATTGGTGCCGATTCACTCCGAGAAACCCTCTGTTTCGACTGCTGTTTAGTCTCTGGTGTGTTATGGTAGATTCACGTTTCATCCACGGTTATGTTTATTTTCAGCAAAAAATAATGCTTAATGAGCCCACGAAATTCACTTTTTCGTTCCTTCTCGAATCACGAGGTAGACTGCTATTAATGAATGTTAAACAAAAACTAAAAGACCCATCTGGTTCAAATTTCGTCAGGCGACAACTGATAGTTGCCTACGGACACGTGCAGTGTTGTCATTTCATTTAAGAGGCAGGAAACTTTAAAAGTCACGGACTTATTAACCTGACCTCGTATTAATATATTAAAAATATTCATTTATTAATAATTAAGAATTTATTTACCATTATAGGTATAATTTTTATTTTAGTTGGGCGTGTTTATTAAATTCATTGATTGATTGCAAAATGACAAGGTCAATAAATTAAAAAAAATACATTTATTTGAAATTATAATCCATTTTAAATTCTTTTTTATTTTATTTTAAATGAATATTTTTTTACTCATAAACATATATATACTAACCGAGTACCAACAAATGGATTTTGTTGGGATGATTTAAATCCCGGCTCACCTGTCAATAGGCAGGTACAATGCGTATTGATTACGTGTTAAAATTTACGAACATTTCACTTCTTAATAAATAATATTGATTTTTCGCGCGAAAGTAAAAAAAATAAATTATAAATACATTATAGGTAAGTAATTTTATTTTGGATTCCATAATACATTTTTTGTTTTTATTTAAAATTAAGTATAAATTGACAAATATTTTTATATAATAATTGACAATGGATGACTTCATTTGATTTAAAAAAGATAATTTTATTTTTGTTATCTTTTTTAATTTTGATATATAGTAAAATATTTATTTCAAAAACAAAAACCAAAATGGATATTATCTTTTTATTATAATAATATTTTATGTTTTTCATTTTGGTAAAGAAATGTAATATGTAAGCAAGCTATTTTATTTTGTTAATTACATTTATATTTTCATAAAACATACTGGTTATTATTATTATTATTATTATTTTACATATTAGGTCGCTTTGATTTCAATGCCATCTGAGTCACAAAAAATCAATTTACTTTTATATATATTAGATTTTTTGAAATATGTAAAAATATATTTTAAATAAATTTGACAAAATAACAATAAAAAAAATGTATAAAAACAAAATTCAAATCGTTAATAATACATAGTTATTACTTTTGATAATATTTTTCTAAAAGTTAATTTAATGGGTTTCAAAACTACAAGAAAATATAAAATACATTTTTACAATGTCTTGTCTATTAATGAGACATTAAGATACCTCTAATTTGACATTAATCAAGGTAATCTACAAAACAGAGATAAATGAGGTGTATGGAATCGCCTATGTGTTATTTTTTTTAAGTAGCCTGATGTTAGGCTCACTTGTTCCTGTCCCTTACTAAAGCCTGCCTGTTCTAGGGAGATTTGCCATGATGGGAATGAAATGTCACAATGATGGATGATATACAGCATAACAGTGGACTAATGCAAATAATATGAATAATAATATAAGAAATGTGTGATCAATTTATTATCGATTTTTTTTTATCAATAAATTTAATATCTTTTTACTATTAATGTAATTAAAAATTAATTATTAATTAGTAAATAATGAGAAATGAATAATAATAAATTATTAGACGAATTCGTTAATTAATTAATTAACACATGATAAGTATACAAAAACAAACAAAAAAACTAACATCGATGTACATATATAAAATACATTTCTTAAAGTTACTATTGAATATGAATAAAATGAATAATATATGAGAAAGTGTAAATCAGAGAGAGATTCAAATAATTTATCACGCATATCATAATTATTTAAATTAAACAATCTTGTATATTTAAACAAATGGCCGAGATAAGTAATCTCCATTAAAAAGAAAAAAGAAATTAAAAATTTAATGAGGTTTCAGGGGGATAGTCATTTGCCTAGTTCAAAAGTCACAGGTCAACATCTTTTTTATTTATTTCCAGATGTTATTAACCTTACTAGATAAAAAAATGGTGTTAAAAAAGATCTGACCTAATTTGAAAATAAAGTAATGTATCGAAATCCATATTATGTATTGAAGAAAGGAAAAAAATACTTTTCTCCCAAAATATTCATAAATTTATAAAATTTACCCAAGACCAATAGAGAATTTTATATTAATTAATGGCTAAATTTTGATCTAATCAAAATCTAATCAAAGAATTAAGAATTATTTTTACTTAGTAAGTCGTAAAAAAATTTAATTTGTTTCACGTTTTCAGTAGATGTCATAACATAAATTAATTTCAAAATTCAACAATGTAGCTCACAAAACAATAAAATTATTTATTTATTTATTATTAAGATCAAATTAAATTTTTAAATTTGATTGTTTTATATTTGAGGGATCTTAAAATGTATACTTCTATAGATATTAACAATATTATTAAAAAAAAAATCAATATTTTGGGTCTTAAAGCATTCTGAAAAGAAAAATCAAATAAATGAAGAAAATATATTTAATGACCCATTAAATATTTTAACGTATTTATTTAAAAACAGTAAAAAAAGAAACCATTAAATGAGAAAATTAACAGAACAATTAAAATGTAATTATATTTTACATGTCTTTTCCTACTTCTTAATTGTTCATTTTTGTAATATTTTCTTTCTTTCTTTCTTTTTTAATAACTGATGTTTAATCGTTAAAAAGTGAATATAATTTTTGACAGCGATGAAATAAAGGGCTATTTTTACTTTGTTTTTAACAATCCAACCTCAGTTAAAAACAAATAAAATCTGGTGATAGATAATTATTTTATATCATTCTCTATAAAAGAAAAAATATAAACAGAGGTTTGTATATTTTCAGAGGTTATAAAAAATAGCTAATAAAAAAAGTTTATTTTTTGTATCTTTAAAAAAAAAGTAAAAGATTAAAATTAAAGTTTAAAATATCTTCAATTTTAAAACCATTCTCTTGTATAATTTTACCCTCATTTATTTTATTTTTTTTTAAATAAATCATTTTCTCTAAATGAAATTATTTCTGTATTAACTTGTTTTTTATTTCACTTTATAGTACTTTCAAAATTTGTAACTTTTCTTTTTAGACGGAATAATTCATGAGAAATAATAAATATTTTTTGAGATGCTATTATAGACGAATTGCAAAAACAAATTCCATGTAAGATGTGTACAATTTTTATCGAGTTAAAAAATTTATCCTG